>JAOQMR010000001.1:2342513-2364395 GCA_027563865.1 Erythroxylum pelleterianum
ATTATACCGGGAAATGTCATGAATGCATGTACAGTCATTTTCATGTGCAAAATTTACTATTCACGTGTATGTGTATGCTGTATTATGCATGAACATGTAAGGGCGTTTATAAGCACTCGAAAACCATTCCAAATGACTATTTTACCCCTCTCATCGGTGATGGGATGCTACACTTAACATATAAATGGTAAACCCCTTTAACATTAAAGATGAAAGCCTATAATCATACTTGATAAACAAATTATGAATACGAATATCATCTCTTTTTGGGTTCAGTTTTTATAATATCCCCTTAGAATACTTATCTACCTTAAGAATGATATGCTTAGAAAATAGCAAGTTTAATTAGGAAACTAATTAGCCTTAATGAGCACATTACATAATTAAGAAGAGTTGGCTTTAATATAATAGTCTTGAGGTGGAAAAAGACAAGGATCTTCTTGGAACTCTAAAACTGGAGAGATTAGGAAAGGATGAGGATTAGTAGGGACTGAGATCTCACTCTCCTATTAGTGGAAACCAACAAAACCCCAACAAAAATTGGAAATCTACTTGAAAATTATTTATTGCTAGTGATTAAATGAAGTTATAGGGCTGAGTCTAATTAATAACTAAGAAAACATTATGAATAAGCCCCAAATTAATAAAAGGACCATGTTAAAAGCTTAAATCAACTCAGGAGATTCTAAATAGGGATAATTTAGACTACAGAGGACTAATACACAACTGATCACTTAATAAGTACCTACTAATGAGTATCTTCCACCAAAGTAGAATACTAAGACTCAAGTTACTGAAATTCTATGTGACAATGCTCCAGTAGACAATAATTCAAAACCAATATGGAGAAGTTTTACCTTAGAATATGAAACACAAGATGCTTGTATGAGTAACCTAGGAGATGCATTTATGACAATTATTAAGACAAGACTATGTAATAAGCTATATAAAAAACATGATATAGGTTCTCAGCTTCAAACATTTACCTAATGTTTATCTTAGCCTAGAATGTCAAGGTCCTAATTGCCCTAAAAAAAATAGGTAATCCATGACTTCAAAAATATTAAGTAGTCTATGATTTTTGCATACAAAAGAACCCCTGTTAGTAAGAATTTTAAAGATTAAAATGAAATATATTCACTGCAAAGAAAGTCTAAATTTTTGGTGAAAATTGGAACATCATCATCATCCGTCAACATCAATATTATGGAACAACATCTTCAATTATAAACATCACCTTAATGGCAGAATCATTAAGGTTTTGACCATAATAGTGTGTAGGTTCTCCAATGCTTCTCGTCTAACTAATTTAGTCATCTTTCTTTTAAAATTTTATCTAATCTAGTCCCATCAATATCTGTTTTTTTTTGTAGAAAGCAACCCCATCAATATCACCGTCATTTATACTGCCAACTTGTTGGCAGTATAAAGAACCTCCTTGTAGGGTGACTAGAAACATATTTGTTACATTATCTTGAACCCTTTGCTAATCCTAAGAGATCTTGACAACATCAATTACTCCTATAAATTTACGGGCAACAACCTAAGCCTTAGGTAATTTATTAAGGACCTAAGAACCAACTTAAGCCATATTGGAGTTGGTAACTTAAGGTTTCATGATCATTTTCTTCACTTGGTGCAATAAACATGTAGAAATTGGCTTATGAGGCAGAAATTAAACAAAAGCTCTAGTTAACTCAATTTAGATGTCTCGTTTTCCCTCTATTAAAACTCATTATAGTAACTTTCTCTATTTATATCACTTTCCAATTGAAATTCACAACCTTATATATGAAATCACTAAAAAATCTTCAGGTTTAACAACTACTTGATTATCTTTAATGACTTTAAAGAAGCTATTTTAATAGGGACTACAACTAGTATAGATGGCTTTGAGTCTTAAAATGCATGAGAAAAATGGAGGCGATAAAAGAAAAACTTAAGACCTTTAACAGAAGACACTTTCCCAACATTCAAACAATTATTCAAGAATCAACAAATGAACTTAATAGAACTAAGTTAAGGAAAATGAAGGAATTAACAAAGCACATTCAAGACCTGGAAGCTCACAACTTCCTAATAAAACCAAAATTAATGATTTATTGGTTACAGGAAGGACACAAAAACTTAAAGTTCTTTCATAGTGATATCTTAGACAGAAGGAATCAAAATAAAATTAGCTCCCGAATATACCCAAATGGGAATGCCATTTAGAAGCAAGTTGATCTCAAAAAGTTGATCTTCAACTAATTCAAAGGCATATAAAGTAATCCAACTAACAGTTTGTCATTTGTGCATGTCCTTAAAACCTTTATTCCTCACTCCATTTCTAGAGAGTTGGCTAATCACCATATCAAGCTTTTCACTTGGTTTGATATAGATAGAGCCCTTTTTAGCCTAAATCTAAGCAAAGCCCCTTGTTCTAATGGTTTAAATGCACTATTTTGTCTATAATCTTGGAACTTAGTAAGATACTTGATCTCTAACATAACCGTAGAATTCTTTACAATTAAAAAACACTAAGAAAAATGATATATATCAAATAGATGTAAAGACTATGTTCTTCAACGAATAACTAGATGAAGGAATCTATACAGTACAACCACTAGGTTTACAATTAGAAGAACCAAGAGTAGTACATGCTCAAATTGTTAAAGTCAATCTACAGTTTAAAGCAATCTTCAAGTAAAAGGTATATTACATTAATACTATCATCATGTTGTATGATTTTAGTATATTAGAAAAGATCACTTAAATATGTTAAAAGATACAATAATAAATGTGTAATTTTATCGTTTCATGTGGATGATATTTTTTTTGTAGATAGTGATAAACAATAGTTTGTTAAGCGAACAAAGAAATTGGCTATCAACCATGATCAACATGAAGAATATGGCTATACATACACCTTTATGGTTAAGATCGCTAAGTATTGTTTAAGTAAAGATTCCTTACTATTATAAGTTATATATATTAATATAATACTTAAACAATTTTGTATGCAAGATAGTAAAGCATTTTATTATGTTAATTGCTAAAGGTGAGCACCTAAGCAATATGTAGTATCCATTTATGCCACAAGAAGAATAAGTGATAAAGATGGTTCTTTGTTTTGAAATAATCAATAGTCTCATGCACACTATATTGTGTATGAATAAGTACATTAAAAGATAGAACTAGAGAGCTTAAATATTAACATCAAATCAAACACATAGATATTTTGTAACTATGTCGAGGACAATATTGTGGCATAAAAAGAAATTGATATGTTTCGTGACTATTAATAGTACTTGTTATCAATGATGATTTTATTTTTTATCTAATATTTGATACAATATACATTTACTTAAGAATTAAATAATATTTTATTGAACAAAATTTAAATGAAAATTTAATTATAGAAATATGAAAATGCTTTATTTAAGTTAAGCTTTCCGTTAATGCTTTATTTGAGTTAAGCTTTCTGCTCTAGAATGAGTGCTAGATTGAGTGTTGAACATTTACTTCTAGATACAAGAAGTATATTGAACAAATATAAGATGCCTTCCCACATGGTTGATCGCCTCCACTATTTTGTAAGAATAGAGATGAGACAAGTTTTAAGTGATTTATCTAGGTGACAAACTAGAGCTCAAAGCTTTAAAAACTGATGCCGATGTGAAGTATATAAAAGGATGTGAAAGATTATTAGTAATGATATAACTAAAGAAATGATATGTTTGTTTATCTTAATATGCTATACATATGATTTTTGAAGGGTAGATTAAATAAATAAACAAGTGAAGTTATGTTAGGAATTAAGTATGTTTGAACTATTATCTATACAATATGTAAGCAATAGATATACGTTCTAACAAAAGAGAGTCAATATTGTAACACATGAATCATACCATATGTATAGTTTCAACTAAGAAGGATAATATAAGTCATATTCTTAACTTATATTATGCGAGGATCTTTTGATGCTATATGAATCTTAAATTTAAAGTAACCTTTTTACTCGGGTTCTAAGTCCAAAGAATTGAATTAATGTTTACTATCTTATAATGTTACTAGAAAATCATGATTGATTCAATATAATGGAATATTCCAAAAAAGTGAGTTAATTTGATCCAAATGATTGAGAAACGAGAAAGATCATTGCAATTCTAAGTTTGCATCAATATGTATTCAAAAGAGTGCACCTTCTATGTAGAAGACAATACGAATACAAAATATTTATATAATGAGCATGAGATGATGATTGATACAATAAATGATTAGGGTAGAGCACACTAAATCTACTTAAGGATCAATTCATTAGTCGATAAGTCATATATTTTTAATAGGTGTATGACAACATACTCTCGTCATATGCTGGTCACACGAGTCATTAGACAAGTATGGGAATATATAGAAATCTTGTTAACTAAACTCATCATATATAAGTAGGATATGATAATAAAAGGACACACTAGCTTGATAAGTATAAAAAGTATGACCTTTCAAATATTAATTGTTGAAGAATAGTTAATGACACTATCTATAAACAATATATAACGATCAATTGAAAGGATTGATGATGATCTTCTAAAACACACATACAACATAGATAATTTTGGCGAGAAAAAAGTTTCTTACCAAAAGAGCTTTAATCCGTGTAATAACAATCAAATCAAAATAAGTGATTTAATTAATTAATTATGTATGTGAATTTAAAGATCTTGTATATATATTTATGTGCTAGATATTTGTCCATAAACAGTTGTGACAATATGTAGGTTTTGTGATCAATAATTTTTTTGACTGAAATATTTGCCAGAGACTTGGAATTTTACATATTCAACAATTTTATAGCTGTTTACACTGAAATGAAATAGAACAAACATGGTTTGATCATTTTTTTTTTCCAATTTGACTAGAATTGCAAGAAAATGAGGGGAACAGAGACATCATTCAATTATACTCAATGTCTATTTTGTTATTGTCGTTTAGGTGACTACTCTAGTTTCTATTACCTGGTAAGCTTTGTTTTATCGAACAGGACATAAAGATAGTAGCTTTTCTCCAAGTTGTAGATAGAACTTTGATGTTATTACTTATATATTTCCCTTATCACAAAATTTAGCGCCTGATTTATGAAGGTGTGAGATTATGAGCAGTATCCCAATGTCAACACTTCATCATGCACAAAGGACTTGGAATTGTTTCCTGGAAGGACATTTTCAGTCAGCGCCTGAGAAATTTATGGAAGAACAAGGCACAGAAGCATTTGAGAGACACATGAGAATGTATGGCGGAAATGATGTTATTTCAATATTTCGTGAATCTCACAAAGTATACACTGTACCTTTATCAATCTTAAATAATATCAACGAAAATCACAAGGGGATGTAGCTCAGATGGTAGAGCGCTCGCTTAGCATGCGAGAGGTACGGGGATCGATACCCCGCATCTCCATAATGCCTTTTATTATCTCCAAACGACAAAACAGAGCCCAAATCTAAGTAAGGAAGTACAAAGCCCAAGGCCAAACTCGGAATTAAAAAGACATCGGTGACATGGCATTAAACTCTAAAAATTGTTGTCGTTTGATTCGTTTTTGAGCTCCAACGAAACAAACTAACTGTTGAGCTTCCCTTCCACGGACCCAGGAAGAAAGAGACTCAGCTCACAAAAACACCATCACGCATTCATCTTTCCTTATACGTTTGTTTTCCTATTCTATTCTTCTTTCGAGATCGGGGTTTCTCGTTGCAATCTCTGAGACGTCTGATTCCCCCAGTTTGGTTGGCTTGAATTTGTTTTTCTTTTCGTGTGCGTTCTCGTTACGTGAATGGCTGTTCATTCTTAACATTGCCTTCTTTTGGCAATGCATTTCGACCCGTGGATGCCGTGTTGAAATGTGCAGAAACTTGAGGGGCTTTGTTCGGATGGAACGCTTTTGTTTGATGCTCAACAACTTTAATTTATCTGTTTTCCAACTTAAAATATCCACTTTTGAGGCTTCTACGTGAAATTATCTTATTTTTCTTTTTCATTTTGGGCGTGGCACTGTGGATTATCGGGCCTGCATTTTTGTTTTTGTGTGATGGGGTAGATACGGAAATGTGAGGGTTTTATGCTTTTTCTTCGTTGGAAGATCCTTGAATAGGTTAGGACGAATTTGCTTTTATGGGGAAAAGTTGGGATTTGGGTTTTGGTGGAAACATTTTCGTGAATGGTCTGTGTTCAAATGGGTATTGGTTCTACACCAACGAAGCAAGCACCTTGAATGGCTGATTCTCAGAGAAATAGTCTCGCCAACAGGGATATCGAGCAGGTCAAAATCCAGTTACATTCTTTCCTTGAAACTAAATTTCCAGTGCCATTTTGTTGTTATATCATAATTTGGTTGAATTTTCTTCAACACTGCTTATGTGACGTAGTTCACTGGATGGTAAAGTTTGATTCATTGCAAGATTAATCGCGTTTTGTTCTCTCTTATTCTGTTAGTAACATGCACTGAAATAATGAGGCACTTGGTAGTTCAGTATTGATCTTCATCTGAAATTGTGCTTATAGGACTGTGCAAGGCATTCCCTTGCATGTATACCTATTAAAACATGAACCGACGTCTTTATATGTGTTTCCTTTTATCATTGCTGCTTCTTCAGGCCATTATAGCACTCAAGAAAGGGTCACATTTGCTTAAGTATGGACGTAGAGGAAAGCCAAAATTCTGCCCGTTTCAACTTTCAAGTGTAAGTATCCTTAGCATGTATTTGTGGTTTCTACTACCTGAGTTCAAGTTTAATGTTTTCAACCTATGAGTAGCGTCATTGGTACACCTAATGTTTACAGTATTTCAGAAATGGATACATTTATTTTTGGCTTTTGTTCATTCGATTGTTTTTGGATTTTGTTTTAGGATGAGTCTATGCTTACATGGTACTCTGGAAAAGAAGAGAAGCACCTATTACTTAGTCAAGTTTCAAAGATTATTCCTGGACAGCGTACTGTAAGTTTTCATCACAGTCATTGACTTTGAAAGTTGTGAGGGGGAATGGTTGAAAAGAGTTTACGAACAAATTTGCATCATGATCCAAAGATACATTTCTGTATGCATAACTAGGGATAATTGTTGCAGAGGAACTTTGCTTCAAATGGTTTAGTTTCTTAAGTTCTATAATAATCCTTCATCAACAGTTGCACCATACCAATGGTTTGCATTTTCCTTTAACTAGATTACTATGGATAACGTTTATTCTTTCCTTGTTCTCCAAGTTTTGTTAAATGTGATGGTAGATTTTTTTGGTTCAGGCAATATTTCAACGTTATCCTCGACCTGAAAAGGAGTATCAATCATTTTCTCTTATATATGGCGACAGGTCCTTGGATTTGGTGAGTTTGTTTCATAAAAACACATGTTTATACTGTCAAACAAATGCATCAATCACCAACAAATCTCGTTTGTTTGTTTATTTTAGGACTACGTTAGAGTCATTTTTTCTTGTAGATAAAACCAATCATCGTCAGTAGCAACATGTTTTGTCTCAATTTGACCTGAGTTGACATACTATGGAACCCTTATGGACAGATATGCAAAGAGAAAGATGAAGCTGAAGTCTGGTTTGTTGGTCTTAAGGCATTAATAACTGGCAGTAACTACTCCAATAGGTGGAGAATTGACTCAAGAAGTGACAGTTTATCATCAGAGAGTCCACGTTCTCAAATACGAAGAACTTCTCCAACAAAAACACAATTTGTCTGTAACGTTCTCAATCTGTTTGTGATTATTTGATAATTCTAGGTTATATAGCATGACATTTAAGTTCTCTTCTTTGTTCCACTCTCTCAAAACAATGACAGCATTCAGAGCATGGAAATGGTGAGGGAACACAGGTGCCTTCCGATAGTTCTGCACAAAACAGATTAGGAAAGGCATTTGCCGAAATAATATCACATACTGCTACAGCCAAGTACCCAAGCCAATCAGAATTGGCTGGCAGCCCTATTAGCCTGCTGACAGCTGCTTGCTTAGATAACTCAAGTAACAGAAATTCTACATCTGATGCAGCTAGAGTCAGTTTATCAAGTGCTGTAAGCTCATCCAGCCAGGGCTCTGGTCATGAAGATTTTGATGCTTTGGGTGATGTTTTCATTTGGGGAGAAGGCATTGGTGATGGAATACTGGGCGGTGGTGTGCACAGGACTAGAGATTCAGCTGGTTCCCAGTTTGATGCATTTCTTCCAAAAGCATTGGAGTCAACAGTTGTTCTAGATGTTCAAAATATTGCTTGTGGCAGCAGGCATGCTGTGTTGGTCACGAGACAAGGACAAATCTATAGCTGGGGGGAGGAGTCAGGGGGGAGACTTGGGCATGGCTTAGAACTGGATGTTCTCCACCCAAAGGTCATAAATTACCTGAATGGCCTGAATATTGAATTTGTGGCGTGTGGGGAGTATCACACCTGTGCTTTAACACCTTCTGGGGATCTCTTCACATGGGGTGATGGTACTCATACTTGCGGTCTACTTGGGCATGGAACTGAAACCAGTCATTGGATTCCTAGAAAACTAGGTGGTTTCATGGATGGGATACGTGTGACATATGTCTCTTGTGGACCTTGGCATACAGCAACTGTGACATCTGTTGGCCAGTTGTTTACATTTGGAGATGGAACTTTTGGTGCCCTGGGCCATGGAGATCGTAGTAGCTCAATTATCCCACGAGAAGTCGAAACTTTGAGAGGATTAAGAACAACAAGGGTTGCTTGTGGTGTTTGGCACACTGCTGCAGTTGTAGAAATGACCAGTGACTCGCCTAGTCATGAAACTTCCGATAGCTCCTCATTTGGACAACTCTTCACCTGGGGAGATGGAGATGAATTCCGCCTTGGGCAAGGTGATAAAGAACCTAGACTTGTCCCTGAGTGTGTAACTGTTCTGTTGGATGAAAATATCTGCCGAGTAGCCTGTGGACACAAACTCACTGTTGCCCTCACAGCATCAGGGCGTGTGTATACCATGGGGAGTACTTCATACGGACAGCTTGGAAATCCTGCAGCCAATGGGAGAGTTCCTACTCCTGTTGGTGGCTGCATACAGAAGAGTTTTGTAGAAGAAGTTTCCTGTGGTGCTTATCATGTTGCAATTTTAACATCCAAAACAGAGGTTTACACATGGGGAAAGGGCAAGAATGGGCAATTAGGACATGGAGACAATGATGACAGAAATAAGCCTACACTTGTCAAATTCCTTAAGGACAAGCAAGTGAAGACTGTAGTATGTGGTTCCAATTTTACTTCTGTTATATGTCTTCATAAATTGGTTTCTAGCGCTGATCAAACAGTATGCTCTGGTTGCCGTAATCCTTTTGGTTTTAGAAGAAAGCGTCATAATTGTTACAACTGCGGGCTAGTCTTTTGCAATGTATGCAGCAGTAGAAAATCTTTGAAAGCTTCACTGGCCCCAAACATGTACAAGCCATATCGTGTGTGTGATGAATGCTTCAACAAATTAAAGAAGGCTGCCGAATCTAATGTTGCTATTCGACTTCCAAAGAACAGGAATGGCAATGTGCAAAATAGGAATAATGAATTGGTGGATAGAGAGATTCCAAATCCCAGATTCCAGACACACAATTCTAGATTATCATCTGCTCGAGCAACCAGTCAATCAGAAAGTTGGCAGTTGAGGCGTGATAAAGGACAAGAAGGCTATAACAATAGAGTCTTCCCATCTTCAAATGTTAATTTTCAGTTGGGAAGTTTTCAACCTTCAAAGCTACCAACTTTATTTGAGGAAGCTACAAAGAAACTGATACCAAGTTCCCCTCCCCGTTTGAAAATGGCCAATGGATCAAGATCTTTTTCAGAAAGGAAAAGTACAGCTTTGGCTCATGAAGCAACTATGAATTATGCGGAGTATATAAATGACAATTCAAGTGAAGAAGTTGTATGTTTAAAGGAACAGGTAACGTTTTCATTTAGTCCATGAATTATGCCGTACTTATTTTCCTAGGTGCAGGTGATCTGTCAAAATTTTGAGATATGCTACTTGGTGTGTCCTCTTCCTTTTCAGTGAACCTATTACCGATTCTTGCTGGACACATCCATTTTAAATTTTCACTTTTTGGTTCAGTTTTAATCATTCATTTAAAACTGCATACAATTTTAAGACTGGCAATATCCTTGTTTCATTTAACATATGCTAATCTTCCCCATAAGGTAAAAGAAATCTTACGAAGTGATAGTTTCAAATGGTAATTTCACTTCAAGAATACTGCTGTAAGAAAAGTAAAACTGTTGCATTCCTTCAACAATTATGAAGCATCGACTTCAAAACAAGTAAATCATCAAGATGTGTGTCTGTGTGGGCTTGATGATCCATGACTGATGGGCCACCTTTTGTTTCTTAGTGGTTGGCTTGCACCAATACATATCTTTTTTTCTCTAGATACTTCTCTTTAACTTCAAAATTGTGGTTTTGTGAGGCTCACATACTTGGGAGATTTCATTGGATAATACTTTGTAGGTTGAAGAACTTACGATCAAAACCCAAAATCTTGAAGCAGAACTTGAAAGAAAATCAAGGCAATTGAAGGAGGTCACAGCAATAGCAGCAGATGAAGCTGAAAAATGCAAATCTGCGAGGGAGGTTATAAAGTTAATGACAGCTCAGGTTGTATTTATGCCATTATTTCTGGAAAAAATCTGGTTGTAGCTTTTTGGCCGTATACTTATTTATGAGATTGGTGAAACTTATGTTCTAGACTTAAGGTTTAAGAAGCGTTTCTTGGTATAACATTGCCCCTAGTTAAAGCCAAAAAAGTATTTGCGTTTAACAACTGATAGTTCAAAAGAAAATGACCTGCAGAGGCATCATTTAGGTTTTTATTAGTTAAGTAGCGTCTGTATCCATATCTGCTGCCTGCTCACTATTACGTCATGGTAACCTTTTTCATAAATTGAGTGCAAGGCCTATGCATCTATGCACACGGAAGCACTTGCACAAGCCTACCTATATCTTCCCTGAAAGGAAGGAATCCTTGGACATGCTTATGAGTCGTGCAAAATCGCTTCTCTGTAAGATTAATAGGACACTACACTATATACTATTTTTTATTAGCTAATTGTCTCATGTTAACTTTAGTCCATGAGTTTTCTTGTCCTGACTTCATCACTTGTGTATTAGGGGCATTTTTTAAAACAAAAGTTTGATTCACCGTTATCCTGTCAGTTCTTTCTGCAGATGTCTTGTTATGATACTGGATGTGTTACTGTTTAGGCATCTATATGTCAACTGATAATGTGTGCGCCAAACTTCTAATGATAAACTTTTTATTGGTCTTTCAGATAAAACAGATGGCTGAAAGGCTGCCAGAAGAACAGAAGGCTAGCCAAAGTACAAGTTCTATTGCCAATCAAGACTTGAGTTTGCAGAACCTATCCTCCAGTGGGTTTCATTCAACTAGTGAGCTCGGACATGAAATTGAGTCCAATGGCAATTCAATAGATACTCATATGCTATCATATGGAGTAAAATCCCAAAATGAGCGGCCACAGAGGGTTATTCAAGTTGAACCAGGAGTCTATATAACTTTATCCTCATTGCCAGGTGGTGGCAATGAACTCAAGCGCATCCGTTTTAGGTACTGGTATAATCACTCTACAATAAAGTCAGCAAGAATTTGTGATAACTTCCAATTGATCCTTGTCTTTGTAAATACTATCCATCAACCATTCTTGGTGCTGGCCCTTGATCACATTACCATACTTAAAACCCTTTTGCTAGGTTCTGCAATGCATATGCCATTACTGTTCATAGTTCAGCACTCCGGCTCGCTGAACAAGTTTTTGTGTCGAAGATTGATTAAGTATTAAATTGTCTTTTACGATTGAATTACACTGAAGTACTGAAATGTGTGAGAACTGAAAAGAAATCTTGGTAGCAAAATGAAGAGAGAAGGACCTTTAAATGAGAGTGGATGTACATGATGTGAAGAACTTCAACGTCTAATTTGTAGTTAAAGGCCGAACACAGTTTCATTCATCACCATTTACAATATCATTTAGGTTACTTCACAAACCACTATGTTCATCAAGGAGGCAACATATTTTCAAGAGTAGTTGCATGAGACCTCAAACTTTTCTTGCACGATTCTTTTAACTACTTGCGTTGATTAATAGCATGCTTTTTTGTATTAATTTAGATGCCTTTCTCCATCTTCATCTGTTTTTTTCTTTCCATTTGTTAATCATTCTCGTGTCATTTACTCTACTGCAGCCGCAAAAAGTTCACTGAACAAGAAGCTGAGAAGTGGTGGGCAGAAAATGGGGTAAAGGTCTGTGAGCGGCACGCAATACAAAGTCAAGAGTAAAGGGCATATCATCAACGTTGTTTTGTGAAGGAGGTTGATCAAATTGACCATGTTCGATTCAATTCGAGATTAACTCAGCGTCAAGGAACTCAGTAAGGGTGTGACATAACCCCAATTTCTGTCAAAGGAAACTGTCAACTTTCATATTCTCCCTTCGGTGAGAGTTTTTCATGGGAATTCCTGGGTTCACAATTTGACAAATAGACTAAGATACAAAATATATGAATGTTTAGGGAAGAGAGGTTAAGAGGAACAGAGAAACAAAATGTCATTTTAAAACTCATTATTGAGTGACCATGGCTACTCATTTCTCGTTTTTAATTTACCCTAGTCTAGTTAACGATGAAGGAAGGAAAGCATATATCTTAAAAGAGAAGTTCTTGATTCATGACTAAATTAGTATTGCACTCTGTATTTAATTCTGGGATGCATCCATGTAAATCTCTACCAAAATTTTGATCTTTTGGCTCATTAATCATATGTTTTATTTTCGATCCTCAACTACAAATTGTACCCCAGGTCAAATATTTTCTTAGTAGTTCTTATTGTTATTAAATATTAAGAAGGAAAAGAAATTTACTTTTTCATATATGCTGTACACCACCTCTCCAGACAACCAACTCATAATGATGACTCTATAACAAACCTCAATTTCTCTGAAGATTGAGTAACCTTGAAAATCTTAAGGAAAGGCAAAGGAAAAAGATGAACTACTAGAACCAGTTGGTTTGAACAATGGATTCAGGTACTGAACTACCTACCCCTTCTTAAGGGTGTGAGATTGCCACCAATTGGTTCTGTATCCTCCTTAAATGGTTGAGTTGATGGATCAGCCAGACTTGGCATCCGAGAAACACTGCCTTTGCCTTTCCTGGCATTTGGTCCAATCTCCTCAATCATGTATTTCCATCCATCAATTGGTCTCCTCCTGCTAAATATGTGACTCTTAATAAAACTGGCTATCTGCAATCAATTATAAAGACTCAAACTTCAGTATGTAACCAGCAATGAAATTGGGAGGAAAAGGCATGTGAAACAATAGAGAGATAAAGAATGTGATCAACAGTGAGGGGCGAGAAAGATGCCAACAATTGAAGAACCAACAACAAATTCTGTTTAGCATTCAACATTGGAATCGGTGCTCTCCAGAAATTAGAGAAGGTTTAGCTCTTACCATTTGCAGAGAAAAGGGAAAAAAGCACTTGCTCAGTTCTATAAAGATAAAGTTTCAAACTTCCATCTGGTGCCTGTTTAATTAGTTTTACTTCTCATCTTTTTCTTTCCCTTAGTTTATCCTAACCAATAGTTACAAACAAACTACAGCTCTGACTGCAACCAATGGCTTAGAAATTAGAATCATAGTGTGATAAAATGCTATGCAAGTAACTCCATCACTATTTCGCAACAAAGAAGATAAATTGCAAAAGAGATTAGCAGGGAAATAGATGTTTTGGTCTATTGAATCACCTGGAATTTGCAATATGCAAGCCTACGATCAAATTCCTGGAGGAGGATATCTTCTTCCCTCTGTGACATTTCCCATATATTTCCATCTTGTGCTTTTGCTATTGTTTCCCAACCATCAGGTTTGTACTTTAAGTCGGAAGAGCTTGGGATTCCAGAGTCATCCAAGTTGTTATTGGTTGTGTCAAAAATCCTACAAAATGCAACCACAAAACAAACATTTGAAAGTTATAAACGATTGTATCCATCAATACTACTCAAAAGACTATGAATTTAGCAAAAGCTTGCAGAGAACAGGAACATCAGGATTCTAATCTAATCAAACAAAAACTAAGGCTTAGTCCATAAGAGAACAAAAGCATGACGGAGAAATGATGAATGTTACAATGTTCGACGGAACACAGCCAAAGCATCCAGATGCCCAACTCATAATATTGATCATAATTCCTCAATAGAGGAGCAAGCTCATTCCTGATACTCAATGAGAAATTAAATGAGAAAACATACTCAGAACAGCTATCCATCAATCTATCGATGTCATCAACACCAATAACCGAATCACCCAGCTTAGCTTCCTGTTGCTTCTCGATCTCTTTCATCCACAACCCAGCATGAATCCTCTGTTTCTTCAATCTATAATCCTTCTTCATATTCTCCAAACTATAAAGCGAAGAGCTTTCACTCTCATCGCTCTTCATCTCTTGCTCTTGTTGTCGCTCTTGGGTCTTCGACATTTTACGCCTCTGGTCCCAGTTCTCATTCATCTCCTCTACGAACGCCTTAGTCTCCGTGTCCACATCCGTCGGCAGCATCGCGGCCGACGGGAAGTTCACGTCCGTCTCCCACGATGCACGGTCTTTTCCTGTGAGGTCATCGGGAAGCCAAGCAGTTTCCCAAGCGTCGTTCCACTCATAGTCGCCGTTATTGGGGGCTTTAGATGACAAAGCTCTGAAGAGAAGAGCTGATACCGAATAGGGTTTCAAGTTTGTCGACGAAAGTTCAAAGCTTGGCTTCAATTTTGTAGTTAGCTTTGCTATGCCTCCAAGGTAAGACATAGTAGCTGCGGGTGTTCAGCTTCAAGCTTCAGGGTTTAACGGTAAGCTTCCTGATCGTGGAATATCAAAACCAAAGAGGGAGATTATTTAAGCCCAATAAAGGTTTGGTCCTAGGCTTAGAAAAACTATTTTGACTTTTGTTGGGCCGAACTTTAGAACCAAAAGATCCGATTTTTAATGTTCGTGCCTCAAAGAAATTGCAACTACCGGTGTAAATGCTGTAAGACGGTGTCTGGTGCTGAGTTCTCGTTGACGCCGTCGCAAGACGGTGGAGGAAACCCTGAGTAGCAACTATGACTTATGTCTTCTTCTACCGTAATTGTAAGTTCCGTTTGTTCTTATACAATTTCGTTTTCCCTCAATCATACCTCTCTGATCTGCTTTAGCTCAGGAACTTATGGCTTGGTTACTTGGTTGAGGTGGGATTGGAATGTAATGAAAATGGAAAGTTGGCATTGGAGGAGAGAGTCACTTGAGTGAAGAAAAATCGAGCCTTTCTTTGTTGAGAAGTACGGGAATGAGAGAGTAAACAAACTTTAATTATTTTTAAATGCTTGATAGGACAAGTGAAACGAAAAGGATTTGGTTTTCTAGATGCACTTAATATCGATCGGGCATAAATACTGTGCAGATCATCTGATCTTGGGTTATAAAGTTATGGTAGCTGTGTTCTTATCGGTGAAATGTTCATTTTCTGCCTTTGAGGCATCTGTTTGAAAACTCAAATAGCACACGAGTTCTGGTGCTGTAACAAAAAAATTTACTCCTTGTAGTACTAAGTGTTTAGCTACCGAGCTGGTTTCCATACTTTATTAAGTTGAAATCTTTGCTTGTCTTAGCCTTTGTTTGGATGCTTAGTTACACAAGAGAATGGAAAGGAAAGGAAATCTTACATTTTCCTCACTTTCCCACCAAATTGGTGGGAAAGGGAGGGAAATTACAAAATAAGAAGCAAAATGACCCAAATTTCCCTTCCATTCCTCTCAATTCTCTCCCTTATTTTTGTCCAAACAATGAAAAGGAAGAGAAATACAATTTCTTTTCCTTTCTCTTCTCTTGCTTTCCCTCCATCCAAACAAAGGCTAGAAAGACATTTAAAGCCAAGGCGTACCTATGAGGAGCAGTTGGATGCTGAGCTGAAGCTTGTCAGAGAATATTGATTCTGTTGCAAGAGGGAACTCTGGAGAGTTCAGTATGCATTGAGCCACATGCGTAATGCAGCGAGAATGCATCTTACTCCAAATGAGAAGAACTTGCGTCGCGTTCTTGAGGAATGTATCAGGAGAATGAACCGGTATGGACTTTTGGATGAGAGCCAGAACAAATTTGGTTGAGTGTGCCCCTGATAATCACGTCATTGTGCCTGGGCCGTGAGGGCTCTTGGCTACATGTTGGCATTGACTGCGGAAAAACTTTCTTGGTTGCCACCTGCAGACTCTTATGTTCAAGTCCGGTATAGGTAAGTCAAAATTTCATTGTTAATCAGGGATCTACTTGAAACTGATCAAAAGTTTGACCTAAAATCCCCCTCAAAAAACAAAAAAAAGTTTGACCTAAACTTGTACAGCCTCGCACAGGATGTGAATAAATGTTTATTAAAATCAATTGCATTAAGCTTGTGGAGGATCTACTTTTTATTTAAAATGTTGTGTTGTAAGCTTGCTAGGATTATTTTCAGGGTGGTTATGGCCTTAAAGTTTTCCAATGGAGTAGTATCATTTAGCATCAAGTTTCTTGCCAGCTATCTTCCATTGTACTGCTATTTTGTTGTGAGTCAAATGTTACTTATCTTGTGATCTTTGTTTTACCGAGTAGGGTTGAAAGGCAAGTGCTTAATGTTCCATCTTTCAAGATGAGGATGGACTCATAAAAACAAATTGATTTCCTTCTGACTAGTCCCTTCGGCTGTGGTTGCTCATGGTATTACTAAAATATTTGTCAACTTTATTGACATGTTATCTTATGTGAGACATGCTTATAGTCATGTGTAACTTCTTGAACAAAATTGACAAAATTGCCTTACAGCCTTTTTATTCCTGTCCTGGATACCCATTACTTAGTTCATTATGACTTGGGGATTAAAGAAACAGCCTTCTCTCTTTGAAAGTACCTCAAACGAATGCATGCAAAATTTTACCTATTGAAGATTTTAAGCAAACAACACACTTATGATTCTTGAAATTTTTTATGTTACCCATTGGACAAGGTAAGTGTTCTACTCATATATATATATTTATTTTTATTGATTTTGTGTTGTCGAGTTTGTTATGTATTTGTCCTCAAATGTTCTTTTTGCGTTTTCTTTCCTCCCTATAAGACTTTGTATCTTAAAGGAATTTCTATTGGAATGTTGTTGTTGTTGTTTCCCTCAATGCAAGTGTCTTCTGGTTTGTTGATTTTTGGGGGTTGTCGTGATTTGGGTGTCTTGTCATTATCGGGTATTCCAGTGTTTTAAGGCATGGGGTATGTGTATATACAACAATTTATTTAGGGATGGCAATCTGCTGGCAACGGCCCAAGCTTGAGCCCGTCTGGGCTCGAGGCGACACAAGCCTGACCTATTTTTTATTTTTTAAATTAAAAATAGGAAACGATGGCATTTTTGTTATAGTTGTTTGGCTTCGGGTCAGTTGAGCCTAAGCAGCCCTAGCCTGAGATCTGACTCTTTTGAAAAAGGTCAACCCAGGTTTGGATCGTTGACCAAGGGCTAAGCTAGGGCAGGCCAGGCCAGGCCCAAGTCTAAATGTCATCTCTAAATTTATTATATTGGAATTTTGGTTGTGGGGATTGATTGACTACTATATTTTTGACTTCTACTAGCAATTTTGCTTTAAAAAGATGTACCTTCTAAGCCTTAAGCCTCACAGCAAATCATGTAAGTTATAAGTTAACATGAACATAACCAATTGAGAACTGCAAGCATTAATAACCCACCTTGCGAATTTTCTGTTACTAAGCACATTCATTTGGTTGGCCATGTCTATGATGAAGGTGTGAATTGTACAAGATTCTTGAATGAATGGTTGTATTTTGCTTCCTTTGGTGCTTTTATTTTATTTGTGGGTTAATATGTGATGAAGCTAAGCCACTAATGTGTTACCATATAATTAGTATAGGTGCTAGGCAAGGACTTCACATGAGACTACTGATGGACATCATAATGAATATGAAGATTTGATGAGGTCGTTGTAACTCCACAACCAAGTGACTCTTAACGATTGGGAAGTTTATAAAAGAACATAAATTGAAAGACAATTTGTGTAACAAAGATGGAGGCTCGGTGTGAGTCAAATTGCCCATTTAGGGTATATGGCAGTTAGTTAACCATTGAGAAGACTTTTGTTGTAAGGATAATTAAGAAATAGCATAATGTGGGATATTAATGAGAAATAGACAATTCACTTCTAATTGGCTAGCTAAGGAGTTAGGAGGAGTCCAAAATGGAATGTCATAAAAATTCTAAGTGATATGCATTGAAGAAGTTAAGAGGCTTAATGAATCATTACTCCACGTAGTTATGAAAATGAGCTACAAAAGAGTAATTCAAATGGATTGTTCACTGTTGCATATATTCTTATGTTTCTACGTGTTGTTTGTAAGTATGTTTTTTTTAAAGGGAATAAAGCAGGGCCTAAACAGAGGGCCTAGGAGTTAAAACCCCACACATGTCCTCTAAGAGGAAAGTAAGACATCCCGAAGGAGGAAACTATAAAAAGGTACGTCCGAAGTCGAATGACGCCGCATAAAAAGCTAACCAATTCGTGCACCGATTGCCTTCACAAAAAACATGTCGAACGCGAACCGTCTAGGATCGTGTTAGTAAGACCTAAATAGCTTGAGCGAGTGAAGTATTAGACCCCGGACTGGAGGAGGAGAGAATATTGATGACCTCCAAAGAATCGACTTCTAATTCAAGTTGTCAATACCCCATATCCCAAGCTAGAGTCAAACCCAAATAAACTCCCCATAATTTAGCATCCAAGGGGGAACAGAAACCAATAGAATGGACAAAGTCGTCGAGCCAAATACCGGAGCTATCGCGGAGGAGACCACCCGCGAAAGCATATCGACTAGACCAATGCTGTGCGCCATCCGTGTTCAAACGTACCCAGCCCATACTCGGTTTATCCCACCCAATAGCGTGGGGTCAAGGAATAGGGGAACCGCCAATTGCCCGGGAGAGAACCGTACTTGCTTGCTCGATATGAGATGCATAACCCTGTACCAGCGCCTTACTAGTAACTGGCCAGGAAAAATCGGGCTCAAAAACACATTTATTTCGCCAATGCCACAAGAACCAACAAGACACCCCAAATAAAAGGGGCCAGTGGAAACCACTGACTTCATCCTGCCGAGAGAGATTTAAACGTAACCAAGCCATAGGAGGAAAACGGAAGAACAACTCCAAATCGATATGTGGGAGAAATTGAAGCCAAAATTGTTGCACTCGAGGACAATCTCTAATGGCATGAAGAGCAGTCTCAGGACGCCCATAAGAGGGACATCCAGGATCCGTAGCAAGATGACGGAAAATCCGCTGCTGATTAGTCAAAAGGTTACCCTTGGCAAGGAGCCATAAAAACGACCGAATTCGTTGCGGTCTTTGCCACTTCCATATCAAATTCCAGAAATGACCATCCCCGATATCGTCGAGATTTTCAAGCAACTCATAAGCAGAGGCTGTGGAAAAGGAGCCCTGAGGCTTGGGGCCCCAGACCACTCGATCATCATCAAACTCGGCAGGCGGAGGGAGTATATTAGCAATGGTTGCACAGAGAGGAGGGAAGGAGGTGCTGGAACAAAGCCCAGCACCAATCCCCGGCTGTGGTCACAAACTCGGTCACTGTCGCAAATATAAGACCGTCGGGAATGGGGTTGAGTGCTAATAAGGCCAAGGGCCCGTGATCAACGACCCAATCATTAAGCCAGAAGCGAACTGCTTTCCCATTTCCTATCCGCCATCTGATGCCTGCAAGGACAAAGTTCCATATGGAAGAAATTTTGCGCCAAAAAGGGGAAGCTCCTCGATGTTCCAGCATATGAGGACGAGAGGAAGGGTCAAAATGGTATTTGACACGTAGGATTTGTACCCAATGAGCAGAGGGGTTAGAGAGCAACCCCCAACCAAGTTTCATAAGTAAAGCATCATTAGTGGAGCGTACTCGTCGAAGACCAAGTCCGCCAGCCTTTTTGGATTTACACACCTCCTTCCAATTAACAAGATGGACCTTGTGATGGCCCTCCTGCCAGCCGCAGATAAAAGCACGAATAATGCGCTCGAGATCTTCACACAACTACCTAGGCAGGCGCATGGTTTGCATGGTATAAATGGGTAATGTCGCAAGAACCGATTGCGTCAGAGTTACTCGGCCAGCCAGCGAAAGACACCTAGAACTCCAACCGGTTAGTCGTTGTTGTGTGGAATCTAGGAGATATTGATACGTTCGCCGCGTTGTTCTGTCATGAATGAATGGGACGCCAAGGTATCTACCGAGGTTCAAGGTATGTTGGAAGCCCAATAACTTGCTAAGATGGCGAGCGCGCGGGCGGGAAATATTCTTAAAGAAATACATCCGAGACTTGGTCGGGCTGACTTTCTGGCCGGAAGACAGACAAAATGTCCGAAGAACCCGATAGATAACTTGCACCTGATGCAAGGAAGCCTTGGCAAATAAGACGAGATCGTCGGCGAAGAACAAGTGCGAGATGCTAGGACCACCCCTACTCAGCCGAATCGATTTCCAAGTGCCCTGCGCCACCTCTGACTAGATAAGGTGTCCGAGCTGCTCCATACAGACGGAGTAAAGGACTCCAGAAGATCCCTATTCCAACAAACTTGCATCGCTAACGAGGTAACACATTTCATAATTAAATTGATCAGATCCCTAGGTAACCCTATGTCAAGTAATGTATCTAGAAGGAAATCCCACCGGAGGCGATCATACGCTTTCTCTAAGTCGACCTTTATTTAAAGAACTCTAGATTTTCCTTGTTTCTTCTTCATGAAGTGAATAACCTCTTGTGCAAAAATTATATTGTCAGCTATCAAACGGCCAGGCACAAAACTACATTGATCTGGAGTGACTAGACGATTGAGGAAAGGTTTAAGACGATCTACCACAACCTTCGTGATCGTCTTATAGATGACTATGCATAAACTAATCGGCCAGAACTGATTGAGGGAGACTGGAGATTGCACTTTCGGGATTAGCACAAGAATAGTTTGTAAGTATGTTAATTATTATAATTGTTTTCTAAGAATGCGTTAACCTCAAGCTCATGCATACGTCGTATAGGTTTATATTTGCATAGATTGTTATAATTGTTTGCATACCTTGCTAGTTAATGTCAATTGTTTCGTTTTAGTTTGTAGGGTTTAGTGGATGTTCAAAATCATATTTACCTACTATTAAGCATCGTAGATGTGCAAGATATATAAACATAAAGGGTAGGTGTACAAGACTATTTTGGAGGGCTATCGAAAGTACGTCTAGATGAAAATTTAAGGAAACAATGGAAGTGCTATCCAAGAAGCTGTACGTTGATTTCATGTTAAACTCTATTAGAAATGGAAGAAGCATCTTCTCATATATTCTAATAAACCATTAAAAGAGTATTTACAGAGTGTATATATATATATAGTTAGTCAATTAGGATTGTTATATATACGTGTGTATAACAATCCGGTTACTATTACATGAAGTTAAATAATTGACTCTATTGTAGGATTTGGGTTACTTACAATAGCTGTATCATCCACATACATAAATATAGCAATAAAACTTTCTAAATCTTTCTTGATAAACAATCAGTAATCTGCTTTACTTTGCACAAACCCATACTGCAACAATGGTTTTGTAAGTTTAATATTCCACTGCCTTGAAACTTCTTAGAGAGCATACAATGACTTTTTTAATTTGTAAACCAATTTTCAACCAATGTTGTTGGGACCCGTTTCCAGAACCCAACTCGTCACCGAACGAATCATATATTAACGAATATCGCTTAAATTTTTTTTTT
>JAOQMR010000001.1:2364495-2374904 GCA_027563865.1 Erythroxylum pelleterianum
TAAAGATGTTACCCACACTACATGCACACTTAAAATACTCATTTAATAATTCTAACGTCCAATAAAAATTCGGGGTCTAACAAATGTAACCTACATATTCCCCTTAAAAGGCAAGTCTATGTAAGTTACTTCATATAAATCACCATGAAGAAAAGCATCATTAACATCTAATTGAAATAACTACCAACCCTTAATTGTAGTACGTCTTAAAAACATCTTAACTATGCTTTGTTTAGCCACAAAACTAAAAGTATCTTGGTAATCAAAACTAGGTTGTTGACTATATCCATTTGCAACTAATTTGGCCTAATATTTGTCAACATTTCCATCTAAGTTTTAGTTTTACCTTATACACCCACTTAGAACCAACTGTGTGTTATACAATGGAAAGAGGGACAACTGTCTAAGTATTATTTTCCTCTAAAGCATCAACTTCATATTGCATGGCATCTTGCCAATGAGCAAATTGAACAACTTGAGAATGTGGTAGGTTCAAAATTTTGAGACCAGTAAGTTGTGAATGATTTATAGCTAGGAGAAAGATGAGTACCAGAAGGAAAAAAAAAAGGTGAATAGGATAAGGGGTTTTGGAAATAAAAGAAACAAGAAGAGGTAAAGTACAATAGTAATCATGAAGATAGGTAGGTAAGGATTTGACTCTAGTACTTTGTTTAGGTATAAGTGGAAACATAGAGATGAAGAAGAAGGTGCATGTACTGTTAGGAGGAGAAACAAAATTAGGATTAAATCTAATATGTGCACTGTCATCATGATATATGTGATGCAAAACATTAGTATCAAAAGGAAAAATAGAAGGTATAATAAGACAAGAGAAATCAAAAAGAGCAAGAGATCGATCAGAAGAAGAAGAATCAAAAACTAAAAATTTATATGATGAAAAAGTGGAATAAGGAAAGATGGTCTCATGAAGAACCTCACAAGAAACAAAAACATAATGAGATTATAGATTATATAGTCGATAGACTTTTAGGGAGATATCTAATAAATGCACAAGGTTTAGCTCGAGGGGAATTTTTCTTTTTGTTATGAACAAGGGAAGATGTAAAACAAGAAGAAGCAAAAACTGGCAAGTGATCATATTTTGGTGGTTTGTGAAACAAAAGCTCATAAGGAGTAATATTATTAAGTACTGGAGTGGGAATTATTTTGATGAGATCAGTTGTTGTAAGATTTGCATATCCCCAATACTTTTTGCATAAAGAAGCTTGAAATAAAAGAGGCTTACCAGTTACTAACAAATGCTTGTGTTTACATTCAACAATAACATTTTGCTCTGGAATGCCAACACAAGTTAACTAATGAATAATCCCATTTTCCAACTAAAACTAAGACAAATTGAATTCTAGTCATTATTAGACCTAACTTGTTTAATTTTAGCACCACATTAAGTTTGAATAAAGTGATAAGAGGAATGAATGATTGAAGATACTTTTGATTTAGTTTTCATCAAAGGCAACCATGTAACTATAGTGAAATCATCAACTATGGCAAAAAATTAGTGTTAAGCATCAATAGCAGGAATTGAATATGACCCTTAAGTACTCAAATGATTTAGATAAAAAGGTTTTGTAGTATCTCTAATATGATATAGAAAAGGGAAATTTTTTTACTTTGCTAAAGGACAAACAAAACAAGGATTTTATTGTCATAATGAATGGAAGATACAATTTTATATAGTTGATTTATTCTATCAAATGAAGTATGCCCTAATTTGTATTGCCATAGATCAATAGCAACATAATTATTAGAACTAAAAGAGACAGAATAGATGAATTGATAGCAAAAAAATAAAGGTTTATAAGAAGTTGAATTACAAGGATGATCAAGCAAGAATAATCCTCCATGCAAATCAACAGTCCAAGCTATTGTCTTAGCAGACAAGTATTGGATAAATAAGTTTGCTGGTGAATACAACATAATAAGGGATGGATACGAAGAGTTTACTGACAAATAGTAAATTGTAAGTAAATGAAGGTACATGAAGAACATTATGCAGAATAATATCATGGTGAATCTTAACAATGCCTATATTATTTACTACAACTTTAGTATTGGGCAATTAAACTGACATGTTTTGAAAAGGTGAATAGGATGAAAACAAATATAAAGAGCCAAATATGATTTGTAACTCTAGTGTCAACAATTTAGGCATTAGATTTTAGAATAAGTGTAAACACAAAATTTGAAAGAAAGGTTGAAATGGATAAACCAATACCTATAAGTTTGGAAACAATTATTGTAGTAGTTATAATATGCTAATTGAGAAGTGTCCTTAATTTCTAATATTGATCCTTAGTAAGAGAATAAGAGATTAGACGAAATGGCACAACACCTTCTACTGTTACAGAACAGTCTTCAAACTTAGCTTGATAAGCCACACCAGTCATAAAAGATGAAATACCTTTTGTAAGACAAGTCACATTATTAGAGCTCATTGTCACTCCTAATTTACTCCTTGTGAACTTGAAATTAGGAGGAAATCTAATAAGCCTGAAGCATTTCTCCCTAACATGTCCATTTTTGCCATAATAACTACAAAGTAGATTTTGTTTATCTTTCCTCTTAATAGTAGCCATAGCTATAAGATCTGAGAGAGGTTAAGAAATATACTACATATATCTAAGAGTTTCCTCTCTTAATGCCAACTTATACGAGGGATTAAGAGAAGGAAAAGACTTCATAATCATGATTTCTAACCTCAAAGCATAATAAGATTCATTCAACCCACATAAGGATTTGAAATCATCATCCTTGTGTTGAACATTAACAAATTTTTTACAGTAATCAACATTATAAGTTCCATAAGAGCAATGAGGTAGAGGTCTAAAGCTTCTCAATTATTCAAAAATTTCCAAAAAGCTTAGTCAAATAAGTATCAATCAATTTTATACTTTAAGACAAAGTATAAAGAGAAAGTTAAAGATTAGAGATCTTTGTTTCATTAGGTTGAGAGAATTTTTTCCTAAAGTATCTCAAATTGTTACAGCAGAGTTGAAGTAAAAAAAACTATAGAAGCAATACTCAGAGCATTTTTAACCTCAAAAGCTTAGCAACAATGAGATTGTTGCATCTTGTCCATAGAACGTGAAAAGGATCATCCTTTGAAGGCTCTTTGATAGATATATCCACAAACTCAGTGTTATTGCAAATTAAGAGTGCCAATAGGAATGATCTACTCTACAAAGCATAATTTATTGATGATGACCCCGGTGACATTGTTAATAAGTTATGGAGATTAGAATGGTGAAGAAAATAGGGAGAATGAGGATCTTCTGTAAGAGACAATGTTGAGGTTATGGAAGAAGTAGGTATAAAAGAATTGAACAATCCGCTATTGAAGAAGGGAAAGCTTGAAGGATTACAAAAAAGAAGAATTAAAATCAAAAACCTAGATCGCTATTTGGTTCTCTGATACCATATTAGAAATGAAAGAAGAATCTTCTCGTATATTTTATTGAACCACCAAAAGAGTACGTATAAAGTATATATATATATATATATATATATATATATAAACTAACAATCCAGTTAATACGACATGAAGATAACTAACTAAATAACCAAATCTCAGAACTAACCAAAACTAACAACATAAATTAGTTACATTAACTATATAATAGGTACCACATAATTTACTAACTTAGCATTATTCTCTCCTAATCATTAATAGCCCATGTGTCATGATCATGGTGGCTTGAGTAATGCCTTCTGATAAGCTCACTTAGGATTGTCAAAGTCCTTATTAATATAAGACCTAAATGTAAAATTATGGACAACAATATTTTAAAGATATTTAATGAATATATTTGTGAGACAAGAACTAAGACATTGATTAGTATATTGTCAATAGAAGACCTAAATGTCAAATTATGCACAAAAATATTTCAGAGACATTTAATGAATGTATTCATGAAGTAAGAACAAAGGTCTTAATTAGTATGTTTGAGGACATTAATGATATTGTACATTGTTGATAGACTGATTTAAGTAAAAGAGGAGGTTTGGCATGTTGGGTCCGGTCCTGAGGCCGATGGGCTTAAATCCCCAGCCCGACGGGCTTAGATCCCCAACCGAGCCCCCAACTTAATCGGTATTGTTCTCTTTGGCTAAGGGTGAGGCCACGCCTCGAACCCAAGACCTCAAGGTTTTGTTGTTATCTAGCAACATGCCTCTAACCATTGAGCCACATGCCTCTAACCATTGAGCCCTCAATGGTTAGAGGCGTGTTGCTAGATAACAACAAAACCTTGAGGTCTTGGGTTCGAGGCGTGACCTCACCCTTAGCCAAAGAGGACAATACCAATTAAGTTGGGGGCTCGGTTGGGAATCTAAGCCCGCCGGGCTGGGGATCTAAGCCCATCGGCCTCAGGGCCGGACCCAACATGGCATTTCTTTAAAATTAGTTACTCTTAAATATATTTTTATTTCATCATTTTTACATTCATCTCACTCGATTGTAGGGTGAAAGATTCAATTTTTAAATAACATTTAGATTTCCATATTTAGAAAATGAGTTTTTTCATGAACTCGAAAGCCTTTTCTTTTAAGTTTAGATAACGTATCCTTTTCTCAATCAATATTATTATGGATACACTATTATTAATAAATTATTATTGTTACATTGTATTGGATAGAATGAGATTTTAACTTTGTTTTGATATTAATAATAAATTATGTTTTACTACTGATATTTTTGTCCTTGGTGATATTAGTAAGTTAATATGAAAGATTAAATACAATATAATTACAAAGTGAGCAAGGGTGTCAATTAAATCTATTGAGTAATAAAAGGATGAAGAAAATGAGCAAAGTGGAACATATATATAATTTAAGTGAAGAACCAAGAACAATGAGCAATCAAATATATTAAGAATTAATCAAATCAATTTAATCCTCTTATAAACTTATCTTGGTCATTTTAATTAATCGTAGGGCTCAATCATTACATAATCATCTACATAAATACTTTCATAATTAAAATAAAATTTATTTTTATATTTAAAAAATCTTTTCATCTTTAAACAAAATTTTAGAAACTTTTAAAATAATCTTTAGATCAAATTTTTGTAAAGGGATATGTTTTGATATTTAAAAGAATTTGAAATTTTTTGAAATATCTTTGGAAATATGTTTCAAGTACACTAATTGACCAATATGTGTGTGGTTGACCAGTTTGACATATTGGCATATTAATATGGTTTGAAAGGTTTTGCATAGGTTTATTAATGAATTGGTCGATGCATTGGGTATATTGGTCAACTAATTTGCAAAATGGTCAATCGATACTACTATTACTAGTCATTATAATCACTAGTTTTTCCTTTAATAATTATTTTAAGTTATTTTAAGTATAAATACATCATCTATGAGTTATGAATAGTTGTTTGAGATATTAGAGAGTTTATAAGAACCTTGGAAGGCTAAAGAATATATGTTTGTATTACATAATATATATCGATCCTTTGTTCATTTAGTGTTAGTAAGAAACAAAATTTTGAGTTATATACTTAACGTAATTGAGCAAATTACTTATGATGCACTTTATAGGGTTCTTCTTAGCCTTGAACAAGATTTTTAAAGGGTTACAGTTCACTCTTATCAAGGCAAGGCATGTCAAGTCAAAATGACTTCACGTCTATTAATTTTGGTGACAATTAAATAATAATAATATTAGAAATAAATGAACTATTTTGATAAGTGTGTTAAGCGTGCAGCAAAAATACAGAAGAAGTCAAAAGACAGAAGAAGTGCCAAAAGACAGAAGAAGTCAAAACACGGAAGAAGTGCCAAAAGATAGAAGAAGTCAAAACACAAAAGTGCCAAAAGACAGAAGAAGTCAAAACACAGAAGAAGCACGGAAAACACAGAAGAAGTCAAAACACAGAAGAAGCGCGAAAAATACAGAAGAAGTTGAAAATACAGAAGAAGCGCGGAAAACACATAAGAAACGCAGAAAACACAGAAGAAGTGCGAAAAACACAGAAGAAGTTGAAAACATAGAAGAAAGAGAAAAACATAGACGATACGAATACTAAGATATACTAGTATGTTGGACGGTTAAACAGTTGAAGTTAGTTACAGAACTCAACTGAATAACGGTTTCTACAAGAAACAAGAAGCAGTTCGAGACGAAGGCTATAAATACAAGTCGTAGTCGAAGACTGAACCAAATTTTTTTTAAACTTAAGCTTTCAAGTTATTACTTACATAGAAAAAGTTTGTATTAAGAGTGCTATACACGAGAGCAAACTATACTGTAACAAAAAACTCGCAATGTCTTTCTAGTAAGAGAAATGAAAAGCTAAGAGCCTGAAGAGGCTAAGAGAGCGAAAATAATACTTTGTGTAAAAGACTTGAATAGGCTCTGAGAGGGAAAGAATACTTGTAACTTTGGAGAAGTTTAGTGAAATCTCAGACGAGCTCTGAGGATTGGACGTAGCCTAAGGTTTGGGGTGAACCAGGATAAAAATCTTCGTGTCTACTTCTAACTCTCAACTTTAATTTCTATTGTTCTTAAACAAGTATATAGAAGTTATTTGCGATTTAACTACGTAGATATTTTAGTATAAACATTTTTTATATTCTTTTAAGAGTTTGAAAAGGTCATTTTCAAAGAAATATCAAAGGGGTTTGTATTCATGAAAAGAATATACAATTCACCCCTTCCTGTGCATGTTGTATATTGTACGTGAACTCTATAATAATAAGTGATTTACTTCAGTTGGTATCAGAGCTTGGTTTTCAAGAACCACCGTTACAAAGTGAGGACAAAGATTTATAGCTGAATCACATGTTTTTATAGTTGAAGGCGCCTCCGTCACAAGACCTCCTGCATTCAATGGTGAGGATTATCATTATTGGAAGGACAAGATGTGGCTCTTCATAGAATCCACACACATTGATCTTTGGGATATCATCGAGAATGGACCATACATACCGATGGATGATGAAGGAAATGTCATTCCTCGTACCAGATGGTCAACCGATCAAAAAGCTAGATTTCAACTAAACTCAAAGGCCATGTTATTTCTAAGTTGTGCCTTAAGCATAAGTGAACACAATAAAGTTCATGGATGCGACACTGCAAAGGAGATGTGGGACACTCTTTTTTTTACATGAAGGCACAAACCAGGTGAAAGAGTCCAAGATAAGTATTCTTGTACACCATTATGAGCTGTTTAAGATGAAGAAAGGTGAGTCTATTGATCAGATATTTGGACAATTTCAAACTATCGTTAATGGACTTAAAGCTCTTGGAAGAATCTACGATAATCAAGACCATGTCAGGAAGATTCTCAGAAGTCTGCCTAAAAGATGGAGACCCAAAGTCAATGCAGTACAAGAAGCCAAGGACTTGAGCATATTAAAGCTTGATGAATTGCTTGGTTCTTTGAAGATACACGAAGTGGAGCTTGATGCAGAAGATAAACCCAGACGGGACAAATCTAAAGCATTAAAGGCTGGACAGAAAAATCGCAAGACTCAGAAAAAGAGAAGTTCATCGTCAAAAGCACTAAAGATTGAAGAAATCAAGGATGATGATACCAGTGAATCTGAACAAGATTCAAGTGAAGATGATGATGAATTATCTTTCATTTCGAGAAAGATCAGAAGGATGTGGAAGAAGAAAGCAAAAGGAAATAAAGAGTTTTTTCTTAAGAAGAATAGCAAAGATGAAGTCAAGAACGAGAAGACATCTGTCATTTGCTATGAGTGCAACAAACCAGGACACTACAAGTCTGAATGTCCGTTGCTGAGAAGAAAACCGAAGAAAAATAAAGAAAATAAGAAGAGCATGATGGCAACGTGGGAAGATTTGGATTCGTCCGAATCTGATTCTGATTCAGAAGCATCAGTTCAAGCAAATATATGCTTGGTAGCCAAAAAGAAGGTGACGAGGAGGTAACTTCTAATTTTAATGAACTACAAGATGCATGTTTAGAATTGTTAGAAGATTCACATGCTATACTAAAGCAGTATAGATTTTTAAAGAAAAAGTTCGTAAAAAACTTGAAGAACACGCAAGTGTTAGAGAAAGAAAATGACTGCCTTAAGAAACAAGTAGACGATATGAAGAGAAAAGTAACTATAGATAGGTCTGAGGAAATCACTCAGCTGAAACAAAGGATTAATACTCTTTCAGCAGATCTATCAACTTTTACTGAAAGTACAAAAAAGATGAATGATATGATTGGAAGATATAGACATCCTAATGATAAGAGTGGTATAGGGTTTACTAATAGCAATACTTGTTACAAGAAGAATTTTGTTTCTTATAGAAAGAAAAATCACCAGTCGTCTTATTATCATTCTATGAATTATTATAAGACTAACCCCAAAGGATTTAAGAAAATCTGGGTATCTAAGAAAAACATAATATCTACTGCATATCTCCTTCTTTGGAAAAAGCAACCAGCATCAATGGTATTTGGACAGTGGATGCTCACGACATATGATAGAAAGAAGGTCTATATTCCTAGATCTTCAAAATAAAAAGGGACGATCAGTAACTTTTGAAGACAACCAGCAGGGCAAAATAATTGGAATCGGTAAAATCGGTGAAGATTCCTTTGCATCTATTGATAATGTTCTGCTAGTTGATGGTTTAAAACATAATTTGATTAATGTAAGTCAATTATGTGATTCTAGTTTTGAAGTATCCTTTAATCAAGATTCTTGTGTAGTAAAAAACAAGGACAGTTCCATATTCTTTTCTGCCAAAAGACGAAACAATCTTTATAAGATTAATTTAGAAGATTTGCAAAATCAAAATATTTCTTGTTTTATATCAACAGATGAAGAAAAACTAATTTGGCATAAAAAGCTAGGTCATGTTAGTTTTAAACATATTTCTAAGTTGATTAAACATGATTTGGTAAGAGGTTTACCAAAAATAAGTTTTAACAATTATTTCTTTTATGAAAGTTGTTATAAAGGAAAACAGGTTAAAAACATCTTTTTCTTCTAAACATATTGTAACTTCATCTAGACTTCTAGAGTTGTTACATATAGATTTATTTGGTCCAACTAGGACCTTAAATCTTGGCGGAAAGAAGTATGGTCTCGTGATTGTTGATGACTTCACTAGATTTTGTTGGATATTATTTCTATCACATAAGAATGAATCTTTTAAATGTTTTAAAGTGCTTTCCAAAAAGTTACAAAATGAAAAAGGAATTTCTATTGCTGGAATTAGAAGTGATCATGGTGGTGAGTTTGAGAATGAAAAATTCAAAATATTTTGTAAAGAGAATGGAATTTTTCATAATTTCTTTGCTTCTAGAACTCCACAACAGAATGAAGTTGTAAAAAGAAAGAACAGGACAATTCAGGAAATGACAAGAACCATGCTGTGTGAAATGAATCTTCCTAAGTATTTCTGGGCAGAAGCTGTGAATACAACTTGTTATATTCAAAATAGAATACTTATGTGACCTTTATTAAATAAAACTCCATATGAGTTATGGAAAGGAAGGAAGCCTAATATCTCTTACTTCTATCTATTTGATTACAAGTGTACTCTATTGAATACAAAAGAAATTTTGGATAAATTTGATTCTAAGGTATATTCAGGAATTTTTCTAGGATATTCATTATCTTCAAAAGCTTATAGGGTTTATAATCTTGCTTCTAAATCTGTTGAAGAATCTATTCATATCAAATTTGATGATAGTTCTCAACCGAATAGAAGGAATGATACTGATAATGAAACCCTATCAGTACCCTAGGTTGATAGTGAAGATGTGCCATCATTAGATACTCCTTTAGAAAAAGTAGAAGATATTTATGAAAATCTTGATCTGAAAAAGGATTGGAGATATAAGTCCTCTCACCTAGAAAATATGATTATAGGAGAAACTTCAGAAGGTGTGAGAACTAAGTCTAAATTCAGAAGATAAGAAAATGTAGCTTTTATTTCTGAAATAGAGCCTAAGAAAATTGATGAAACTCTTCATGATGAAGATTGGATTTTAGCCATGCAAGAGGAGCTGAGCCAATTTACTAGAAATAAAATTTGGTCTTTAGTTCCCAGACCCTCCAAAAAGTCCATCATTAGAACCAGATGGGTTTTTAAAAATAAACTAGATGAGTCAGGTAGAGTAAGTCGTGACAAAGCTAGATTAGTCGCTTAAGGCTATAATCAACAAGAAGGAATAGACTATAATGAAACTTATGCTCCTATAGCCAGATTAGAAGCTATTAGGATTTTGCTTGCACAGGTTGTTTGTCATGATATAAAGCTATTTCAAATGGATGTGAAAAGTGCCTTTTTGACTGGTTTTATAGATGAAGAGGTTTATGTAAAGCAACTGACTCGCGGCTTATCGTTCAATCCTAAGATTGATCCTCGGAAACCGGTCAAATAAAATTTATACCAAGGATTGCAA
>JAOQMR010000001.1:2375004-2388189 GCA_027563865.1 Erythroxylum pelleterianum
ATTATAAGAGAACCCTTGAGAAGGTTGGTCAAGGTACAATTCGAACCAATATTGGTAAATAGTCGATCAATACATCTATTAAATCATAGAGAGAAAAGGTTATATGGTGTTCTGCGGGATGAAAAGACAAAACCATATCTGATGCAGATGACCAAGGAGAGGTATACTATTTACCCAACCACAAACAGATCATTGATCAAAATTGTACCAGACATACAGCCAATACCTTCAATTATACACAATAAAAACAAAGGGAAGAAGAAAATGTATCCGGAAGGAAATACCGATGATCTTTCAGAAGATCAGATAGAAGCAGAACTGAGGAACATAGGTGAGGTATGCTATACAGCTCAACCAAGAGGAATCTATGCTTCACATCATATCTCAAAAGCATCAGGAAGTCAGTGTGGCCACTTCACCACAGATGAAACTTTTCAGGTAATTGGCAAAGTGACAGAAGGACAGTACCGAACTATCAGGGTTGAAGGTATTAATTTCAACTTAGAGACTCTTGTGTATCTGATTATGCACTTTAGACCCTTGAGTTGTATAGCTTTAATTAAAGATGTACTACACCTTCTTTGGAAACCAGTTCCACAGCTACCTATACATGATGACCTTGATCTCCCTGAAGGAAAACTATCGTTCAAACTTTCTTTCATAGAATTAGATGTTCTTCCTTTCATAAACACCTATTGCTACAAACTTTCTTCCACCGAGAACACCTCAACAGGATTCTCCTACTGCTTTGGAAGAAGTTAGTCACACACAACAGGGGAGTCATGAAGCCTTGGTAAAAGAAATTGAAGAAATTCATGACAAGGTTGATGATCTACGTGACTCAGTGGGTGATCTACATGAGGAAGTAGCTCATTTACGAGTTTATATAGAAGAAGACCTCAAGTTGATCCGCACTGATATGCAACAAATGTTTTCTGAAATCATGAAGCATCTTCGATAAAGTTCTTTATGATTAATAACAAATAGGGGGAGAAGAGCAAAAGCAGAAGAAAGATAGGAGAAGAACGAAAGCAGAAGAAAGTTAGTACATGGGGAGACCAGACACAAGAAAAAGAAGATAGTATTGATTACAATTTCTTTACTTGTGTATATCTTTTGTTGTCTTCTTATTCGTTATATAAATAATATTCATTTATCCTTCTAAAATTATGATTTTTTATCATCAAAAAGGGGGAGATTGTTAAGTTAAAATGACTTCACGTCTATTACTTTTGGTGACAATCAAATAATAATAATATTAGAAATAAATGAACTGTTTTGATAAGTGTGTTAAGCGTGCAGCAAAAACACAGAAGAAGTGCCAAAAGACAGAAGAAGTCAAAACACAGAAGAAGTACCAAAAGACAGAAGAAGTCAAAACATAGAAGAAGTGCCAAAAGATAGATGAAGTCAAAACACAGACGAAGTGCTAAAAGACAAAAGAAGTCAAAACACAGAAGAAGCACGGAAAACACAAAAAAAGTCAAAACATAGAAGAAGCGCGGAAAACACAGAAGAAGTCAAAACACAGAAGAAGCGCAAAAAAGCATAGAAGAAATCAAAACATAGAAGAAGCGCGGAAAACACAGAAGAAGTTGAAAACACAAAAGAAGCGCGAAAAACATAGAAGAAGTTGAAAACACAGAAGAAGCGCGGAAAACACAGAAGAAAGAGAAAAACACAGACGATACGAATGCTAAGATACGCTAGTACGTCGGACGGTTAGACAGTTGGAGTTAGTTACAGAACTCAACTGAATAACGGTTTCTATAAGAAACAAGAAGCAGTTCGAGACGAAGGCTATAAATACAAGTCGTAGTCGAAGACTGAACCAGCTTTTTTTTAACTTAAGCTTTCAAGCTATTACTTATATAAAAAATGTTTGTATTCAGAGTGCTATACACAAGAGCCAACTATATTGTAACAAAAAGCTCGCAATATTTTTCTGGTGAGAGAAAGGAAAAATTGAGAGCCTGAAGAGGCTAAGCGAGCGAAAATAATACTTTGTGTAAGAGACTTGCAGAGGCTCTGAGAGGGAAAGAATACTTATAACTTTGGAGAAGTTTAGTGAAGTCTCAGACGAACTCTGAGGACTGGACGTAGCTCAAAGTTTGGGGTGAACCAGGATAAAAATTGCTCTGTCTACTTCTAACTCTCTACTTTAATTTCTATTGTTCTTAAACAAGTATATAGAAATTATTTGCGATTTAACTACGTAGATATTTTAGTATAAACATTTTTTTATATTCTTTTAAGAGTTTGAAAAAGTCATTTTCAGATAAATATCAAAGGAGTTTGTATTCACGAAAAGAATACACAATTCAACCCCCCTTTTTGTGCATGTTGTATATTGTACTTGAACTTTATAATAACAAGTGATTTACTTCAAGACGATTGTAAAAGTTTCTCTTCGCTACGGCAAAGGAGATTATATGGAGCATTGTTCTCTACCCATTGAAAAAAAAAACAGTTCGCAAATTTCCCAGTGGAGCCAGACAAGTGAATATAAGTGAAGGATTATTTGGCTAAACCATATTATAAAATGATTTTGCCGCTCTCTTCCTACTCTCTTTTATTAGCCAAAAAAAATGTACTTTTTCATTTAGTATTTGAGTCCTATTTGTACACAAAGTTGTTGAGATAAAATAGTATTTAGATGAAACTACAGATCCTCAAATTAAGGTTGATAAAATAAGAGATAAATCTAACTAATTTAAATATTATCACTAAAAAATAGAAAATAGAAGATATATCAAGCTCACTGGTGCAACAATAAAAAGCTTGTCTTAAAGTCGATAAAAAAGCAGAAGAAACCAAGACTTTATTCATAACATTAGCAATTTGTTCAATAAAATAAATGTATTTAATGGAGATACAAAGATTGACGGCAAGAAAAGTTGCACCAAGATTATCATATCATAAAGTATGCATAAAACTTGTAAAAGCTGAGAATTCTGGACTGAGAAATAATACTTATTTCACACACTATTTTGAGTACTTCATATTGCTATAGATAGAATTATACAATACAAGATAAGTATAGGTGATAAGAATAAGAGCTAAAGATAGATAACAGGAAATAACAGTAGAATAAAGAAGAATATATGCTGAAATACAACAATCTGCTGAAATATCTGTTGTAATTTGTAGTAAATATCGGCTGCAATCTGTTGAAGTATCTGCAGTAAATATCTGCAGTAATCTGCAAAATATCTGCTCCTTAACAACCTCCCTGAAGTCAATGGTGGGTGAGTAATGAGTCAAAGTTTGGAAAACAACTGATGAAATGGACGAACTCCAAGTGGCTTGGTAAAAATATCACCAATTTGGTCCTTGCTGGATAAAAAGCCAATGGTAATGTACTAAGGGAGACTTGTTCACGAACAAAATGGTAATCCAGTTCAATGTATTTGGTCGGGCATGGAAAAACAATTATGTCCAATGATAATCCTCCTTCTCCTATTGATAATCCAGCCTATCAAGAATGGTTTTGAAAAGATCAAATGTTACTCTCATGGCTTCTTTCTTCTCTAACGAAGAAGTGTTCCCATATGTTGTTGGGCTTTCATCCTCTCAAGTCATTTGGACAGCTCTTTCTGATACTTTTGAAGCAGTTCTCAAACAAAACAACTACAGCTGTATATTGAACTTAATGAAATGAAGAAAAATAATCTCTCTGTTACTCAGTATCTTCTCAAAGCCAAATCTCTTGCAGATGAATTGGCAGCAGCTGGTAGACCGTTAACACCAGCAGAATTCATTCCGTAATATTGGTTCTAAATTTCGAGAAATTATTGGTTGACTTAACCTGCGTGCTACACCAGTCACATTCAATGAACTCCACAGTCAACTTGTTGTTCATGAGCTGTTAACCAAGCGCTATCTGTCTGAATCTCACCTCGTCAATATTGTCTATCAACCACCGCTATTACCAACACCACAATCTCAACCACAGCCACCTCAACCTCCAACCACAAATCCTATCTCTAATTTTTCTATTCGCCCCAACCAACCCAACAGACGATGTAGAGGACCTGCTTGTCAAATATGTGGATTTAATAACCATACTGCTAATGTTTACAAGCGTAGATATCAACAATTTAATCAAGGCTCTTCATCATCTTTTAGACCTGATGCACCACAAGTCAATATCACTTTTCGTCAACCATATGTCCCTCCTTCCAATGTTGCACCTCAACTTGCCATTTCTCCAATTCAGAATTGGGTTGCTAACACTTATCACTCCAGACCTTGATGTGCTCCATCTTCCACAACAATATGATGGCACATATCAATTAATTGTTGTTAATGGTAAAGGTCTTCATATCTCACATCATGGCACTGTATCATTTTCCACTCCATCTCATAATTTCATTTTATTTAATACCCTGCGTGTTCTTACTATTTCTAAGCCATTAAGCTCTGTTGAAATATCTGATGTAATCTGCAGTAAATATCGGCTGCAATCTGGTGAAGTATCTGTTGTAATCTGCAATAAATATCTGTAGTAATCTACAGAATATATGCTCTTTACCAAGACCAATCACACCACGTTCTATAAGTTAGGAAGTGATCCAACACCGTTCTACAATAACGAGTGCAATAGTTACATATTCAGCTTTAGTGTTAATAAGGTAACAATGGATTGTTTCTGAACACTCCAAGATATGAGACTAGAACTCAAAAATATACAATAGCTAGAGGTAGAATGTCTATCTTCAAAACAACTAGCTCAGTTAGCATTAGAGAAACAATCCATGTACTTCTTATTTTTAATTTGTTTCCTCCTTCAACCGTAATTTTTTTTTGGACTTCTTATTTCTTTCCTTGTTACCAAAGAAGTTGAGAATTTGTAAGGGGGTAGGAGATGGAAGTGAAGCAACAGCAACTAGTTACTCGACGGGATCACTCAGACAACCTTATTTTGACATAAATGGCTTCAGCATATAGTGGCCATATGGCATTATACCTCATATTCATAATAAGGTCCAGAAAATGTCCATTGCTTACTGCAACTACTCCACCTGAATCTAATTGCTTAATAATTGAATTTATGTGGGTCAGGATCTTTAAAAGTGTGACAACAATTTCATGAAGTAATGCTATTTAGTTGTTCAAATTCAATACTTTCGTCGATGTTTACTTTCTATAGAGAATTTTAAACACCATCTATCAAAATATTTTTTAATTACTAAATCTTAAAATGATGATGGGAACCTTTGCTTTGTTCAAATAAAATGTTTGGTTATTCACTATATAGAAACTGACGAGAAGTCATCCTGAAAACAAAAATGTAATAAGAATAGATGCATCTTATTATTCCCCTGAAGAGGTGTATTGTTTACCGCTTGTTGTGGGAATAGATTTGAACTTTACTGCTGAAAGATATGCGATCCTGACATTAGAATATAATCAAGCAAGGTTCTATTTAGAGCAATGTCATATTATAAAGTTATGTGTCCATTCACATTCTTAATCACAATAGCTTTATGCTAATAAAAGATATCTAATGTCTTCATCCCAAAGTTAATGTTCATCAACAGGTGTTAGGACCTAGTTGGAAGTAACTATCAAATACAAATATCAGAAAACCACAGGAGTAAACAAACCAACTTAGGACCAGTGCCTTGGCAGGTTGAGAATGCTCACAAAAGTAGATATTTTTCATTGTAGTCGAATCGTACAACCACTGCCATTTGGAGTCTAATATCAGGTCTTAAACTGATAGAAAACAAAGGACATTATGTAGGGTTGGGTTGATTGATCAAGCTAGTTATGGCGGGTTGTTATCTTATTGAATGCATCATTCTAAACTTGTCGGTTTAGGTTACCCCACGTCAGTTGCTGAACAATGAGAAAAAGTAAGTATCGAGAAAGGATGAACCCAGTTCTTGCATTGATTTGCTATTCTGATGATTACACACAAAGTTCATATCTCCATCAAAGTGCAACCACCGAAAGGTTAGAGTGTCTGTACTGTACGTGTGAATGTTGTGTTTTTAAGAATTATTCGAAGCCAAGGAAAAGATGGTTACATACAGAACCAGAAAAAGCATAGCTGTCAAGCCAGGCTGTTTTATAAACCCTCCAAAATAAAAATGACAGTTTCCTACACGTATTTAAGTCGGTTCCGTTCACTCGTTTGTATGGTTTATGGAAATCTGATTTCGACCCTCCAATGCTCACCTGTTCAGTGTCCTCGAAACTTCCATCTTTGTTCAGTTGCATAGCAACTTGGACTATCCCCCAAAATTGACGAGAACACAATAATTATCTGTCATTAAACCTCACAAAGACCTTTTTTCATGAAAAGGGAGTCTATGGTCCTCCTTGCATGAATTCGTTATCAAAACGACAACCTGAAAAGCTACGGAAACCTAAAACATTTTGCAGAGAAGATAATGTTCACAGGTTACTGGTAGCACAGATATTTCCCATCAACTGAAATATCCCAGCTACAGTCCTTGGCCAAGCACTTAATGAGTAACAGAAAGTGTTCGTTTGGCTGACAGTTTTCTTCAATTTGCAAGTTGGATGAAACTTCTTTTTCCATACTTTAAGGCAAATTTAGTGCTGGATGGGTGACCTTTAATGGAGATTTCAGATTAGCTACAAGAAAAACAGGGAAAAAAGTAGAAAAATGAAGGGAATTTGGAAGGAAATAGAGCAGAAGAAGCAAGTGCGGGGCTCTTAATTTCCTCAATCAAGCATATAATTTTCCCTGTCATTTCTCGTTAGTTTCTCAATGTAAAAATCAAAGAAAAACAGAAAAGAAAAAGAAAAATAAAAGTGAATTATTTCATTCGGTAGCATATTAAGGCCTAGAAAATGCCTATTAAATGGTCGTTTTATCATAATAGCTTAAGCTGTTTCGTGAGGTTAACTTAATTAGTTTTATATATTCACTAACACACCCTTCAAGTGAAAGTCCTTTAAGCTTGAAACTTGCACAAGCTCACTCTATCTTGTGCTGAATAATAGGTGGGCGGTAGGATTTAAACTCACGACTATTTAGTCATAAAAGTTTTGATACCATATTAAATGACCGTTTCATCACAATAATTTAAACTATTATGTGAGACCAACTTAATTGATTTTATATATTCACTAACACTAATTAGTATGATACAGGGCATCTGTAACGAAAGCGTTATGATAATAATGCTTGTCGACAGGGATCATTAAACGTGTCACAAATTTGTATTAAAAGTGAGATAATATTTTTAATGTCTAAAATTAGTATTAAACATTTTCTATAGTCTCTTATCTCTAAAATATTCTGAAGAAGTTGAGTTACTCAAAGTATGCACTAAAATGAATATGAAATGGGGTATTGGCATGGACTGACTTGTGGAAAGGAATATATTTACCTTATGGTACTGGAAATAGGCTTGTACCTTATCGTAAAAGATACGCAAACCATATGAATATAGCTAACGTGTTATATTTTCCCCAAAGTAACTTACGGATATATCTCCTCTATTTCATAATGCTCCTATGTTCTGAATTTAATATTAAATTTTCTGATGCTTTAGTAAATACTAACATCAATTAAACTTGTATTTTTTATATTTTTTAAAATAAAATTGACTATTTAACTTACATGTCAATTTTGTAAGATAAGATAATAAATTACAAATTCTTTTTTAATGATAAGAAGCTTCACAATTAAATTTAGGGTTAATTATAAAAAAATATCTCAACTTTCCTAAATTTTATAATTATAACCTCAATTTAAGAAATGACAATTAAATACTCAAATTTTCAATTTTATTTAATTATAACCTGAGTTTAGTATTTTCATTAACGTTGTTGACACAGCTTATCACTTAAAACAGAAATCTTAAATATTTATACACATCAAACTTCATTAAATTTAACAAAACTATATCGTTTTAGGATTGAAATCTTTAAATCAAACTCTATCATGCCAGTGCGAGATGACAATGGCACAGTTTCTAACAATCTGAATGAAATCTTAATTTGCTACCTTGAGCTCTCTTTCTTTTGCGTGAGAATTCTCGAACTCGTGGTTTAGGATTTTTAATTACAGTGATTTAGGCAGCAAGTTTGATTTAAGGATTTCAATCATAAGATAGTGCAGTTTACATAAACTTAATTAAATCTGACATATATAAATATTAAAAATTTCTGTCTTACATTATAAGTTATGTCAACAACATTAACAGAAATACTAGCGTCGAGTTAAAATTGAAAAAAATTAAAATTTTAAGTATTTAATTATTACTTTTTTAAGTTTGATATAATTGATTAAAATTTAGATTTTTTTTTAATTAACGCTTAAATTTAAACTCCGTGTTCCCCTAAAACAGATATTTATTTTAAAAAAAAGTGTGATGCTGCAATCAACTCAACTAGTGATTGACTTGGAAATATCTTTGTAACAAAGTCGATGTTCATTCATCAGCAGGTGATATTAGGTGCTTCTCCCTGAAGTTGAAAGCCAGTTGTCGTAACAGCCACGACACGGCCCTGTAATTATCAAGTCCATGTTGTTCTTTCTCATTTATCCTACTAACCACGTCACGTTTTCTTTTTTCTTTTTTTTCCAAGACAAAAAGTTAAAATCTCGATTATATCCTTTGTACTTTTGTTTATTTTAAAGATATTTTGAGTAATAAAATAATTAAAATTTTTTATTTTCAAATTTTGAATATCACAATAATAAAATAAATGATTCAAATAACACTTTAATTTTTATATATTTTCACCTCTTTAATTATATGTTTATTCATTTTTTATATTTATTTATTTATTTATGACTCCTTGTGTTTTTTCCTCGCTGTCCCCTTCCCCACGCTGCTGTTGACGTTTGTGATACTGTCTTTCTTTTTTTTTAATTTTTTTTGCTATAATTATCGATTTAATATTTGGATCTCAGTCCTTGATCAATCCATAATTTAAGCTTAAATACAACTCAATTTAAATTATTTAGAGAAATAAAATAAAGAAATTCATCTCAACTTACCTTTATATTTTTATAAAAAGACCGTTTTCGTGAACAACTTGCTTTAATATTTAATTAAAATATAATTTCAATATTTTAGAGTGTTTTTTTCCTATTTTAAGGTTTTATATAATTCAGAAAAAAGATTTATTGTTTGGATTGTTATTTTCTATTTTAATTTTTCTATTTTATAATTTATAAAAATGACAACAGTTGACTTTTGTTTTTTTGTTTTGATTTTTGCCATTTATTATCAATTAGATGTATGATATTGAACTACTAATAAAATATAAATAGGATATTTTAATTTTTTAATTTTATGAATACTTTTAAATTTTATTTTTAAAAAGATAAAATATTTGTTAATTTAATTAATATTAATAACTAAATTGATTTTGCTTTTATATCTAACTTTAAAAAAGCGTCTATTTGATTTTATAAATGTCACGGAACAGGTCCGTACCTGCAAGTGTTCCCATGTGTGGCCATAACCCTACGTATCGACATGAGATTAGGTACTTGTCGGCATCAAAACGGTCGGCATGATAAACAAATATCCGAACTGGATTCAAATGGATTTTTACAATAATAATAACAACAAAAACAAATATCCGAACTGGATTCAAATGGCCATCCAACTCCTTTCTTCCTCCACCAGCTGATCTTCGACCCATAATCTTATTATTTAAGGAATTTATAAACTGTTTATACGAAACTGAACAATGGTCTTTCGTCGTATCCATCGTGAGAAGAATCACTGTACGAACTGACTAGCGAAATATGTTAAGCATTTTATGCTCGGCATTATTTATTTTGATCTTCCACCTATCGGATGTCATATACTCTCCCTAAAACATACGTTGAGAATCTATTTTCCAAAATTCGACGTGTAATCAGTTTCTTTTTTCATACTGTGTTGAAAAAGTAAAACAAAATTTTATTTGCACAACATAAAATAAGAAACAAAATTTTTAACGTAATCAGAATATCTGATCTCTAAAATTGGACGTGACTTTATATCTTGGATCTTGTCAGATTTAAATGATCACACTTAATTTATTTGGCGTATCGAGGGGGTATGCATACATACATACATGAACATGCACAATGCACATGCCTAAGAATGCGGTTCAAGGCGACACAGCAACATGCATGTGAGGGGGACATGACATGAGGCATGGCGAACAACGCATTCCAGCATCAGCATCTAACTTTCATGTGGGGCCCATTCTCACCCACTCCTTTTTTCTTTCTTTTAGTTGGGTTGGGTCCCACCTTACCTGACACATACGCAGACAGACACAGACGCAGACATAACCCCACTCCTGTCTTTCCTTGTGGTTCGGACCCACCACTTCCCTCCGCTCTTTCCCATCTAACTATGCAAGAAATGTCAATTGTATGATTAAAAGCTTTGCATGACTTGAACCTGATTTTGTGATTAATATTCGGAAAATAGGGACATGGACGCTCAACTATTTTTATAGTTTTATTGGCCAAAAAAAAACTATTGTTATAGTTTGATTTATTTTTTTAACTTTTTTATTGAAATTAATTTTTTTTTAGTTTTTTTTGTGTTTTTGGTACAATTAAGAGAAGCTAAAACTACCTCATAAAAGAAATACCACAGGCATCAGCCCAAACAATCAAAAAGAGGGCGTCAGGAATATCCTCCCAAACTTGAAAATTAGAAACAAGGCTATAACCTAATTTAGTCAAACAATCGACTGCAAAATTACCTTCTCGAAACACATGTCTAATAGAGCAACTTCAATCCCTAGCAAGTAAGGTGTGAATATCCACAACCAAAACAGACAGAGGATGAGAAAGGAGAACACCATAAGTCACCATCCGCACCGCCTCCATGCTATCGGATTCGACAATGAAAGCTTTTTTTATTTAAAATTTGTACAGACTTACTCTACCTTGTGTTAAATAACAAGTGAATAATAGAATTTGACCTCACAACCATTTTATCTCAAATGCTCTAATACTATATTAAGTAATCGTTTTACCATAATAACTTAAGTTATTTTGTATGATCAACTTAATTAATTTTACATATTCCTGACTCGTATTACTTGTTAGTTCTACCAAACTTGAAAATTTTAACATAAATGGTTTATACGTCTACTATTTGGTTACATAAAAGTAATATTTTTGCATCTAACGTTTATCAAGGGCATCAATTGAACATATGACCACATCAGTTCACATGTACAGACATAGTGACATGATTCTTTCCTAAGTTACTTTTGTCATTTGACATTTCAACTAATTAAAAATCAATGCAAAGTTTATATATTGTCAACTTTGCACTTAAGATTAGAAGTGGGGCCCACCTCTTCCTCTTACGCTCCAAATCACCATTTCATGTTTCACGCCAAATCACCGTCTCTGTCATTACCCAATTTGCATTATTATCTTTTCATTTTTCTTTTTGCTAATTATGATTTTTCTCTGTCTATTCTATTTAGTATTTATCCAATCAAGGCTGAGAGGGAAAAGAGAAGATCCTTCCCACTTCCAAGTGGTTCATGTGGGCCCAGTTCCAGAGTTTCGACCGTAATCCATACGCCTCGGGGAACTGTGTCATGAAGACCCTGGCCCTAGGTAACCTCTTTTGAAGGAGCAAGGTAATTTTAGTATAGTCAACATTGAAAGAGTTTACAAGTACGAGGCATAAATAAATGAGAACGTAAAAACAAGTACCCTAAAAACTAGAATACTGAAAAAAGGGGAAACCTGAAGTTAGTAATAATTAATTAATAGCCCTTTTTCTGCTGAATAATTTAATCTTGCAAAGGATGGCAAAGGGGTGTTTTCGGTAGTTGCATTAAACGTAAGGGGGAACCGGCACAAAAACAACCTCCATTTACATCTTCATCCCTCACTTTTCTACATTTTCTCACAAACCCTAACTTTTGCTTTTTCTTTCACTCTACTCCCTTTAACTACATGAACACTTCAGATTGCACCAAGGCATAGTAATTAGCGTTAAAGTCTTCAAACTCCCACAACCCATCACAAAGCGAGAATCCGTCCACCACCGAACATGCATCACCGCCATTGTTAACCAACCCCTCTTCGTTCTCCTCTCTGTTGGGCAGCCCAAGCTCGTCGTCCGAGGCTTCAAGAAGATGTCTTATAACCCTCTCTCTGTCGTCCTCTTCATCTTCCTTCGAGGAAGATGACGAAGAAGATGAAGATGGGTAGTCTTCCAGAGGAGCTGTTGCCATTGTTAGAGTGTTGGTGTCTGTGTCGGTTTCTAGAGTTGGGCATGAGAGAACGTCGAAGGCAGTAGATTCAGAAGATAGCTCTTGCTGAAGTGTAGTAATGAGAGAAGAGAGGTCTTGTGTGGGTTCATCCTCTTCTTCTTCAAGAAGAGAAAGTATGTGATTGTAAGACTTGTGTCTCTTACTTTCTTCAACATGTTCATCGCCACCCTCTACATGGGTCTCCTCCTCTCTCTGGCGCTTAGAAGTTGTCTGTGTTTCTGCCATTAGAGAATAAGCTAAACAACAAAGGGCGGAAGTACAGAGTTGTACACAATAAAGGAATTTGGAGGTAAAGACTAGAGAAAATGGAAGGGCAAAGGATGAGGAGAGAGAAGTGTAGCGAAAGGGTTATATAGAGATGGGATGAGGAAAGTGTTGATATCGGTCAAATGAGTGGAGGAAAAGAAGAACTGCAAATAAAATATTACTTTCCTAACGTGTGTTGAGTTGAGAGTGCGGAACTGGAAGATGCTTAACAAAAGGGAAAGCAAAGAAAGAAAAAGTAGGGAAGTAGCAAATGCTCACATGCTCTTCATCAGTTGGTCCAAACAAAAGTTAACCGTAGGATCATATCTAGCATAGAGATGTGAGTTTGTTGAGATTTAATCAACGGCAGTGATGAGTTGAAGGACTAGAGGAAAAAGACAAGACTGGGAAAAGGATAAGTGTACGGGTGTAATGAAAAAAGGTGAGAGAGAGCAGAGCAGTCTTTGTAACGTTTTTTTTATTTATTTTTTAATGGTCCCATCCCGTTTCTTGAAAACAAAAAAACATTAATACAACGGCTACTTGTGGTATATGAATTTATGATGGATGGGATACGTACTGTAGATCAGGGATCATACATATTTTATTTTACTGTTTCAACGGTCCGGATTAGTTCGCGTGTCAATTTGTTTGGGGAGTTGAATCCTGGGAAAGATTCGGAGATGGGGAAAG
>JAOQMR010000001.1:2420804-2436094 GCA_027563865.1 Erythroxylum pelleterianum
CGACTGAGGCACACCACAACCAAGCAAAGCATGAGTCACATCCTCTTCACTAGAACCACAACCGCAAACCGAGTGGACATCAACACCTCGTTGATGCAATCTCGTCCTAGTCGGCAAAAGGTTATGAAGGACACGCCATAAAAATTTGCGGACCTTTGGGGGTATATTTAAACGCCATAAGTCTTTCCAATGAACCGAAGGCACAATTTCAGGTGGACGATTCAGATGTGAAGCGATAAAATAACCGGATTTTACCATATACATACCGCGCTTATCGAAGTTCCATATGAGCCGATCACGAAGAGACAGAGATAAAGGAATTGACAAAACGACCTGAGCATCATCCGTATTAACCAATTGAGAAACCTTATCCATATCCCAATGAGCACCAGTAGAAGATAGCAAGTCTGAAATGAGTAGTGCAAAATTTATAGAAGCCGAAATGGTGCTAACTTGGAAGCTATAGTCCCGAGGCAACCAAGGATCTTGCCACACCCTAATGTCTGAACCATTGCCTACGCGCCAGCAGAGGCCGGCTTTGAGTATAGAAGAAGCTTGATGGATGCCACGCCACGTGAAACTAGGATTCGACCCCAGAGGAGCCGTAAGAAAATCAGAACGTGGGAAGTACCGAGCACGAAACAACCGATGGACCAAAGAATTAGAAGGATACACAAGCCTCCAACCTTGTTTTGCTAGCATTGCCAAATTAAAACAACACAGATTCCGAAACCCAAGACCACCATCAATCTTTTTCTCACACATGCGATCCCATCGAAGCCAATGGATTTTATGAGACCCATCCTCCTTCGTACCCCACCAAAACGAATTCATTATCCGTTGAAGCTCGTCGCATACCGAAATTGGAAGCAAGAATACACTCATACAATAAGCGGGAATGGCTTGAGCAACAACCTTAAGCAAAATTTCCTTACCTGCGCGAGAGAGAAACTTGTTCTTCCAACACTGAATTCGTGTCCATAATTTATCGCGCAGAAAAGAAAAAATGGCATTCTTATTACTGCCAACCCTAGATGGTAAACCAAGATAACGACTATGAGCAAGCTGGTTGAACACCTCCAAAATATTGGAAAGAAACACTTTCTGCACTTCGAAAACATTTAAACTATAAAGTATACCAGATTTGAGTAAGTTGACAGCTTGACCGGAAGCATGTTCATAGAGGCTAAGAATATTTCGAATCTCATAGCATTGACTCTCCATAGCTTTGAAAAACAGGAAAGAATCATTGGCAAATAATAAATGTGTGATGGAAGGACTACCACGACAAATAGAAATCCCCGAAGTAGCACGACAACGTTCGGCATCAAGTAACAAAGCTATTAACCCCTCCGCACACAACACATATAGGTATTGGGACAATGGATCACCCTGCCGAAGGCCTCTAGAAGGGATTATAGGGCCAATCTCGTCCCCAATCAATCCTATCATACGCCTTACTGATATCGATGTTGAGAGCAACATCGCCACTTGCTCTGCCTGTACGATTCTTCATGTAATGTAACAATTCGAAGGCTACCAGGATATTGTCAGTAATTAAACGACCTTTTATAAAAGCAGATTGATGCTCAAACACAACTCGAGGTAGAAGAAGTTTTAATCGATTAGCAAGTACCTTAGCCACAATTTTATATAAAACGTTGCAAAGAGAAATAGGGCGTAAATCCTGAACAGTAGTTGGATGGTCAATTTTCAGGATGAGAACGATAATCGTATCTATAAGAGATGCGGGAAAGTGACCCAAAGTCAGCCACGAAGTACTTGCCACCACTATATCAGAACCAATGAGAGGCCAAAACTTCTAAAAAAAGGCCGGATTAAGACCATCCGGTCCCGGTGCTTTATCCGGGTGCATGGAAAAGACCACCCTTCGAAATTCTTCGTGAGTAAACGGGGCAAGAAGAGCAGCATTATCGACAACTGAAACCCGAGACTCAATAAGCCCTGTTATAGCTGTGTAATCAACAACATCAGCAGCATATAGTACCGCAAAATAGTCACGGATTACTCCTTGCAAACCAGCCTTATCACGGACCAATGTACCATTACTGTCCTGAAGTTCACATATTGTATTGCGACGTTTGCGAGCAGAGGCAGATAAATGAAAAAACCTGGAGTTCATATCACCTTCCTGTAGCCAAAATTCCTTAGCACGTTGCTTCCATTTGATAGGCTCCAAATCAAGCAATTGATTCAACTCGGAACGTAAAACGTTGTACTCGATACTATTTGTACCGCGTGCTAGTTCTAACCGCCGCTTGATCCGCGTCTTCTCAGCCTTCAAAGCGCAATCAAGCGCACGTCCCCACTTCTCTAAATCATCACACAATCTCCGCTTTTTAATCATAATATCCCCGTCAGAATTACACCAGGTAGCTTCCACGATATCAAACAAGTCAGCCTGCTTAAGCCATTGGTTCTCGAATCGAAATTTCTTCCGATGCCACTGGAGAATTGTTGCATCTGTACTTAAAACAATGGGTGAGTGATCCGAAACGGGAGCAACGATAGTTTTAATAATCGCTCGATCAAATGCTCGAACCATACAGTGTTCGCCACGGCACGATCGAGTTGTTCACGAACCCAAGCAGGTGTACCTCTACTTCTCTCCCATGTATACGAGTAACCAAGCCATTCAACCTTCTGGAGATCACATGCTTGCAATGTAGTTCGGAAACCATCTAGCAAATAATTCGGGTGAGGACGTGCACCACCTAATTTCTCTGTAGAACATGCTAAGTCGTTAAAATCGCCGATGACTAACCACGGAACATCCAAACCGCGATTTAAAGATTTGAGCAAGTCCCAAGAAGCATGACGACGATGCCGTTCTGGAAACCCATAGAAACAAGTTTAGTACCACTCGAAACCATCAGTCATTCAGACTTTAATATCAAAAAGTTTTGGGAGCTAGTGACAACATCCGTAACATTCTGATCTTAAAAAAAACTCCTAATCCACCACTACGACCCATGTGATTAACACCGAAGGCCTTAGCAAAGTGTAAACTAGACCGCAATTCCTCAATACGAACAGCATCAACCAACGTTTCCATAAAAAACACAATATCCGGCTTATGTTGACGAATAAGATCGTCTAGAGCTTGAACCGTCAAGGAGTTGCCGAGACCTTGACGGTTCCAACTTAGTATTTTCATGATGACTGGTCGGGTCGCTCCTTGGCGCCCGCCAATATACTAGAAGACTGGACATGAGGTCCAGATGCTCCATTCGAATCAACAATATTTGAAACTCCAGGAGCTATACGTCGTCGTTTTAACCCGTCATCAGTAGTTAACGGAAGGTCTTCACTGTAACCCACATCCATATCAGAACCATCTGCCAAAGAAAACCCAGGAGTCGGCAAAATACCACCTGCAAGGGGAGTACCGTCGTCATCGCACAACCAGCGACTCGGTGGTGGTCGCTGACGACCAGTGATGGCTCGAATAGAATTATCCCAGCCAAAAGGGGGCTGAATGTCAGGATTACGAAGACGTTCATGACAAAAACTCTCACCATGACCAAGTAAGCCACAAATAAAACAGAATAGAGGAAGTTTCTCGTAATGAAAACGAGCAAAGAAAGAGCAAGTGTCCAAAATTTTGATTTTCTTCCATCGTTTCAGAGGAACTCGGACGTCGATACGCACACGGATACGCATATATGACCGATGACTTGTACCTAAGAGGGACGTATCGTACTCAACAAACCGGCCTATAAAATTGCCAAACTGACGAGCGAGAGATTCACTCATCAACCCTGATTGAAGACCATGAACCTGCACCCAAATCTCAGTGTATATCAAGGGAACCTCCAACGGTGGCTCCCCCTCCTTCAAACGATGCAGCACAAGCAAATGTCGATTGAAATTCCATGAGCAACGTTTCATAACATTATCGACATATACTTTACGGAAGAACCGAAACAGATAATGACGAGCCCCCAAATCAGTAATAGCAATACCAGCCTGCGGTTGCCAAAGATCAGCAAATAGATCACGCAAGGCCTGAAAATTAACGCGAGAAGCTGTAAGAAGCATGCCGACCAAATAGAGATTATAACTAACACCAGTCCCATCGGCCGGAGCCGGAAACTCCCAGTCTTCATCCTCCCCATTCGTGAGAGATAAGCCGGCAATTGCATCCCCAATGTCCATAGCCATCAACGAAGTGTGCAGCCAAAGATACTAGGAAGACCCTAACAAAGAAAAAACCCTAACAAAACGAGAGAAAACCTCGACCTCACTATTTTATTTATAATATACTTGAAAAAAATAAAGATTAGGAAATACCCGTTATCAAAAGAAGGCAAAGAAAAAGACAAAAGTGATCTCGGATCGGAAATCAAACTAGTATGACAATAAATTTAAAGTTTAAAAAGTTTAATCAGTATTAGAACGATATAAAACTGACTAAATATTAAATAAAAATAAAGAATTGAAATATAATTGAAAGATATTGCTAAATAAATACTAATTGATTTGTTTTAGATTATGAGAACTTATTAATTTATAAAAATTGACTGATTAATTAATAAATTGGTAATTTTTAACAAAAAAATTATTAAAATAAATTAAACCCAAAATTTTAAAATGGAAATAAAAATTTCGAAATTCTAATAAATTAATGGGCTAGAGGATGCAATTTAGCCACGTAAAAACGAAACAAATCGTCAAAAATACTATAGATAATGTTTGGGCCTCCCAAAAAGTAAGAGTTAAGTTCAGTCCATTGGGTGTTGACCAAACCTAGTCCAGTTTCGAAAGAGCGCATTTAGATTCTCCGGGACGTTGATCGAAGCCGTAATATTTTAAGAAGTTAATGTTTCTTGCTTAATATATGAATATGATGCTAAGAGCTGATCGTTGACGCTGCTAGTTTGTCGAAGATGCGGACGGCATTGTTGGGTTGGTTGTTAATGGCGTTTGCTAGTACTGTTGTTGTTGGTTCTTCGCCTCACGATCCCGAGCTCGGCTCTGCTCGTGTTGTTTTCCAGGTTTGATTCTCTTCAACAACTATTTTCTTCTGCTTGCAAAATTGGTTCTTTTGTTTTTGTTATTGTTACGACAATGTTGATTTTCTCTTTTCTTCAGACGAATTATGGTGACATTGAGTTTGGGTTCTTTCCTTCTGTGGCACCGAAAACAGTGGAACATATCTACAAGCTGGTTCGGCTTGGATGCTATAACACCAATCATTTCTTTCGGGTATTTCTCTTACTAGGAACTCATTTGAATATATGGTTGTGGTTCTTTGATGGGTTTTTTTTTTCTAGTTGGTATGAATTGTGGTTTTAGGTGGGATTTGATGTTTGTTTCAGGTGGATAAGGGTTTTGTTGCCCAAGTGGCGGATGTGGCCGGTGGACGATCGGCTCCGATGAACGAAGAGCAAAGAAAGGAAGCTGTAAAGACTGTGGTTGGTGAATTCAGTCATGTGAAGCATGTTAGAGGGATTCTTTCCATGGGAAGGTGTTTTCCTTCCCTTAATTCACTTTTCGGATTTCTTTGTCTTTGAGGGTGTTTGCTGGTATTGTACATAAATTCCTAAATCTTGCTTAAGCTTTTTGCTAGCTAGTTTTTTTTTTTGGTTGGTTTATGATCAAGTGTAGGGGAATCCTACTCATAGACTAGGCTAAGTCCATAAGTGTAACAAACATATTGCATGTGCTTCAAGTGAGGTAAAACAACTGCTGTGAAAAATGTTGAAGCTGCAACAACATACTTGGGGTATGATGCGGAGTGTAGATATTCAGTTGACATTGATGGGTGATAAGGAAATGTGGGTGGTTTTAAGCATCTAGCTGCACGGACTGGTTCAAATACTTCTTGAGCCGCTACATTATACAAAGACTCAGATAGGAACTGGACGAAGGGAATGAATTAGCCCATTTATTTTCTAAAGCTTTGCACTAAAATATAATTATTATACAGTTCTCTCATTGAGCACGATTTGTTGTGTTGATGGCATCTCTTCTTTGATATAGATACGAGGATCCAAACAGTGCACAATCTTCATTCTCAATACTTCTAGGGAATGCCCCACATCTTGATGGCAAGGTAGGGTAGGGGCCACATTTTTTAGGATAAATTTTGGAATCTCAATCTGACAATGAACAGGTTCTCTCCAGTATGCAATATTTGGCAGAGTTACTAAAGGTGACGACACATTGTCTAAACTTGAGCAACTTCCTACTCGTCAGGAGGGAATATTTGTAATGGTACAGTTCTGATTCACTTTTAAAATACTGTTGTTGGTAATGATATGGAATGTGGATATCTGTCGATAGGATTTTACCCCTCAAATGAACTGTGGCATGAAAATTGCACGAAATAACTTTCTGTGATCCAAACAGATCCACATATATTGCAAGTTGTCACGTCATATGGACAAATTTTTTAGCAAATTTTTTCGTAGGTCTTAAATTATTAATATAAGTTGTTGTTGGTAGTCTTTAGTAGTTGAAGTTGTATCAGGAAGTTAATTGCAGTTACAAATGTTGGTTATTTTTCATGTCTAGGAAGCATCATTTGTATAGTCGTTGTCTGGCAGAGATGAGCTAATAATCCTCTCTTTTCTTGTTTCAGCCCACTGAGCGCATCACAATCTTTTCATCATATTATTATGGTACGTTTCAATTGAATTAACTTTATTTGGTGAGTTGATCATTGTTGATATTAAAATCAATTTTGTTTTGCATTACTTTGTGATGTAACTTGAACACGGTTTAAAAATTTAATCGCAAGGTAGATCCTAGTTGGAAAATAGGTCTTGCATTCATGACTATCAAGTTATGCAACTTCTATTCCAAATCTGATAATGGTAGCTTTGCTGAACCCAGAACTGGTTTAGGTAGCTGAGACTAATTTTAGGAAAATTTGAGGTATAACTGTGGATCGCTTTACCCTTGAACTCACACAGCTACTCAAGACTGGCTGATGCTATTTACCTCTGGGTCTTTTATATGTTCTGGAAAATGCAATTAGACTTGATAACCAAGCTATTGAGTTGATATTGATATAAACTATTTTGATACTTTGCATGCCATAAGTGTTGGCAGCATCACTAATGGATGAGTGAATTGTATGAACCAATTGGTTCAGATAATTTCTTGGTTAAAACATTATCATGTTGTCAAAGGACTCTATCCTTGTTGTGTTTGCATGACAAATAAAAAATATGAAAGCAAATGATCAGAGAGATTGAAATCGAGTAAGAAGAAAAAACCTGTAGGAATGAAATGAAGAATAGAGAAATGTGAACTTTGTAATTGTCTTGGATTCTTACCTTCGTAATGATGAGTAAAAGTAGATCAAAATGATAAACAGACCTCTTCAGAACATTTTTTTGTTTCATCCAAAATGGACTGAGGTTTGGTTCATCAAATGACTTGCTACTCCGAAATTTGAAGTTTAAGAGGAGATCAACTAACTAATCACCATGCTATTGAGAAATGTAATAGATAATACTGTTAAAGTTCCCTGCTCGCTACACACCCCGTGATATTCCTTTCATACCTGTAATTAGTTTTCTTGATCCACTTTTTCATGTTAATTAATGCAATAAGCTTCCTTTACACAAAACTCAAACTCTCTTTTAGATACTGAGATGGAGAGGTGTGAAGAGGAGAGATCATTATTGAAAAGAAGATTGGTTGCATCTGCTGTTGAAATTGAAAGACAGGTACTTTAATTCTTTATTGATCTTAGAGTGAAATAGGCTCTACTCACAAAATTATGGTTCAACACTGGTTCAATTTACAGAGGATGAAGTGCTTACCCTGATTTGGTTGGAAAAACCGGCCAAGAAAGGAATACTACCTGTGCTATTTCTTTGGAAACATGGAACTGTAGGGAACCGTGAGCTGGGCAGATATCAGCAACTAAACGGGATCTCATTATTTCATTAGGTTAAGGTTGATGTGCCAACGTAAATATTGACTTGTATAATGTTCTGTCCTGAATGCTAAAAATTTTATCATGTACACAGGATGAATCTATGCTTCCAGGCACTGGACTCGTGTAATTTTGACATGTTCAATACATTCAATGCCCTGAATTTCAACATGAACAAGTGATTAATTTTCCCTGCTCTGTTCCACCTGATGCATGATAATGGTTTGACAATCGAGAAAAAACTTCTTAGTGCATGAAATGCATAGTTATTTTAAAGTTTTTTTCAAAATTTTCAACCAGTTTAGGAGTCTAATATACTATGCTATCTCACATTGTTCTACCTCTTCTTTGATTATCTAATAAGCCATCCTTCACTACCAAATTTAGTATATATGCAAAATAATGTATATGGAAGAATCAGCAAGCACCCAACTTGTAACTTACCCTTGACTTTATCGACCATAGCATCATTTGTAGTATAATTATCCAACATTATGGTTGAGAGTCCTGTGATGTTCCGGTCCATCAAATAATCGATTAATACAATTGTTAACCTCTTACTTATATGAGGTGTTGGAACATAAATAAATCTTTCATTTTAAAATTTAATTAAATATCAATTATAACAGAATCAAATGATAAATGATAACCAAGTTAAAACATAATATTTACCTCAAGATTGACCATATGAATTCCAATTGTTTTTAATGTAATGCGTTGTCATCTTCATAGAATATTTCTTTTGTAACCAATCCATGATTAACTAACAACGTCTTTAATGTTAAATTCTTCAATTCTTTATAAATCTTGAAGATGTCTTTCTTAATGGTATTACTAGTTGGTATCCTAAAAATGAACTAAAGTGAGGTAGCAAATATCTTAAAATCTTGATTATCAATGATCGATAGCCGATAAACATGCTTATTCATCTTAATAAGAAAATATTTTGATCTCTCACGATCATAAGCCATAGTAGCCGTTTCATTTCTTAGATTAAAGGTCAAAAAGGTTTGATGGTCTAATACCTTGCATGAAGCATTATTGCTAAGCCTCTGCTAAGAAAAAATTAAAGACCATAAATTATCATTCTCATCAAATAATATAGCATTCTGCTAGACCTCCTATTGTGCAAGTTTATTCTAGAAGGACTAAGAAAGGGGTAACCGAGTAAAGTTACTCCAATTGGTTAAGGGTAGGGGCTGGGAGTTAGAGGAAGGGTAGGAGAGAGGATGTGAGGGGAGAGTTAGTTACGGTACTGTCAGATACAGTAGAGAGAATAAATAATGTAATGATTGGGGAGGGGAATAGCATATTTGTCCTAAGTAAATTCTGGTGAGCCTAAGGTTAGGAGAGAGCAGCACTCTCGAAATTGTCTGCCTACTATTGTAACTTGACAGATTCCAAGTTACTCTTTCATAATATTCAGTGCAAAATCTCTCAGTATTTGAGAGTTCTATCACTGGTATCAGAGCACCGATCCTCTTAATGGCTAATAAGAAGGGAGAAAATAGAGTGGATGGCATCGAGAAGGATATGGAGAACTTACGTGAGGATTTCCAGAAGCACTTTGAGCTCTTGAGGGAAGAAAGGAGATTAGAGAAGGAAGCAATGCAACAAAGTTGGGAGCAATCCTAGCTCGAGGTGAAGGAGTTGCGAGAGTTACCGAAGCAATTTGTAAGTTACCGAGAGGCTGAGAAGAGTGGGGAGAATGCGGGTAATAGGAGCAACGAAGTAAACCCAGGCGGGGACAAAGGGAAGGGGCCGATGGAGCCGGGCGGGAGTTCTGGCCCAACCGTAGGGGGGCACCACCTAAAGGCCTCCGGCGACCTCCACCCGAAGCGACCGGTCATAATGCATTCTCAAGGGAGTATGGTTGGTATAATGCGACTAACGCGGACCCGTCTCATGGATGGACACAGCAAGGGCGAGAACGTAGGCCACCAGAAGAAGGATGGAGGGATTTCACCGATGAACTGCCACCGGGTTTCACAAGACAAGGAGAACCTCGGTGTGACTGTCGTACGATGCGGGTAGAGATGCCGGTGTTCGATGGAGAAGTTCCCGATGGGTGGATTTATCGGGTAGAATGATTCTTCTCGGTCGTTCGCTTTAGCGAGACGAAGAAAATGGAACTGGTATCGCTGAGCATGGAGAAGAAGGCGCTGGCGTGGTTCCGATGGGTGGAGGGGCGCCGACCAATTCGTACGTGGGAGGAGTGCAAAGGCTTGTTGGTAGAGAAGTTCCGACCCGTCCAGGAAGGCACTCCATGTCAACGTCTCTTGGCCATCAAGCAGACAGGTACGGTCGAGGATTATATTTGTAGGTTTGAGGAGTTAGCAGCCCCCTTATCGGAGTTGCCGGATGAAGTATTGGAGAGCTCCTTCTTGAACGGCTTGTCGAAGGAGATCCGAATGGAGCTGTTGATTGCTAATCCTCGTAGCTTGGCGCGAATGATGACTCTGGCTCAACAGATAGAGGAGAAAAATAAGGCAGTGGGACGAGATAAGGGCTACCGACCACTGCATGGCAATAAACTAGGTGGGGCCAGTGGGCACCGAATGTGGGAAACAGGGGGCGACATTCAAAAAAGGGAAGCAAAAACGAGAAAGGGGGTGACCACCGACAGAACTCTGGAAGGCTTCAAGAGGTTGACATTTGGGGAAATACAGGACAAAAGGAAGCGGGGACTATGTTTTAAGTGTGATGAGAAATACTCACCAGGTCACCGATGCAAAATGGTCGATTTGAAGGTCATCACAGTCCTGGATGAAGAATTAGAGGCTAGTACAGAGGAGAGTGTAGGCGATGAAGAAGAGACAGAAGGGGAGTTGCAGACGGTGGAACTCTCAGCCAGCTCCGCAGTGGGGTTGACCTCACCTAAGACCATGAAGGTCGCAGGGGTTCTAGAAGGAGAGCCAGTGGTGATTCTCATCGACAGTGGAGCCACTCATAACTTTGTGTTGAAGGACCTAGCAACGAATTGGAGTTCCAAATGGGACTAAACAGATACTTATGAAATCGCAATGGGTAATGGAGAAAGGGTGACAGGTAAAGGGGTCTACAGGAGCTTGACATTACAGATACATGATTTGGAGATATGTGAGGATTTCCTGCCCATTAAGCTAGGCAGTATAGATGTGATATTGGGGGTAAAGTGGCTGAGGACTCTTGGGGATGTCTGGAACAATTGGTGCACACTGACGATGAAAATTAAGTTGGGGGATAAAGAATTCGTAATCAAGGGGGACCCTGCACTATCTAAATCCTTGATCAGCGCCAGATCTTTCAGCAAGGGCCTCAAGGAAGGAGATTGGGTGTGCTGGTTACAATTAGCAGAACAGGAGGCCAACTCCAACTCCAGTCTGCAGGTGGACAATCCAGAAATCAGAGGGGTGTTGGAAGTGTATGGAGGGGTCTTTCAATTACCACAGTCTTTACCACCCGAAAGAGGTAGAGAGCATCACATCCATTTAATGCCAGGAGAAGGACCAGTCAGGGTCCGACCCTATAAGTATCCCCATTTTCAGAAAAATCAAATTGAAAGACTGGTCAAGGAGATGCTTGAATATGGAATAATCCAACCCAACACTTCTCCTTATGCAAGTCCAGTTTTGCTAGTCAAGAAAAAAGATGGAGGGTGGCGGTTTTGTGTGGACTATCATGCCCTAAACAAGGTCACCATATGTGACAAATTTCCGATACCCATAATAGAAGAGCTGATGGATGAATTGAATGGAGCTACTATCTTCTCCAAAATAGATTTGAAGTCCGGATATCACCAAATAAGAATGAGGGAGGAAGACATTGAGAAAACAACTTTTTGGACCCATGAAGGACACTATGAATTTGTTGTAATGCCCTTCGGATTAACCAACGCACCAGCTACATTCCAATCATTAATGAATCAAATTTTCAAGCCCTACCTCAGAAAATTCATTCTAGTATTCTTCGACGACATTCTAGTCTACAACAGGTGTAAGGAGGAACATCTTATGCATCTTAAGGTAACCTTGAGTATCCTAAAAGATCAGCAACTCTATGCTAACTATAAGAAGTGTGTTTTTGGGCAACCTACCTTGGAGTATTTGGGACATTGTATCCAAACATGGAGTGGCAACAGATCAGTCCAAAATAGAGGCTATGATAAGATGGTTGAAACCACTCACATTGAAGGAGTTGAGAGGATTTTTAGGGCTAACCTGCTATTATCGGAAGTTTGTAAGAGGATAAAGCCATATTGCAGCCCCGTTAACACAATTGCTCAAGAAGAATAATTTTCAGTGGACAGCTGAAGCGGAGCAAGCTTTCAACAACCTCAAGCATGCTATGACCACCTTACCGGTTTTAGCTCTGCCCGATTTCAATCTACCTTTTGTCCTAGAGACCGATGCTTCAGCTGTGGGGGTGGGAGCGGTATTGATGCAGAATAACCGACCCCTTGCTTACTTTAGTCAGACATTATCAGTAGAAAGGAAGGGACAGTTAGCTTATGAGAGGGAACTCATGGCTATTGTGTTGGCTGTGAAGAAATGGAGGTCTTATCTCCTTGGTCATCGATTTGTTATTCGCACGGATAAAAAACCCCTGAAGTTTTTGTTAGAACAAAGAGAGATTCACCCTGATTATCAAAAGTGGATCACCAAGTTGTTGGGTTTTGATTTCACCATTGAATACAAGCCAGGGAGAGAAAATAAGGTAGCAGATGCTTTATCTAGGGTGAAGTATCATGGGGAATTACAGGCTGTAATGACATACAAAGTCATTGACATGGAAGCACTCTTGCAGGAAATAGAACAGGATAACAAACTAATTGAATTGAGGGCAGAAGTCAGTGAAGATCCAGGATTCAAGCCTCTATATTGTTAAGAATGGCCGACTTTATTATAAAGATAGATTGGTCATCTCCAGCTCTTTTGCTTTTATAAACAAGATTATGAAGGAGGGACATGAAGGTCACTTGGGAGGACATGGGGGCCATTGAAAACATATAAGCGCATCTTTAGTGAGTTGTATTGGGAAGGTATGAAGAAGGACATTTATAGGTTTGTGGCTGCTTGTTTCAAATGTCAGCAGAATAAGTATTTATCTCTATCACCAGCAGGGTTATTACAGCCTCTGGCGATACCTAATCAGGTTTGGGATGAAATAACGATGGATTTCATTGAAGGGCTTCCTAAATCATTTGGATATACATCTATCTTGGTGGTAGTGGATAGGCTTAGTAAGTATGCCCACTTTTTACCACTCAAGCATCCATATATGGCACAAATCATTGCTGAAGTGTTCATCAAAGACATCGTGCGACTACATAGATTTCCTAGATCTATAATTTCTGATAGAGACAAGGTTTTCATGAGTAGATTTTGGGGAGAATTATTCAAGATGCACGGAACAAGTCTGAAATTCAGCTCCTCCTATCATCCTCAAACGGATGGTGCTACAGAAGTGTTAAACCGATCAGTGGAGGCCTACTTGAGGTGTCTGACAGGTGACACTCCCAAGCAGTGGGCCAAGTGGATAGGCTGGGCAGAGTATTGCTATAATACCTCCTACCATGTGGCCCTTTGATCCACACCATTCAAGGTTTTGTATGGGAGAGATCCTCCTCCAATGTTTCAGCTGGAGTCGAAAGGGTCAAGATTGGAGTCCATTGATGTCTTTTTACAGCAGAGGGATCATTACTTGAAAAAGATTAAACATCATTTAGCAAAGGCACAGAATGACATGAAAAATAGAGCTGATAAACATCTCAGGGAGGTGACTTTTGCAGTAGGAGACAAGGTTTGGCTGAAGCTAGCTCCTTATAGACAACTAACAGTAATGAGAAGCTAGCCCCCTGATATTTTGGTCCATTCCAAGTGTTAAGAAGAATTGGGGAAGTGGCCTATGAGTTGCAACTACCGGAGTCAGCCCGGATACATCCGATCTTCCATGTATCACAGTTGAGAGCAGTGGTGGGGGAGGCACCTGATCAGCCTGTCTTACCAGACAAGTGGGCAGGGGTAGATGAGTTAACAGTCTAACCGGAGGCACTTTTAGCCATCAGACCATGTGAAGGATCCACAGGCCTTGAAGTCTTAATCAAATGGAAGGATTTAGCAGTTGCAGATGCTACTTGGGAACCAGCTGCCGACATCGATGACCAATTTCCAGATTTTCACCTTGGGGACAAGGTGCAACTTCTGGGGGGGGGGGCATTGTTATACCTCCTATTGTGCACGGTGATTCTAGAAGGACTAAGAAAGGGGTAATCGAGTAAAGTTACTCCAGTTGGTTAAGGGTAGGGGTTGGGAGTTAGAGGAAGGGTATGAGAGAGGATGTGAGGGGAGAGTTAGTTACGGTACTGTCAGATACAGCAGAGAGAATAAATAATCTAATGATTGGGGAGGGGAATAACATATTTGTCCTAAGTAAATTCTGGTGAGCCTAAGGCTAGGAGAGAGTAGCACTCTCGAAATTGTTTGCCTACTATTGTAACTTGACAGATTTCAAGTTACTATTTGATAATATTTAGTGCAAAATCTCTCAGTATTTGAGAGTTCGATCACATTCGTATTTATTATATTACGTCTCAGGGAACAAATCCAAAAATTGATACTCAAGAACACAAATAGTTTTTCGGCTAATCATTTTTGGAGGCACTTTGAAATTATTTACAAGGATATAGCAATCACCAAAAAAAAACCATGATACCTATCTCAATAACATATATCACTAGTTTTTGACAACTAAAGTTGATGAGTTTGGGAAGGAGTTAATGGGTATGAAATGAAAAGTAATTGGTTGGTTGTTGATTATGATTATAGGGGTAATGGTTTGATATCTCACTTTGGAGGAATCCTCCATACCCTCCATTTAGTAGAGGAATGAAACTCTTTCCTTAGTAGAGACTCATTTTACGAATTAATTAAAATATAATTAATTAATTAATTAAAATTTTTAATTAATTAATATAATTAATTAATTAATTAAAATATAATTAATTTACAATATAATTAATTAAAATAATAATATTAATTAATTAAGCACATTATAATTAATTAAAATATAATTCATTCATGAATTAAAATATAGTAATTAATTATTTAATTAAAATATAATTAATTAAATTAAAATAAAAATAATTAATTAATTACTATAATTAATTAAAATATAATTCATTCATTAATTAAAATACTGTGATTAATTAATTAAAATATAAATAATTAAAATATAATTATTCATTAATTAAAATATTTTAATTAATTATTTAATTACAATATAATTAATGAAAATATAATAAATTAAAATATTATTAATAATTAATTACATTATAATTAATTAAAATATTATTATTAATTAAAATATAATTATTCATTAATTAAAATATTGTTAC
>JAOQMR010000001.1:2472452-2482862 GCA_027563865.1 Erythroxylum pelleterianum
ATTCCATCCTTGACCCCCCAATTTGGGGGGTCACAAAATATTGAAGTTTGGATGGCAAAGGATGGCTTTGGAAGCCACCCTTTGTCATTCCATCATGTTTTAAAATCCCCTCCCAAACAATGGTCTAGAACATTTGGGCCATTCCATTCCTTGCCATTCCACCCATCTACCCACGTCCAAACATACTCTAAAGTCCGAACGTCTCGTATGGATCGTTTGGCTTTGGTGGAGTGCCTGGAAATTGGCATCTTTAGGTTCTAAGAATTTAGGTTTCAAATAGTCGCTTAGACCAGTCCTCGTTAGGTCATTCGAGCCAAGACAGGAATACATCTTTTACACAAATTTAATTATGTTTATATGATCATGGCATTTATAAATTCACCTTTAACATTAATAGTTGATTATAGAACAAATTTTAAAAAGATATTAATAATATAAGAGTTAATATAAATAAACAAATTTAAAGTATTTATTATTTTCGTATAATTAAATATTATTCTAATATTAATGTTAAGGATTGAAAAATCGATAGTTATTTGATTTTTTATAAAAATTTTATGTGATAATTCATATATTTTACTTTAGGTACCATATCTTAAACACGGATTTTATATATTAATTGGACTTGAAGTTTAAAACAAAACAATTAATTAAACGAAGCTTTTGAAACTTGACACATGCGACATTGCATAAAAGGGTATACATACATGCTTGTGTGGGAAATAACCATACGTCAGCGTTTTGAATATAATCATCCAACCGAAGGCTAGCATGTTTGCCACCAATCCCGCGTCGGTGGGCATATGACATCACCATCCTGAGGTGTGGAAAAGTAGAAGGGAAGCAAAGCGGTCAAAAATTCCGAATTAACTTGTTTATGAACGGCTCTGATTAAATTGGCCCAAGACTCATTTGATGTAACCCCTGGTAATTCCATTCTATAGCCGGAGACCTTATCAGTTATCGCACTCATATTTTTGTGTGCCCGCCCAATTTGACCCTTTTTAACTTCTGTTTTTTCCACAATTATCTCAATCCCTCTTTATCGCTCTTGGGTGTTTCAGATCTGTAGAGTACCACTTTTCACTTCATCTCTTAGATGTTAATACAATCTTTTAGATCCTAATCGCCGGATTATGGACTCCTTTTCGGGTCGGGTTCCTTACAAGAACCTGAAGAAGGAGGTGGAGATGGAATCTGTGTCGGTGGCGGTGGATCATCGGATTGGGTTCGATCACTCTTCTCCTCCTAATTCTTCTCAGCCGGGAACCGGAGCCACCGGTCTCACGGCCAGACCGCCGACACACCACAGCTTGATCATTCTCGTTCTTAGTTGTACGGTCGCTGCTGGCGTTCAATTCGGCTGGGCATTGCAGCTCTCTCTCCTCACTCCTTATATACAGGCAAGTCGATGCTTATCTAAAACACTGTTTAGATTTAATACAATTGATGCTGGTTGAGTTTTAGAGGATATCGTTGTAAAGTTACTTATACTTGGTGCATTTCAAAGGATTCCGTTAAAGAAATGTGTAGTCTTTTGTCTTTGATGGAATCGCATATGGTATTTTACGTTCAGCCTTTTAATTTTTCTTAGAAAATTGATTCTGCTGAGTTCTTTGATTGGATGACCGTGAAATACTTGAGTAATATGGATTATGTGGAGAAAAACTGTGCGCAGAATGCGCATTAAGCACTCAATTGCGACTTCCAAACTGAAATAACATTTATCTATTCTGATTAATGTTAAAGTCTGGTGTTTATTTACTTTCTCTACAATTTGAGCAACCTATCAAGACATGAATCTTTTACCGTTACATTCTAAATGTCATCGAAAGTTAATCCAAGGTTTTTGCTGACATTTTGAATCTTCAATGGTAGCATGCATGGTTGAATGTGAATAAGGGTGGGATGATATTGTATTTTAAGGTAACAATGGAGTGTAATGTAGCATCCCACTCCCGCATCTACTGTTTTTCGCGCGTATGAATGTATCAAAAAAAAAAATGTTTGTACTGAGTTTTGACTGAGTGATGTAGCACGCCACCCTCGCGGGGCACGGACTCGAATATCACCATCGATGTCGGGTTCGGGTCACGCGGGAGTGGGGTGTTACATGTAAAGTACAATATGTGATGTGCATTGTGATTTATTCTAAAATTTGTTTTTATATGTTTGTCTTTTGGTTCAATTAATGTCATTATTCATTACTTTTATTTTTGTTTGGCAGATGTTGATTCACATTTGTAGTGACATTTAGCTCTTATTTTGAGCATTTACATATTTTCTCTTGGTTACTAATTCTTAGTATGGCTGATTGTTGCAGACTCTTGGTATTGGACATGCCTTTTCATCATTTATTTGGCTCTGTGGTCCTATTACAGGCCTTGTGGTAGGTGATATGAATCTCTCACATAAAGTTTTTTCTGTTTGAACACTATCTTCACAACATTTACTGATGCCTTAATCTGCTGATTCAGAAAATTGTACTGGCATTTAATTTCTTCTCTTGTGATAAACAAACTGCTTGCCTTGTCTATCCTGCAACAATGACATCACAAGTTTCTGGAGTTTCCATATTGGCAAGTGCAGTAATCAAATGTTGTCCTAACTGGAAGATTTTGTATAGTCTCAAGTCGAACTCTATTTGATATTTGGTCTACAATAGAGATGCATATACATTGAAATTCTATATTAAAATAAAATAAACTAGTCATAGTTTCTATTTGAACCAAGCAACATGTGGGAGCATGCTACTCTTAACCTTTTTTACATTATGAGATGAAACATTTACTCTGGTGTAGTCAGACAGTTGGTTATTAATCATGCTCCATTCCTAGCTGAAACCTTTGTTCATGTTTTCTGATGAAGTGCTTACTAATGATGCGGATGCATTGACTAGAAGAGTTAAGTTATAAATAGTTGTTGCTGGACTTCCCCTCTATTATGCATATACTCTCTTAAGAATTGTCTTAGTTATTAGCTTTTTGGCTTTTAGGTTCAACCTTGTGTTGGGATTTGGAGTGATAAGTGTTATTCAAAATACGGAAGAAGGCGGCCGTTTATTCTTGCTGGATCTCTGTTAATCTCACTTTCTGTAAGTATTGTCTGTTGACATTTGCTTTAATTGTTTATTGTCACATACTATGCTTTATATTGGCTGAACTAAGTGTTGTAAATTTAGGTGATAATAATCGGGTTTTCTGCAGACATTGGATATATATTAGGAGATACACGGGAGCATTGCAGGTTTCCATTGCCCCTCTGGATTTCTGGTATTTCATTCTGCAAGTTTGTCAAAACTTACCAACTCATCTGTGAAAATGCAGCATATACAAGGGGACACGAACAAGAGCAGCCTTTGTCTTCATTATTGGCTTCTGGCTGTTGGATCTGGCAAACAATACAGTCCAGGTAATTTTAATATGCTATTGTTGCATCCTTTCCTGACGCGATATACAGTGCATTTTAACTGTATATTATTCCATAAAGTAGATAATAGGCTCCTTGCATATGTAGGGACCAGCTCGTGCTCTTCTTGCTGATTTGTCAGGTAAAGTTTCGTTTGCTCTTTTATATGTTCTTGATCTTCTAAAGCTTATGATGATATGAGTCTGGATCATGATAAGCTTAGTATCTGTTGTGATATAGGTCCTGATCAACGAAATTCCGCAAATGCTGTATTTTGTTCCTGGATGGCTGTTGGAAACATTTTAGGGTTTTCTGCTGGTGCAAGTGGGAGGTGGAATAGGTGAAACTCTATGAAGAGAGTTTTGTTGTATTGAGAAATATTCTGTATGATCTATATGATTTTAAGCTCAATCATATGGGTTCCAGTTGTGATTTGTTTACCTGAAAATTCTATTTTGAGCAGGTGGTTTCCTTTCTTGACAAGTAGAGCTTGTTGTGAGGCTTGTGGAAATCTTAAAGCAGCATTTATTGTAGCTGTGGTAAGTCGCTGATTTAGAATACATGGTAAAGCAATTAATTCAAATTCATTTAGTTTGCAGCCACTATGCTTTAGTTTCCTTGGTTGAATATGATTGAATTTTTCTGTGTGAGAGATGAAGGTGGTTGAATTTGGTTGAGTCGGATGTTTTTCTGGTGAGCAGGAGGTTTTTACCTATAATTTGCAGCTATGTTGCTTGGTAGACGCTCTTGTTCCAATTAATCATCCGAGTGAAGGTTTTGAGTCATGTCTGTCTGTGTTTTGTTGCTTATGTTGCATTTTCAATCACATATGTTCTGGTGTTATTTTCACGGCTAGCTAGAGATTCATGTTGTAAAATTTTGGGTATGTTCGTCTTGCTGCTTGCTCATATATTCTGCATTTTATGTGAACCCAATACTTAGTTTGCCATATGTGCAGGTCTTTCTGACATTTTGCACACTTGTAACACTATATTTTGCGGACGAGGTACCGCTAAATGCAAATAAACCCTCTCAAACATCCAACCGTCTATCAGATTCAGCTCCATTGTTGGATAGTCCCCAACAGAATGGCATTGAGCTTTCAAAGCGTGATTCTGATGCACTATCAGTCAGCAATTCTGGTGGAGATACTGCCAATGCTGACTATAAGCAGAATCTGGACCAAAAGCATTCTGTCGACCATCAAATTGCAACATTTAATGATGGTCCTGGAGCTGTGTTAGTCAATTTCTTGACCAGTTTGAGGCACTTACCACCTGGAATGCATTCGGTGCTTGTTGTTATGGCACTTACTTGGGTAAGCACTAGTCATTGTGTATCCTAGTATTGACTTTCCAAACAAGTATATGCATTATCCAAAAACTTTTTCAGTAATTATAGAAGCGATCCATCTTTCTAATGATTATTATGATGAATACCATTCCCTTATGTATTGACGCAATTCTTGGTTTCATTAAAAATTTGAAGCTGTCCTGGTTCCCTTTCTTTCTTTTTGACACTGATTGGATGGGGAGAGAAGTGTATCATGGAGATCCAACAGGGAGTTCGAGTGAAGTGAAGTTGTATGGTCGTGGTGTCAGAGAAGGTGCTTTTGGTTTGCTATTGAATTCTGTAAGAACTCAAAATTGAACATCAGTAATTTAGATGCTTGGCATTCTTAGTTATCTTAAGCCAAAGGTCTAATTTATTGAGGAATTATCTAACTTTGTTTGCAACATCAAAAATGTGCTCTTGCAATTGGTTATATGCAAAAGGCATCACCCGGTTATAACTTTAACTGTGACATTTTCAATTGAAGATCTAAGTAGGTATCTTGTGCAAATAAGTAGTTTACAGAAGGTGGGATAAAAGGAAAGATTATTTGAAAATTTACAAGCAGATCCGAGAGCATAAATTTTAACAAACCATTTGGGAAGGCAAAATGATGTAGAAAGGAAGATAAGAATCTGGATTCAATTTACAACCTTGAGGAACATGTCAAAAAGATAGTTGAACAAAAAATTAAAACATATTGTTTTGCTATTTGTTTTGGATCTCGTTAAATGAACCTTATGCAATGTTTGCTTTTGGCCAGGTTGTTCTTGGCATTAGTTCATTCTTCATTGAACCCATGTGTCAGAAGGTGGGGCCAAGACTTGTGTGGGCCATGAGTAATTTTATTGTATTTGCTTGCATGGCTGCAACTGCTGTCATTAGTTCCATATCAGTTGGTGAATACTCTGAAGGAATTGAGCATGTAATTGGAGGAGATAAGTCGATCAGAATAGCAGCCTTGATTGTATTTGCTCTTCTTGGCTTTCCACTTGCGGTATGTATCTTGTTTATCTGGACTAACTGCTTTAATTCTGCATCTTTTCTCAAAGCATCCATTAATCAGTTGTCTGCTGCAGATTACATATAGTGTGCCATTTTCTGTCACAGCTGAGTTGACTGCTGATTCAGGTGGCGGCCAAGGTTTGTAAAGCAGTTATTTCATCTAAAATTTCCTGTTATTAAGGTTAAGGAATCAAGAAAGCTGATCCAGATGATGTTTGATTGGTGTGCAGGATTGGCTATAGGAGTTCTTAATCTTGCAATAGTTGTTCCCCAGGTAGATGCACGCACGAGGATTGTTTCGAATTTACTTGCTCTGATTTTGGAAAATGTTCAATATGAAGTTGGATATTCCAACCGTGAAAATAGTTGGAATCTTTGCGTGGTTTAAAAACAATGGAGTAGTTCTTTTGGATAAGTTAGCTGGTGGTCAATTCTGCTGTGCTTATCGTTAGAATGCTCACATTGTTCTATTAGTGGACCATGGAAATTGATTTCTTTTACTCTTGCTCTTTACTTGTGGTAGACAATTACTATAATTCCTTCCCTTCTTCCATCGCACTTCTTTTCTATTTTCCTTCCTCTTCTATTTCTGGTTAAATCAGTCCAAGCTGATTTAATTTTTATTTTGGTCTGGCAGATGATTGTATCCATCGGGGCGGGGCCATGGGATGAACTGTTTGGTGGAGGCAATATACCTGCTTTTGTACTGGCCTCTGTATGCGCCCTTGCAGGTGGTATCATTGCAATTCTCAAGCTACCAAATCTTTCAAGCAGTTCCTTCAAGTCGTCTGGTTTTCATGGTGGCTGAAAACTGAAACATCACGTTGAATTAATCCTGAGCCTTTCGACGATCCTTATAGACAGATGTCAGATCTTTGAGCTGCTTACAAAGATGGTGTTCTATGCATACTTATGATTTATATATATAGCAAAGGAGTTATCCATATATACCCCCAATTCATTCATTTTTTTTGTCCCGATCGTGGGCTGCTGTATTGTACCTAGACTGTAAATCATTTGAACTCGGTAGCTTTTACACATGAAAAGAGCAAGTCCTTCAGGTTTTATAATTAATTTTTGTCCATCTTCGTTCTGTTCAATCTGTTTTTCAAGTGACAAGTCTGAAACTTAGTTATGCTGAAGTGATAAGACCTCTCTGGTTAAGAAACATTATTTATACTACTAAGAGAAGAAGTCTTCATGTCACTTGTTACTGGCGTATTATGTAAGAAGATACTAAAAAAGTTTTGAGGAAGATGAAGAGTATACGGCGGTAGGACTTAATGAGTTATTTATAAAACTGTGGAAAAGTTTAAGAGAAAAGAGTGTTACTTGGTTAGATTTTTTAATTTGATCTTCAAAGTCATCAAATTGTGAGATGAGTAAGATTTAGCACTAATCTTTCTTTGCCAAGGTAAAAAGGACATTTAAAGTTGTAATAATTATAGAGGTAATAAATTATTCAAATGGGAAGTTACGAGAGAGTGATTGAAAAAGAGTAAGAAATTGTGAAATTATTTTGGGAACTAATTTACTTTTATGTTAAGGAGGTCTACTACAGTAGCAATATATATCCTTAGATGAATAATTTAATATTAACATTGTTTAGAAGTTAAGAGAGTTCTTAGAAGCAATATATATCCTTAGATGAATAATTTAACATTAACATTGTTTAGAAGTTAAGAGAGTTCTTATCGCTGATCTAAAGATTATTAGGGATATATACGAAGGGGTTACTACCAGTGTAAAGACAACAAGAGGGGATATAGAGAGATTTTTTATAGGTATTCTTGTTGAGTCTTTTCCTGTTTACAATAGTTATGAATTAGCTTATCAAAAATATTCAAAGAAATGTGCATTGGAATATGTTGTGTGATGATAATATTGTTTTAGTGGATTAAATAAATGAGGATGTTAAAATCAAGTTAGAACTTTGGAGGGATACGTTAGAGTCGTAGGACTTTAAATTGAGCATAACCAAGAATGGGTACTTAGAGTGTAACTTTTCGGGTTGTAAGGTTGCATTCAATTTGGTAATCAAGATCGGAACGAAAGCCCAATAACAACAACAATAACTCAGTGAAAGTCCCGCTAATACGCAGGGTCTAAAGAGGTCTAGTAGTACTCAACTTTACTTATAACTGGTAGAGAGACTATTTCTAATAGATCTACATAAAAAAAGCATATACATATTAAAATAATAAAAATAAAAATAAAAGTTGACATAAAAGATAATAATACTAATAAAACAAAAATAAATAGAGATGTATAAATAAAAATATAAAATAAGTAATATAATAAATAATATAATAAACATAAAACAAGGTAAAGAATAAAATAAAAGATAAAATAAGTTGATAAATAAATAAACAAGAAAAAGTAGGGATGACAATGGGTCTCTGAGCCCGACTCGACTCATCCTAGATCAAATTTTTTAAAATTAAAAATGCAAAACGATGTCATTTTTAGTAAAACGATGTCGTTTTACTTATAAAGGTCGGGCCTCAAATTATATTAAGGTTGGATAGCCTGAGCCTGAGCTCATCCCGAGTCTCAGTCAATTCAGCCTGGCCCGAGCCTAGTTATCATCCCTAATGAAAAAATAAGTAAATAAATAAATCAAATAAGTCATTACAAGAAAATATGTAGGCTAAGTAAGGAAATATTTAGACTACATAACTAAGAGAGAAGTATTACATATTAAAATTTTCAGCTAAATACAAAACATAAGACTCATAATAAAATGTTTAAAAGACCTATGAAAAAAAGAAGGACCTCTTTTTGTGAGATCTTTTATCCATATCCTATATTACGCTAAAGTTTTCTGTAATCTAAATCAGTAGTATTGTCCAAGACAACATAATGCACCTTATTAAATCAATGTAACTTAAATGGAAGGTCGACTCAAGAATTTTATGTGACAAGAAGATACCATTTAAGGTAAAAAGTAAATTCTACTATTTAATAATTAGGTCGACCATACTTTATAAGATAAAGTATTGACTTATCAAATAGGAACATAATCAAAAGTTAATGGTTATAAAAATGAGGATACTTCGTTAAATGTGCAATCTTATAAGAAGAGATAAAATTAAGATTATAGTAATAAGAGACAAGTTGAGGATAACTAATATTAATAGCAAATTAAGGGAGATAAGACTTAAATAGTTCAAGAATGTTAAGAGGAGATATCTCGATGCTTTAATAAGAAGATGTGAGAAAATCGTACCTAAAGAATATAAGAAAAGAATAGAAAGATCCAAGAAAAATTAGGAAGGGGTGATCATAAAGGTTAAGGCTCTACTAGGACGTACTGAAGACTTAGTCCTCAATAGAAAATTTTGATGAATTAGAATACGTATAAAGGACCTTACTTAAAGAAGTCATTCTCTTGTTACCGGTATTTCAAACTTTTGTATTTCAATTCTTGTGGTTTTTATATTAACATTAATACTTTTTTTTTGTTGCACTAGCCTTTTTTTCTCTTTTAATTGCTTGTTTTATTTGTTTTCTTTCTCATCAATTTACTTATTTACTTATCTTTATATATTTATTTTATTATTTAATTTAATTTAATTTTAAACCGTTCTCAAAATTTTTTAAAACGAAAATAATATTTTGATTAATTAGGAATAATACGGCTCTTTTTTTTTTTAATTTTTTAGACTCTTATGTCTTCAGGAAATTCTTACTAAGTTATTGCTTATGTTGTTATTGTTATACTACGACGAGAAGTGTTTTTAACCTTTTCTATCAACAGCCATATACTCATTGGCAGCCTTTTGTAAAGTTGTATGTTGGGTTTTGGCTATTTCTTTTGGAGGACTGGAGAAAGTAACAGTGGAGTACATCACCTTCATGACCACAATTTTGTAGTCGCTTTTGTTATCTCATTCTCTGTATCTGCCTTACTGGTTACCACTTTATTAAATTCTCAGTTATGTTATGTGTTGTTAGAGATGCAGGTCCTGCCATATTTATGATTCCATGCAGGTAGCTAAGAAATCAAAAGCAACGGAAACCTGCCATATTTGGAGCTTTTGCCTGTTTAAGAATATTCAGAACGATCAACCATTGTCCTTTTAGCAGTAGCCCCACTCCGATTCATTCCACTTAAACTTGTAATCCTTGTTGATCATACTACTAAAATTCCAATCAGTGGTGATGCTGTATTATATATATTAGAAGGCTAGAAACGCTTTAGTCTTATAAATTTGAGGAAGTGTTTGTGATTCTCTACCCAGTGAGCAGCCTAATGAGCTGTTGGTAGATATCATTAGTAGGAGCACAAGGATTGCCGAAGAAATAACTCAACCTTCTCAATGGTCAATTAGTCCAATCTAATCCAATCATTATCCATCTCTGTATGTTAGAAAACAACGATTCTGATTGATGAGCATTCATCTCCTAGAAAACATGAGCACAGCCACGAGTAGAACTCCAATGAAAATTATAATCGTAATTGTATTATATTTTGAAAAAAGAAACATAACAGGTCCAGTGGTTGACAAATCACTGTCAATGCATATTTGGTAGGCCCTGAACTTGGAAAAAGAAGATTAAAAAAAAAGAGAATCCAAAGAATGAAATAGTAAGAGAGGGGGTGGGCACATGGGATCAACTGTAGGCTGAACAGCCTAGAAGCATGAGGAGGCATGTGGAGTA
>JAOQMR010000001.1:2484848-2494848 GCA_027563865.1 Erythroxylum pelleterianum
TTATATAGGGAGCGATGTCTAGGTTTAGGTCTTCAACTTCTACCTCTGCATGAGAAGTTGTCTCATGCTAACGGGCTGCTCGCGCTGACGGGCTGCGGAGAGTGTAGACCGGGCTTGGGCCTGTCATGGTCGTTGGTACAAGCTCATTCTATGGAGAATGGGCCGTCTGGACAGAACCCGGGCACCCGCACCCGACCAGAGTGAATAAAGAAAAAAAACGGAGAGTATAAAAGAAGAGAGTGATAATATGGTTTCAAAAGAAAATGATTTAATGGAGAGAAAACGAAAAAATGTGCAAGTTATTATGAAAAAATGAGTACTATATATACTAACCAACCTAAGATTGTAGCTTTGTACAAAAAGGATTCTTTCTATTTTGATGTAGATGTTTATTCAAGATCAAATCATTTTAAAAAGATGGGTAATTATGCAGTCATGACTAGCTAAATAGGGATCCATTATAAGTAGGTTTGGATCAATTATGCCAACTAGAATTATAGAAGATTTAGTAGGTCATCACTTGTGACCTATTGTGATGTATATAAGGTATAAGTATCTTTGGTAATGGTAACTATCCTTCAAAGAAAAAAAAACTCTATGTAGATATGTAAAATCTATACAAATATGCCATTTATTGTTAGACCACCACCATCTTGGCAAGACAATTTGGATACAGAACTTATCTAATAAAGATGCATTTAAAAGAACTCACGAACAAGTTTTGAACCATACCAAAAAAGTTAAATTAGATATATAAAGAGAAATAACTAATTGATTATTAGAAATGAAGAATTAAATTCATCAAACTTTTGGAACTCATGTAAAACCGTGAGTGTATTACTGTCAAAAGCCTTTCATTTGGAATGAAAAATCCTTCGGAGGCGTGGCAGGTTCGCCGCTGCAAACTAATGTTTTGTCATGGCGAAACCATGCAAGGATTTCCAAATACCCTTCGAGTGAAGTTCGTCACGACAAATGTTTGGCTTCACCGTGGCTAAGTCACCAAATCAAACCAAAGAAGACCTCTCAGACAATTACGCTGCAGCGAAAGTCTTGGCTTCGCTGTGGTGAAGTCAACAAAAATCACACCGAAATACCCTTACATCTATCCTAACCTTACCTTTACTCTTAATTGTCCCAATTTCACTTCTTCTATTGCATTATCACTTCTTAACCATTCACCTACCAAATTAATTCCATTTAACTCTCAAATTTTAACTCATTTGATTCATAACACTCAACTCCATCTTATCATTCATAACTCCAATCTTTCTTTTCTATAACATCACACTTATGTATATATAACATTAATTTGTATTAAAAATTTATCACCTCAAGTTGATAACTTCTTCAACTGTACCTAGTTTCAACTTAACATCATCCATACGCAAATTCAAAATTCGACTTAACATCATCCATACATAATTCATAATTCAATAACATCAAAAATGTTACAAATCTTTAATGGCATTTCAAGCCACAATACATCAATGTCTCAAAATCCCAAAATACATAAAATATTTGAAATTATACTACTTGAAATGTGACTAAGCCTTATATTTTACATAATCTAGCTTAAAATATAAAACATGCATAGTTCGAAGCGATGCCTTGACTCTATCACTCACAGGAAGGAATGGCGGTTGAGCTAAAAAGCTCGTGGGTAATAGGTTTATAATAGAGAAACAAGCAAAACCATTGAAAATGTTCATTTGATATGGAAAATTCTTATTGAATCATAACATGCATAGTTCTCAAATTCTCATCCAATTCACAATAACACAAATCATGTATGCATCAATTTGTCGACATATCATAAGCACATAAGCACATCAAAATGGTTTGGGTGGATCCAAAAACAGAACATACTACACATTCCCACATAATAGTCCTGTATATCCGTGAACAGAACATACTATCGCAATCCCACTTAATGGTCTTGCATAGCCGTGAACTTATGAGAGACCATGAAGGAGCTCCATTCCACTAGCAGGCATGCGAGAGAAGCCTTTTGTCAAAGTGCACTTGACTTAACTTAGGGGACCACCACAAACCCACATAACATGTATTTTATGACTTGCAAAACATATTGCCCAAAAAGACACTTTTTGAAAACTTGTTTTTCATATGCATGGAATATTTCAAATGCATTTCCATTTCATAATTCATTCCTAAAATTCATATACCAAACATACGAAGATTTATCAAATCATTCCAAGTAACAATAATGCAACATTTATAAAACAAAATGAAATCCTTTAATTCTATTGCTTTGAAAACATAGTAATGGCTCATTAACTCTATTATAAACATGAAACCCACCTTAAGAATTCTTGCTTATAACTTGCTCAAAGATGCCTCTCCTCTTGATCCTCTTGTCTTCCTTGATTCCCTTTATCAATGAAAAAAATCTCCATTCAATAGGAATACAATTTTATGACCTATATATATAGCATATTCACTAAGATAAATGCTAAATAATCAAACTCTTCCAAAAGTCTAGACCTTCAGGTCAATTTTTTATGATCATTTGGATCAGTTAAATGAAGAAATTTGCTAACACTTCCTTCTAGAAAAATATTTCTCATTGTCATAAGTTTCTAATGACACTAAAATCATTCAATTTTGTTTAGAAATCTGAAAGTTATACTCCAAGCATTTTTCGAACTGTTTTTACACTAAAACAACATTTTGTGCTGAACTTCCATCCAAAACTTGAAATTCTTAGAGACTGAATTTAGAATCGATTTCTTCAAAAAATTTGTAGCTCTATGTTGTTAGTTTACTCCAAATCAAAAATCACTCCATTTGGATAACTACAGAAAAAGTAATACTCAAAATATCAAAGCATGTTCGGTGCAGGAAAGCTCGCCACGACGAACTTTTACAGAAACTTACGCCGGGAACATATTTTACTACATTTTCCAGTTTTTAACTCCCCACATTTCACATATAACCCATCTTGTACCAAAACCATCTTTTCTACTTCATTTCAACTCAATATCATTCTCAAACTAATTCAAAATCTTTATTTGGTCATTAACCAAAAATAAAACATTTACATATACCATTCATCAACAACTTCCTACACATATTCAACTTCATTTTCACTTCTAACTATCACTAAATATGCTTTATCTAACAAATCAAGAAGAGTTAATGCTTATACTTACTTGTTTAGCTTCAATGTCTTCAAATTCTTCAAGATCTCCGAAAACCTAACTTCTCCAAATGGAGAGTTTCTTAGTTCTAATGAAAGCTCTTATCTTCCTTTACCTTTTTCTCTTCTTGACCAACCTCAAAATCTCTCTTGAAAGCTTAGAAAAGATGAACCCTAGTTTGTTTTCTCTTCTTTTCCTCCCTTTCTCTCTTCTCTTCTCCATCACTCATGTTTCTTTCTTCAATTTAAAGCAAGACAACAAATTCTTCTTTTTATACCCTTAATGGATGTGAATTGTCCATTTTTCCCCTTCCTTCAATGCTTATGGCTTTTAAACTTAAATGTCTTGCCAATTTTGCCCTTGAACACTCTTGCTACCTTAATTCAACTAACCCTCATAACAAAATCCTACTAATATAGACATAATAATTACCTCCAAAATTTAATCCATAACCTCATAATTCATTTAAATAATGCTTAATTTTAATAAAATAATAAAAACATTTCCGGGGCCAACAGTTATTATCGGTTATGGTGAGTCAAGAGGGCTAAGCTAACCCTCAAAAGATCAAAGAAATCAGTAACATGAAATCGCTACAGATTTTAAAGGGAGCAAAAAACATCATAACTAAAATAACAAGCTTATCTCCTTTTCTTTCTAGTTTAATTTCTAGGTACCTTTCAATATTCAAAATGCTTGGCTTGTTTGCGACTAGGTGCCTTATACGTAATAGGAGGTTTATTCAATAGCAAAAAGAATATAGCATAGAATGAGATTGATGGACAGTTAATCAATAAAAGGCAAAATTGAAGGTTTTAGTAAAGCATTTAATGTCAACATGAGCCAAAAGATCTAAAAGACTTTTTTAAAATTCCACTTCTCCTCTCCACTCTTAACATTAATGAAAAATTGTACTTATACATATTTGTAGTGCTAGAGGCACTTACTTCAGTGCTAGTTTGGGATGAAGAACATAAACAACTTATTTATTATATAAGTAAGATATTTCAAAATCCAAAAAGTAGACATAATCAAATAGAGACATAAGTGTTAATTGTTTTCACGTGGATAAGAAAATTGAAGTTGTATTTTTGTGCTTATCTTGTATTTGTTATGACAAATCTGCAACTGGGACCAATATTATGCAACAACAACAATTCAGTAAAAGTCTTGTTGATACATGTGCCTAAGGAGGTCTAATAGTACACAGCCTGACCCCTAACTAGTAAAGAGATTATTTTTAATAGATCCACATGAAGAAAAAAAAAGAAAAAAAATATCTAACATGTATATACATATTAAAATAATAAAATAATTCTAATTAAAAATAAATAATAAAATATACATAAATAAATTAATAAATACATAATAAATATATAATAAATACAAATATAAAAATAAATAATACAATAAAAATATAACAAGGTAAAGAGTAAAACTAAAAGATAAAATAAGTAGAATAAGTAAATAAATACACACAAAAAAAGAAGGTAGGTAAATAAATAAATCAAATAAGTAATTACAAGAAAATATTTTGGCTAAGTAAGGAAATACTTAGGCTAAATCACGAAGAGGGACGTGTTACTTATTTAAAGATTAGGCTAAATACAAGAGGAAATTATTTAAAAGATATATGAGAATGACAGGGATCTCTCTATGTGAGATTTTTTATTTGTATCCTAGTATGCCAAAAAAATTTTATTGAGGATCATATCCTCAGTGTGAGAGCTATATTATTCTTGATCACCTCCCCTTAATTCTTCTTAGACCTTTCTTTTTTCCTCTTATAGTCTCTAAGTACAATCTTCTTGCATCTTCTCACTGGAGCATTTGGGGTCTCCTTTTAACATTCCTGAACTACCTAAGCCTTATCTCTCTTAATTTTGTATTAATATTAGTTAGCTTTAATTTAACTTTTACCATTACATTAACTAGGACTAATATTATACAATCCAAAAAACATCAAGAAAAATGGTGAAATTATAGATAGTTCTTTGTAAGTTTAGGATTAGGTTCGCCTAGCAAACATTGATGAAATCTCAAATATTAGCAGACTTATGGTCAAATATACCACCCCAGTAATATTTTAGATTCAAAATAACTTCCCTTAAAACCTTATCCTAGTTAGATAATGAATGTTGATGGTCAATCAAACAAAGATGGAAGTGTAAGTGATATAGTAATCCAAGCCTAACATGAAATCAAGACCAAATATTTTCAAGAAGACAAGTTTGAGACCTCTAAAAATGAAGCAAAGTATAAACTGTAATATGAAGAATTAAAAAGATGCTATACCTACAAATTTGGACATTAAAATTTCAGTCAAAATTTTAACTCATTATTAATAAGTTAAACGGACTCTTTCTACTAAATAAGAAATCATGTGCAAGTATTTTTCCTTATACAAGATCATGATAAAAGATATGTAGATCTACGTGGAACACATCCCTTGTAAACAAAATAATTTAGCAGGCCAATTGTCAAACTGAGGAGAAAAAAGGATGAATCCTAAAGACGTATATGAAGCCCAAAGATGTCTATTTAGAAGTTAAACATAAGCTTACATATAAAGAAAAAAAATGCAAGGACTAGTGGATTCCATATTAAAAATTACATAAATAAAAGAGAATTAGTTTTAAACCAATTTAGGTAAGAAAGCTCATATATATAGATTTGGCAAATTCTCCATTATTAATGGACAACTTTACATATACTCCAATATTCATCCATATTTAAAATGTGTCACATTTGCTTAAATAGGATAAATCTTAAAGGATTTCCATGAGAGTTCATGTTGATCACATTAAGGTTGTTCATCTTTGTTTCACAATATAATACGAAAAAGATATTTTGGTCATCACCTAAGTAAGATGGAATAGATGTAAGAGAAACTCACATTTTCACCACCAATCTATTGCAAAATATTAGCTTAGTTTATCTCCAATACTATTTACAAAGTGGATCATAGATATTTTACGTCCATTCCCGCTAATAATAAAACAACGTATGTTCATTTTTATAATCGATTGCTTCATATGATGGGCATAAGCAAAGCTTTATTTGACCATATTAGGGAAAATAGTTAAATGATTTTTGACGAGCCATATTATGTACATATATAGCATTCCCCTACCATAGTAATTAACAATGGCATACACTTCTTCTATTTAAACCTAAATAAGTTTTGAAAGAATCAAATAAATTTTAGATACGTCACGTAGCAAAATATAACCATTTTGTAAGGTTTTAAATCAAGGATAGATTAAATAAAAGAAATTTGGGAATATGAATTTTATATCATTTTTTATAGTTATTAGATAACTCTAAAGATAGTAATAGGGAAAACTATTTTCATTTCAACAAGTAATGTGAAAAATCTAACCCTAGTAAAGTTGAAGATCCCTTTAACTTGCATTAAAATCTTCAAAAATGATGACAATAAATCCTGGCTAAAGATGGAACTTGATCTAATTGAAGGAGGATATAAATCTAAAGAAGTATACATACTAATAACATATCAATATATTCAATTAAAGGAGGCAGGGCAACAAATTATAGAAAAAGGCTAACTCATGTTAAGAAGAACTAATAGATTATAATCCAAAGGAAAGTTTGCTCCAAATTACACATGCTTATACTGTGAAAAGGATGTTATCAAACCTAGCATATATAGGCTTGAAAGATTAGATAGATCAAAGAGTCCTATTATTGAAAATGGTCGACACCTCAGGCCTTACTTTTCATGAAATTAAAGCGTTATAATTTATACATCAGTTTAATTTTAGCTCTAATTAATCTACAAGTTCTTATAAAATTAAAGGCTTAAAGCCTCATAAAATGTTAAACTTATAAGTCTCACAAAGTGTTAGTGTCATAAGTTTTACAAAATATCATTCTTATAAGTGTCATAAACTTTCACACACAAGCCTCGTAAAATTTCAAACTCATAAGTCTTGTGAAACATTAGGCTCACAAGTTTTACAAGATGTCAAACTTGTAATTCTTGTAAAATGTTGGACTCACAAGTCTCACAAAATATCATACTCATAAATGTCACAAAACATAATACTCAAAATTATCATAAAACTTTATAGTCATAAGTTCCATAAAATATCAAACTTAAAATTATGTAAAATTATAGATTTAAAATTTTGCAAAAATGTCTCCTAAAATGCCCAAAACCTTTTAGAACATCATACTAAAATAATACAACTATAGATTAGAGTGTGTAAAACAAAAAAGCCACCCAATAAGACTTATGATAAATTGGCCAGAAGTTGTGTGTTTTAAAAGTATATCTTGAAACCATAAAAGCAAAGGCTCTACATCTGTTGTGAAATATATCAAAAAATAAACATGTTGGGACCATACTAAAATGAACCAAAATTTGAGCTATATAAAAAAAAAGAATAAACATAATATCAAAACCAATTGTAACTAACATGAAGTTATAGTTTTGCTTTATACAAACTTGAATAAAAAAACACAAAACAAGGCTACCATACTACTATAACCCTAAATAATCAATTAAATCCTATCAATAATAAATCATTTAGCCATCACTCCCTGAAGCTAATTTGTTATCCTCAAATAGATCTGTAAAATCATCTTACTAGGATTTAGGCTCATTCACTTGGTTAAAAGTTTTAGAATATCCTTTACAAACAATAAGCTAATTAGAAAGTTTGAAATTTTGCTTTTAATTAAATATTTACAAGCATAGAACCCCTAAATGAAGGAATGCAATAGCATTATCATAGTTCCAAACTTCAAACAACTTGCTTTTGAGGAAAGCAAGACATACATCTAACTTGGAGCCCTTCCCTATAAAGTAAGCATCTTCTAATCAATCAGTCTCCTATTATTCCTTGAAATGAGCATAGTAATGGTCAAGTAACACCTATAGAACTTTAATCTCATTAGATTATGTATTAATATTTTTCCAATCAATAATCTTATAAACCTTTTGAGGCTGATCTAAGGAGTGATTTCACTATTGGAACTTAAAGTCTGGGTGCTTATTGTGGATAACCATGGAGCCTATAGCCTACAAAAGAAAATGTCAAATCTAAATAATAAGAATGAAGCATCATTCAAAATTTTATGTGAGGCAAGAACCATATAATAGTTCATGGTGCAACAAATTGCTTCTCACTTAACATTATTAAGGTGTTTTTATCATTAGGTACATAATCGTACCTAATACTTGAGGCCCTATATTATGGGACTTTAAACAATAATTTGATAATCCAATGATAGTAAACCTTATCCATCAAAAGGCCTTTACTTTTGTTATAAGAAGGGGTCAAACTATATGTTGTAAAAATTCCATGGCATTAGGCTCATATTATAAACGATTGTAAAAACTTTCGCAACGTTAAGATCTTCATGTACTATATTCTTTAAACTTTATCACAATGATAAAGTGAGACTCTAGAAGATCTATTATTTTCTCTTTTTTTAAGGCACTTTTGGATGATTTAGGTCACGATTACTCTTGTGTTTATCATATTTCCACTTCTTGCTTGTCTCACTAGACCTATCGTTAGACAATTTATTTCCTCTCTTAATTATATAGGCAAGATCTATATTTACAGGAAGGAAAAATATAACTAGCACATAAACACTTGCATACTTATAATTGGAAAAGAGTTCAAAAAATCTATAAACTTGCTCATTAGAAACTCCAACCTCTAACAACTCTTTGATGATGTTTTCTTGAGAGAGAGACTTACCTACTCAATTAAAGATTGTGCTTAAGTAGATTATAAATCACTAGACATATCTTTCTCATTGAATCTAAGTTTATGTCCTCTCTATACTATCTTTTTAAGAAATTAATAGAAACTTATTATTCCAATCTTGAGTTTCCTTAAGAGGCTTCCTTACTTTAACTCTCATGTCTGATGTGACATTTAAACTAAGCCATTAAGAAAACTTTCTAGCAAGCCTTAATTGTTGAATAAATTGAAATAATTCTACAGTCAATTTTATTTTCCTAATTGATAAAGTATAAGAAAAATCGATATCAAATACCATGATTGAGGATGCAGTTGACTAAGCTTATACCTATCTACATAACAATTTGACACAAAATTCATCAAGTGGCAACCTCAGATCTACCTTAAACCTGAACTTATACTTTTTGGCTTCATCCTCTTAAATGAAGTTAATGATGTACTCGAAACAAAGTGACCATTAACCATTAATATTAGGCTTCTTGTCATTCATAACTACATGTTTGTATACCTTAAATCTTGACTTGACACTAGACCTACTTCTAGGCCTGACACTAAAACTCTTCTCACTCGATGAGTTGTTTTATTCAAATATTATAAGAAAGAAACTAAAACCTTACCATAAAGAAGGTGATAAGCCTAAATTGAATCACAACTAATTAGTCTAGATTGCTTAAAATCTTACATATATTGTAAAGTAAAAGGTAAGATAAATACATAAACGGAAGAGATGAGATTATTTATAAAGAAAGTAAGCCCATAATAGGACATTCCCCAACTATATGAGACAAATCAATTCAAATCCTTAACACATCTCTTCTTACTAAAAAGCTCAAAAATCAAGACCAAATTTACATTAAAACTTGTTCTACTTAAGGTTTATTATCTCATAACAAGCGCTATTATTTCCATAATTTAGTTCCTATCAAAATGGTTAAATAGGCTTAGGATGAATAATTTAATCCCTTGATACATCTACCAATTCTCTCATCAAATATGTGAAGCCTACCATAACTTACTCATAAAATACATGAAACCAATACAAGGATAACAAGCTAAGACAGATCTATGTCAAACTGTTTTAGAAGCTTTAAATCTCTC
>JAOQMR010000001.1:2515820-2527404 GCA_027563865.1 Erythroxylum pelleterianum
GGGCTTTAAAGGGTTCCAGTTGATGCAAAAGCTCAAGTGTGCTAAACGAGCGATCAAAATGTTTAGTAAGCAGCGAGTCCGTAATCTCCAGGCCTTAAGCGCGCAATTGGCAAATCTGCAGCAGCACTGTTATAGAGATCCTCAAAATGATCGACTTCGGTTCGGAGGCCATGCTCAAATATCAGGAGGCCTTGGCTCTCAATGATTCTATTATTAGACAAAAGTCTCGACAAACTTGGCTGAAGGATAGAGACCGCAACACCAAGTTCTTTCACGCAACTATTCTGGCCCGGTGTAATGTTAATACCATTTCTGAATTGACATATTCGGAGGGGACCTTAAGGCGAGGTCAAGCAGCAGTGTCGGAGCATGTGAGAGACTTCTTTGTTCAGCTTATGAGTAGCAATACAGCCTTGAGCAGGAACGATTTTGGGGTTCGCGATGTGCTGAAGCATCTCTCAGTCAAGACCGATTGGACTCTCTTATTGCACCTTTCATGGCCCTGCAAGTGGAGGAAGCCTTGTTTCGTCTGAATAGCTCCAAGGCTCCTGGGCCTGATGGTTTTTCGGTTGGGTTTTTCCAACACACGTGGGTTGTCTCGGGTTCATTGGTTACGGAGGCTATTCTAGAGTTTTTTTCTTCTGGACAGCTCCTTCAGGAGATCAACCATACCTACATTTCATTAATTCCAAAGAAGGATCATCTTGACTAGATTACGGATTTTAGGCCGATCTCATGCTGTAATACAGTTTACAAGATCATTGCTTCACTTTTAGCTGAGCGTCTGAAAGGGGTTTTGGGAGATGTAATTGGAAACGCCCAGGGGGCTTTCCTCCCGTCCAGAAGTATTGGGGATAATATTTTGTTGCTTCAGGAGCTGCTGGGGGACTATCATACTGGGAAAAAGTACAAAGTTGTGCCTTGCGTATTGACCTTTACAAAGCTTTTGATACTGTTGACTGGGACTTCTTGCGGGATTGCATGCTGGGCATTAGCTTGCCCCAGCGTTTTTGTGCCTGGATCTTTCAGTGTATTCAAACGACTTCTTTGAGTGTTCTTATTAATGGCCTGCCGACGTTGCCCTTTAAGCCTCAACGAGGGATACGACAAGGGGACTCTCTCTCCCCTTACCTATTCGTGTTGGCTATGGAGGGCCTTTCCAGTCTGTTAACCAATCTTGTACAGTGCAATGGGTTGTTTCAGTATCATTACCAATGCAGAGATTTGAAGATATCTCATCTTATGTACGAGGATGACGTTTTTCTCTTCGACAAGGCAGAGCCCCATGTGTTACGAATGTTGATGAGCCTGCTGGCTACTTTTACTCATTGGTCCGGTTTGTAAATTAACTTCCAGAAGAGCGCCATTTTTATTTCCTCGGATGTACGCAACTGTGAGGAGCTTAGTGGCCTGGTCGGGCTGCCTCTCCAAGATACCCCGTTCAGGTATTTGGGGGTCCCTATCACATCAAGTAAGCCTCGGTACTTAGACTTCTTGCCTTTGCTGGATAATCTAAAGCGTAGAATCAACGCATGGCAGAATCAGTTTCTTTCCTTTGCTGCTCGAGTTAGCCTTATTATCTCCGTCTTGAATAGCATGAGTGTACATTGGGCTGCCCATGTCGTCCTTCCGAAGAAAGTGATTAAAGAAATGGAGCGGATTCTCAAAGCTGTCTTATGGACTGGATTGCACGAGCAGTGCAAGGGTGCCAAAGTTAAATGGAGTGAGATTGTGATTCCTCGGGAGTACGGGGCTTTAGGCATTCTTTCCTTCACTTTACTACAGCGCAGTATGCTCATGAAGCGAATTTGGCGTTTATTTGTGGATAAGGAGGCGTTGTGGGTTAAATGGATGCAAGTTTATCATCTTCGGGGCCATAGTTTCTGGACTCTTCAAGTGCGATCCGACCACTCCTGGGTTTTTAAAAGCCTCCTGAGTATGCGATCCTTGATTTATCCTGTCATTCGTCATCGACTTGGGAAAAGTGAGGACACCTTTTTCTGGTTTGACAGTTGGCAGGTCCGCAGTCCTTTATAGGATCAACCTGATCTTCTGGGGGTTTAGAGCCGGATCCCTCAAACAGCCTCGCTAGCATGGGTTGTAGGGGAGGGGGACCGCCTGCTCTGGAGTAGGTCTGGTCCCATTCTTGGCTCTATTTTGTGTGATTTTTCTCTGTACTCCTCTCCGAATACGCTGAGGTGGGCTGCTACTCCAGACGGCCTCTTCTCAACCTCTTCCGCACATGGTCTGGGGTGAGAGCTGAGGGAGAAGGTGACTTGGGCATATATAGTTTGGCGACAGGTAATTTGTCCCAAATCTGCTTTCTTCTTGTGGCTTGCCATTAAAAATAGGTTGCGTACTAAGGATCGGTGGTTTGGGACGTTTGATCTTACTTGTGTGTAGTGCAATCTTGTAACTAAAAGTAGGAATCACTTGTTCTTTGAATGTGCGTATTTTAAAGTCATATGGAGTAGGATAGTGCACTTGATAGGCACTTTGAATGCTGTTTATGCTTGGAGTGATGTCTTGCAAGAGGTCATTCTTCATCCAAACCAGGGAGGCGAGATGGCTTCATTATTAAATCCTCGTTTCATATGGCTCTTTATCATATTTGGCAGGAGAGGAACAAGCGCATTTATCAGCAGGTTGAGCGGAGTAAGTATGTGCTAGCGGACTGTATTGTTCATTCTATTCGGGAGGCTCTCCTTGTTTCTAAGCAGTAGGATTCTCTAAGTCCAGCAATGAGGTTGCGCTGGTTTTTATGATGCTTTTTGGTTGGTTTGTTTTGATCTGTATGGTTGATCTGTTTTTTGTTCTGTTGAGCAATTGGGGCTATGTCCCCTTATTCCGTGGTTGGTTGTAATTTTTTGTACAATGTAACTTTTTTCGTTTTGATAATATATTCCTTTAAAATTCCAAAAAAATAGTCCTTCATAACTCCGGTTGTAGTTGATCTTGAAGGGATGAGATAAAGTTTATCGAAGATTAACATCATTCCATCCATTCAAAAGATAGTACCTTTCTGTCATTCGTTGGTAATGCTTCTGGATATCACGTTTGTCTAGGGAATAACATTTCATTACAAAATATTCCTGATAGATCTGCTTCTCAATAAGCTAAAAGTCACCAATGAATTTCTTATGAATTGTTCCAAGAAGAGCTCCAGTTGCAGTGACTTGGATATACTGAAGTCATTGGTAATCGTTAATACTTTGCCACCATTCTCGCAAAGTACTAGTGAAACGAGAAGTGAACTCAGACAAAATATCTAGTAAAGGATTATTTGGTCTAGTCATATATAGATCTATTACGCACCACATTCATATAATTGATCTCTCCATTTCTTTGGGGGTAGATTGTCAAAAGTGAACCAAAGTCTTAAAGTAGGCTTGGTTTGAGCCTATGCAAATGGCTGAGCTGGTGTTGCTTGTGGTGCTAGTTTAGGTCTGAAAGGTTTGGTACCTGTAGATTCTGCTTCATTTATTTCTAGTTCACCTTCAATAGGTTCAGGCATAATCATCAGAACTTGTGATAATCCTAATAGATCAGCTAGTTGTGTTAAGGAATCAAAAGACGGTTCAGAGATCTGTTCAGATGATGTCTCAGAGATTGTTGCAGAGACTTCAAATGTTGGGACAGAGGCTTCAGAATAAGCTTTTGTATTATCTGATTGAGCAGATGAATCTTTTGCAGCAAGTGTAGATGCAAGAGTTGCTATGAACTCCTTCCGAGGTGCTTTATTCTTCCCAGTAAAAGTGGAAGAATGAGGAGTTACTATGAACTCTGTCTAAGGCGCTTTGTCCTTCCTAATAGAAGTGGAAGGTTGATACTTTGGTAGAGAAGTAGAAGGTGTATGGATCTATAACGATTTACTCCACTAATTAACCAGTTCAGGTTTACTGTATGAAGATGTCGGCTCAGGAACCCTTGATGTCTCAGAAACTCATTACTCAAGAATTCAGTCAGGTTTTGGCTTTGACTTTAACATTTTAGGTTTTTCTTGAGCTGTCTGAAGATGAATATACTGTCTAATCAAAGGATAATTGAACTTGAATACCTTTGCTTTGGATACGTTTGATATTTAGGAGACGGCTATGTTGGCTGAATATTTGGAAATAATGAAGAGGATGAGCCATATACTGCCCTTGACTATGTAGATTGCATATCAACTTCCATTTGTTGCACAATTCCGTGTATCTTCTTGATTTCTCTAACTTTGGCGTTGAAGTCAGGTCCACTATAATGTGTAGCAATGTAATGTCGAAGATCAGCATCAATTTGCTTGATCTGAGATTTGTAGGACTGATACATTTGTTGGATCTGCTTAGAGACGGCGTCGATTTTATGTTACGTAGCATGAGTCTGTTGACTAATTTCATCTAGCTTAGAATCAATTCTTCTAAGAACTTTATTATATGCTATTGCATTTGATTTTTGCCAATTAAGTACTTCATTAGAAGGATTTGAGACAAGTGTTCCTTATGAAGTAATTCCTGTGACTCGAATATAAAGGTTATAAACAACTCTCATTGTTTTATTAGTACTCTTCTGTAAAGAAGGAAAATCTTCCTCATATGGCTTAACCATCATGCAAGATATAGGAGTAGAAGTCATAACAAGAACTGCTGGCTTATATTGACAGGTAGAAGATTTCAGCATCTCACGAAGAGATCTAGGTCTAAATCTTTTTATCTGTAGACCAATAATTTTGCTAGAATCATCTGGATCTAGAACATTCTCGTGTAGATGATACTATTAAGAACAGCAAGGTTTTGACTTTTCTCCTTCCTTCTCCTTCTTCTCCTTCTGACATATTGTTCATCATCATCATTCGACTCACAATGAGAAAGAGATGGACACAAGTCACAAAAACATATAATGTTAGTCAAAAGAATTGAAATAAAAAATAAAAGAAAACAGAGACCTAACAGTGCTATAACATGAGGAGAGAGCTTTGGTTGGCCTTTTGAAATCACAGCCTTTACTTATAACTTTTTTCTCTGTACACACAACTTCTTCAGGACATGCATACAAACAAAGAGGCATTGGACGAGAGAATTCTTTCATCAACAAAATAATATGATAGAGAGAGAAAAAGGAGAGATAATATGGACGTGAAAGAGCTTGGTCCTAATGCATGATGCCTGTTGGTGGGTTAGGTAGCAACCCCTGTCCCTCTTCTTGGACCCATCTCTCCTTTTCTCTCTCTCAAGATGCAACTTCTTATGCTATGCAATGCAATCCCCTTTCAATCCCTCCAGATACAGCCAAACTCTCTTCTCTTTTTTCTTAAGCAACCTCTTTATCCACATAAACTATCCTGGTCATAAATTATATAGAAAACCTATTCGTTGTCTCTTGTCTTTCCGAGCATTCACACATGATTTTTTCTTTACTATGATCCGACGTCTTTCTTTATATAAAAGCAAAACTAGTATCAAAGCTTAACTTCTTCTGTTTAAGTACAATTCGTTTACCATTTTCTTCTGCTAAAGTACAATTTTAACTCATCACTACACCAAGTCATCGTGGTTATATGACTGCTATTTTCCACTCTTCGTGATACAAGGTAAAAAACACCACCAATGCCCAACTGGCATGCATGGGTCTTATATATTTTTTAAGGGATTTATAGTTGAGGAGGAGTTGAACTCACCCACTTCACTTTAATTAGTGTTAAGACCAAAATCAAGCTATTCCAAAGTTATAACTTACTTTCTAGTGATAAAATTCTAACTTGGAGACAACTGACTTTGTTAATATTAACACTCTTATTGAACTATATATGAATAGATTGGAGACAACGAAAATGACCATAGCGTGCTGAATGATCCCACATCATAGAATATACATCGAGAGCAGCTGAGACAATACTGGATTGATTTTAAATCATCATTCTCTTTTTAACTTTATACGTAGAGAAGAGATCTCTAACAGGCCAATACTATACAACAACTTGTCACTACCACCATCTCTGTGATGTTCTCGAAGATGAATAATAGTTCGTTTCTCTTTAGCAGTCAAATATGACATTAAAATATGAGAATTACACCGTAGTTACAAAGAGAGACGGAACTATAGAATCATCTCGCACACCTCTCTTTTTCTCCCTCTCTTTCCCTCTTTCCATCGTCATCATCATTTCTCTTCCTCTGGAAAAAGAGTTAACTCTTTTTTGGAAACTGTAGGTACTTGACCCATAAACAGAACCAAATTTTGGGTATCGTTTGAATTGGAAAACAACTTCTTTCCTTTTCAGTTTCAGCAGTAGGTCTTTTTGTTGCTCTGGTATATCAAGTCTGCATCTTTCTTTCGAACTTTGAACATGGCAGGCAGGTTATTATCTAAGTTCAAGTTTTCACAATCTGAGGCATAAGCTGCTAGATCATGTCTAGCAATGGAATGGCTTTTTTCCCAGCAAATTTCCTGCTTCAAACCCCACATGAAGATGACCATCAACATCCCACTGCTCTCAATCCACTCCTACCACCCCAAGATTTTCATGGTATATACTTTCTCTTCGATCTTTTTGATCTCTCTCTCTCTCTCTCTCTCTCTATCATGAGAATAAGCTCTTCTTTTTTTTTATTTCTTTGGGTGCAGGAGTAGCATCATTTCTCGGGAAAAGATCAGCCTCATATTCAGGAGCTGATGTGTGTCATGAAGAGGCCAATGGAGGGGATGATTTGTCTGATGATGGTTCACAGGCTGGAGAAAAAAAGAGGAGACTCAATATGGAACAAGTAAAGACGCTTGAGAAGAACTTTGAGTTGGGTAACAAGCTTGAACCTGAGAGAAAAATGCAATTGGCTAGGGCTCTTGGTCTGCAACCAAGACAGATTGCTATATGGTTTCAGAACAGGAGAGCTAGATGGAAGACCAAGCAACTTGAGAAAGATTACGATCTACTCAAGAGGCAATATGAAGCTGTTAAAGCTAATAATGATGCTCTCCAAGCTCAGAATCAGAAATTACATGCAGAGGTTAGTTTAATACATTAAATTGTAGTCTTTACCATAGGCTTTGGCGATAAGTCAGCTACTATTAACTGTTCTTGGTAGGTGTTCAGCTTTTTGGTTTTCTGGGGCATTCAAAATGATTCTGCCTGCCTTTAAGACCATATTAGTTTGCAGTAATTTGGAAGTTCTGATCATTTATTCATGATTTTAGCTTTTGACTTTCAGTCTTGCAATGATTTTTGAGAATCTTTTCTTTCCTGTTAACTTCAAGCATGGCCTTTTAGAAAGCTCTTTTGCCATCAATCTCAGTAGTGCAACTTTTTAATTGACCCTACTGGAGAAAGAAAAAGGAAAAGCAACCATGATGAAGAAGAAGAAAACATGAAAAAGGGAACACCTTTTGATGGATTGATCTTTCTTGAATTGAGAGTAATTTATAGTTTGGAAGATAGATCTCTCCAATAATTCTGAAGTCCCTTTTATACAAAACGCCACCTCTTCGCTTCTCCACTTTCTCTTCTTTCATGGACATTGCTTACATTTTTCAATATCATAATACAAGTCTTTGGATTGACGGGAAGAGAATAATTAATCTAACTAGATAGTTTTGCAGAACGCAAGCTTGTTCTTGACTGAGTGAATTAATGGTTGCAGATACTGTCACTAAAAGGCAGAGAACCAACTGAATCAATTAACCTGAATAAAGAAACTGAGGGTTCATGCAGCAACAGAAGTGACAACAGCTCTGATACAAAGTTGGATATCTCAAGAACACCTGCCACTGACAGTCCGATATCCAAACCTGCATCAAGTCGACCACTTTTTCCAACATCAACCATGAGGTCTACAAGTATGGCTCAATTCTTCCAACACAACCCGTCAAGGCCTGAAATTCAATGCCAGAAGATTGATCAAATGATCAAAGAAGAAAACCTTAGCAATATGTTCTGTGCCATAGATGACCAATCTGGATTTTGGCCATGGCTTGAGCAGCAACATTTCAATTAAGCAAATGAATCCTACAAATGTCACCGAGTGGAAATTAGCATACCCATTTATGCAGTTTGGCAATATCTTCTAAGATGATCATCAAGGGAAAACTGATTTACTCTTAGTGAGTTAAACAATCCCATGTTGTGGTTACTTAGGCTGGTCACTGGTGTATAAAATTGGATTGCATCAAGTTGAATTTGCAGGTGGAGGAGGGGTGATGAAGATACTTTGTGAGGAATAAAGTTTTTGATTTTCTGGTGTCTGTTTTGAGTTTTATAAATACACCATGCGTGTTTTTCTTTGACTTGGAGATGTTTCCTATAGGTTTGATCATGTATATCCAAGCGAAACTATCGTTGCTACCTACTTGGTTTCATTTGGAGGACTATCACGAGCCAGTCAAAAAAAAAAAGAAGGAACGAAGAAGAAGAAGAGATTTTCTTCATTTCATAGTTTTAATTTCTCTTTTCTTATCGTGTCTTTGTACTATTAAAGGAAAAACATTTTTCAGGTTCTTACCAAAGTCATGGTAATTATTTGTTTGCCCATTTCGTCTTTGAACAGTATCATATAGTAACCCAACGGTGAACAAGATATACTCCAAGTTAACAAGTGTAAAGCTAACTCAAAAATGGTGACGTCTGAGTCTGAGAGAGAAAGGGAAAGCATCAGGCACACATTTCAAGAGAGAAAAGGACAAACAGAAACAAACCAAGCAGGAAACAAGGAGAGTTGGAAATGGTCATTCTTGTTAAGGGATCGTTGGCAAACTTGTGCTGTCAAACAAGGAAATGCTATCAGGTAGACTTACAATGCAATGCAACTAAGCACAGTGAACAGGATGTAAGATGAGTAATTTACCTCTTTAAATCAGTTAAATTAAAAAAAAGGAATTTATTTCGAAATGAAAAGAATTACACAAAATTAAATTAACTTCTCCTGTAAAACTTAAGTTTATAAATCTTGATGTAGAGTATAGATTCAGTGATCTACTAGATCAAATCCTTATATTTAACATATACATACACTTGTAGACATTCTTTTCTCTTGTTATTTTAGTTTTGTTTCGTAAGGCATTCATGTGACCTACTGACCACTCCCACCCACTATCTAGCACCCTATTTCATGCATCTCTTTCTGTATTACGATGTCATTTTCTTTTCACAGTGCACTGCCGCTTCAATACTTTTGGCTGTAAGGCACACAGACAAAGTTCTTTGTTTTGTTTTCTGCATCGGGTTTTGGAAGATGTTAGATTTCCTACGATAGAAAATTTGCCTGCACACTTATCCATGTTACTAATTATTAGGTCTTTGTACTCGTGTTAACTTATTGTTTACCATCCTTGGTAGAGCATTTTTCACCTTCAAATTATAAAATTTCTAGTCTTCTTCGCCATCTTTGCCATTGTTTTGGTCACTTGATTAGGGCAAGAGATTATGCTATAGTATATAACTACGTATTCTTCTCCATGGTGACTTCACAGGCTATAGCATTTGTTAGAATTGTTCCTCTAGACAAAAGTGTAGGAAGTTGTTTCCTTAAATTCAATAATAAACCAAGTAAACTAATATGACATTCAGGAGTGAGTTTCATTAGATTACCAAGCCATCTTAGTTCTACGTCGTGGTCATAATCTAAGAACATAGTTAAGATTGTTGGCTACAACTGTAATAACAGAATCAAACAGAGCCTACTTTTCAATATAACCAAGTAATCAATCATGGAAGCATGTGGCCGAATCCGCCTATCTTTCTTGCTTGACACTAATAAACTTGAAACCCCAGATATCGAATCAAGTGGGGCAGTTTACATGCATAAATTTTTGGTTCATGGAATCATATGATCTGGAGAATTTCCAGACAGTATCTGTCTCAACATGGCTGGAAACTTCGGTAAGTCATGTTATGAATATGACAGTATTAAATGCTGACTGAACGTAGTTCTATAATATTGGTTGAAAAAGTACGTAGAGCTATAGGTGCCCACATGCAAAGTGGATCCTATACGTTAAGCCAGCATTTAATAGAGCTTTTGGTTCCTACTATGTCATCAATAAAAAACTAAGATCACATGCGTCCAGCAATAACAACTTGGTACTAATTTAGGTAATGTAGTAACACTCCATGGTGTGAACTTCTATTTTGTTTGTGTAAAACCATTTTTTATTGAAGTTTCAGGAAGATAGATTATATTATATAATAGATTCGGAGTGATTGTCTGATCGGCTTGATCTAGAATACACTATGTATTCTCTCATCTTTTATCGAAGTTGATTTGGTATATAGCTCCCTTAATTTGCAGATAATGGCAAACGTAATTATTTATTAATTTCTCATGTTAAACGTAATTGCATCAATTAGTTAATTCAGATGTAGGTTTATTAAAATTGAACTATAATTTTCTCATGTTTAGGTGTTTAGAGGCTTGGCAACGTATTGGACTACTTAAATGCAGTCAGGTTCGGTCTAACCTGTTTTAACAGTTCAAACTTAATATAAGTATGTAACTTGACTACATTTTATAAACCATACTCTAAACTAAACTATAATCTTATCCTGTTTAGATGAGCATTTGAAAACTTTGAAGAGATGTAAGAACTCTAAAGCAAACTTGGGAATTAGTAAAGGTGTTTGCAAGCTAGGCAAAGGATCAGGCTAGTCAGAGGTGGCCCATGTCTGGTCTAAGCCGTTTTAGTAATCGAAGTCTGACTTAAGTTGGTTTAAATCATTGCAAAAATAATTCATTTTGGTGTAATTGATAAAAATAACGTTATTTTAATTTAAAAAATTTTAAATTTATATATATAAAATGACTTCTTTTTAGATAAGAAGTCGATCATTTTACCTTATTTCAACTTAATGAGCTATTTGGTTCTATTTTTATGCATGATTTATTGTTAATTATACATACTATTTAATCATTTAATATTAATTACTAATAAAAACCAAGGTTTTGAAAACCAGACTGAATCGGCCGGTCCGACCAGAAATCGTCTGAACCGGCCATATGTCCGGTTCGGTTTTAGTTAATAATCCTTGAATATAAAAGTCGGCTGGTTTATCAGAGAACCGTCTAGTTTTCTGACGAACCGGTTATTTGATAAACGGATTAAAACCTATAACATTACAGATTACATCGTCTTCTCTCCTCTCTTCTCTCTTCTCAGAATGCCTCCATCGCACCAAAATCAGCTCTCTTTTTTCCATCTTCTCCAGATCTGGCCCTCATCTTTCATTTAGAAGCTAAAATTCAAAAAGGGTGTTTGTTAGCGAGAGCTGTTGCTGGAGAAGCGGGAGTGCTGTTCTTTTCTTGTGCGACTTCGGAGTTGTAGAGCTATTTGTTGGTGTTGGAGCATCGAGAGTGAGGGACTTGTTTGAGAAGGCAAAGTCAAAAGCGTCGTGCAGATTAGTTAAAGGCTTATAGCTTTGAACTTCTGTTAGCTCAAGTTTTGGTTTGCAAAACCTAATGAATGAGGCGGCCATTCTTGTGACTTAGGCGTGACCTTAAAGAAATTAGTAAAGACGAGATACTTGATGCACTGGAGAGAATTATTGCTAGGCCAGAGCTCCAATTTGTATAGAGTTCGTTTTATTCAAGTTTCTGTTATGAGATAAGGATAAGAATAAGGC
>JAOQMR010000001.1:2528751-2547773 GCA_027563865.1 Erythroxylum pelleterianum
CGGCGACGAAGAGCAACAGGTTATATAACCCTATTGCTCTTCGTTGTCATATATAATATATATATATATATATATATATATAAATTAAAAAATAAAAAATTTATTTAATTTTTAAAAAACTTGGGCACTGGGCCCCGTATATCTCCGTCAGTGACTATATGTTTAAATTACGTTTGTGTATTAATATGTTAAAATTATGTTAAAGCTAATACGTTGTTAATAACCAATGGTTTGGTTGGCCCAACATTATACACAAAATTACATGCTCCTTTAAAAAGTAAGTGTTATATTTTAAAAACTATACTGAAAGTTTAAAAAAAATTAATCAGTATTAGGTGTTGGACCGTCATAAAATCAACTAAAGATTGAATAAAATTAAAGAAATTGAAATATGATTGAAAGGCATTGTCTTACTCATCGAAGAATTTAAAGATTAAGTAAAAAAGAGATTGTTAAATGAAAATTTATTGGTTTATTTTTGTTTATAAAAACTTATTAATTAATAGACTAATTAATTAATAAATTGATCAGTTTTTAACAACAAAAGTTATTAAATTAAATCAAATCGAAAAGTTAAAAATCGAATTGAAAAGTTAAACGATTCAAAGTTTTCACAATTGAACCGATCAAACTGATTAGGTTTTTTTATCATTGGTTATAATCCTTCATTTTTCTTTAGGAAAACTTTTTTTTAACTAAGTACAATTACATATGTTGCTTTGTCATTAATCGTTTTTAAATCAATAGGTTTCAAATAAATCAAAGGGCCTTTTTAACTGTTGGTTATCCTTTCTAATGTATATAGCCCCAATTTACCCTCATCATACTAGAGTAATAGGTGTTTATCTCTGTCATGAAATATTATTTTGAAAAAACATAATATTTCCATCTTAAATATCTCAACCTGATAGTTTAAAACTTATAATTAAGTAACTTTTTTATTTAAATTTATCTATTATATACATACATATATATAAACAAATTGTATGAGAATATAAGAATAGTAACACCAATTAATGAATACATGTGAAGATGTTATAATCAACATATTGATATGTTAAAAATAAAGATTCGATAAAACATATGAAAAGGGTTATGTTTGCTCGTGGTTGATTACGACCTAAGTTTTGGTTGTTGGGACTTAGTTTTCAGTCTTCATTGAAACATTGAAAGTTTTGAGTTCCTTTTTGTGTCTATATATATTTAACTGTCTAGTACTATGTTTTAAAATTCAACAGAAACCCAGTTGCTATTTATTTATACAAATTAGTCTTTATCATTGGTCATTGGTCAGTTGCTAAGAAAGGTGAGACGCGACCATTATTGGTTCATATTTTGAACCATCTAAATTTTGATTTGCTTCTTGTCGTTTGTACTTGTGATTTTTATATCTGTTTATTATGGTGCCCAATTTGGGATATAATAATCCTTGTTTTCTTTCTCGGGCAATTTTAAAGTCATTTAGGAGCTTGTTGGGTTTGTCTTTTATAGCTTGTTTTGGACATTAGGACAAGAGTGGTGGCTTTGACTTCTAATGATAGGGTATGGGCTAGTCCTTCAATAAATTTTGGGTCTAAGAGAAGAGAAGATGTTGATAGATTACGGATAGATTCTTGAAACAGTGAGACCTTTATAGGAAATTCATTGGAATTAATAAAATGGAGATTTTAGATACATGCAAGACTCATGTAGCATACATCAAAGAAACAAATTGGATGGGGGCTAAAAGCAAAAGAGATTAATGGGTTCAAACCTTAGTATTCAGGGTGTTCGAGGCAACAGAATAAGAAAGATATATTAGTTGTTAAGAAAATTATACATTATATGCGGGGTAAAAAGGACTAAGGATAGGATTTTTTTTTCTCTTAAAGATTGTAGTGAAAGGTGATGTTTTTAATGTGGTGTGTGCTTATGTACCCCCAAGTAGGGTTAACTTAAGTGTCAATTTTGGGAAGAGGTAAAGGAGATAATTTAGCATATCCCTCCTAACAAGAGACTTGTTCCATGAGGAGAATGTAATGGTCATATAGGAGCAATTTCGAACAAGTATTCATAGACTAATGGGGGTTTTCGAGTACAATGATAGGAATGAGTAAGACTGCTTTATTGGATTTCACAACAACATTTAAGTTGGTGATAGCCAACTCATTTTTGTTTAGAAAAACGAAGACCATAACTTTTAAGAGCAATATCAAAAAATTCAAATTGACTACTCCCTCAGAATGCGGAGCGATCATCATAGTTGCAAGGATTGTAATGTAATAACTAATGCTTGCTTGTCAACCCAGTATAGATTGTTGAGAGGAAGAAGAAAAGTCCTAAGAGATATACTAGAGTCAAATGGTGGAACCTGAAAAGGATACAGTAGAACAACTTAGGGATAGAGTAATATATGGAGAAGAATGGAAATTGTAAGGAGGTGTTAACCAGAAGTGAGAAAGAGTAGCAACTCTTTTAAGAAAAGCATTTAAGGAGATATTAGGTGTTTCTAAAAAACCTAGGGGGTAGTAATTAGATGAAATTTTAATGATGGAATGAAGATGTGAAAAAAAGGGTAAAGATCAAGAAGATTGCCTATAAAGCTCTATTAGATACACCACAGAGATAAAGATGTTAGTTAATAGAGAAAGTTGCAAAATGGTAAAGAAAGAGGCAAAGAAGATAGTCTTAGAAGTTAAAACTAGAGCTTACGAGAAATTATACCAATAATTGGAAACTAAAGATAAAGAAAATAATATTATTAAGTTGGCAAGAGCTCGTAAACAGAAAGTAAGAGACTTAGATCAATTTTGTTGTATAAAAGATGAAACAGGATAGATGATCATTATGTAAAATAACATCAAGAGAAGATAACAAAGATATGTCTATAGCCTTTTTAATAAAGGCATAGAGAACAATATCTCTTTAGGTGATTTTAGCATGTTTGAGAGGTATCGTAATTTTACTTATTTTCAGCATATCACAAAGGAAGAAATCAAAAGAGCATTGAGGGAGATAAAGAGTAGAAGGGCAGTAGGGCCTAATAAGACGCCCATAGAGGTGTGAAAGAGTCTAGGCGAAGAGGGTTTTACTTAGCTAGTCAAATTTATTAATGTGTTAAGTTTGCAAAAATGTCAGATAAATGGAGACCTAATAAGCTAATTCCTCTATACATGAATAAAGAAGACATCTAAAGTCTTAACAATTATATATGTATCAAACTATTTAGTCACACTATAAAGTTATGAGAAAAGGTGATTAAGAAGAGAGTGACAAAGGATACACCTACCTTAGAAAACCAGTTTAGTTTCATGTCAGGAAGGTTCGCAACAAAAACTTTACATCTCCTTAGAAGATTAACAGAATATTATAGGAAAAGACAACATAACATATACATAGGTTTTATTGACTTAGAGAATGCTTATGATATGGCACCTAGAGAAATCCTATAGAAGTTTTTAAAAATTAAGATAGTTCTTATGACCTATATACGAGTTATTAAACATATGTATGAAAGTGTAAAGACTAGAGTAAGGACGATAGGAGAATAAATAGAGCATTTTTTATCAATATTAAGTTACGCTGATGATCCTCATTGAGCCCTTTTTTTGTTTCCAGTAATGATGGATAAACTCACCAAGAATATCCAATGTGAGGTGCCTCAATATATGTTGTTTATTGATAAAATTGTTTAAATGGATGAGACAAAAGAGGATATTAGTATCAAGCTAGAACTTTGGAGGGATATGTTAGAGTTGAAAGGTTTTAAATTGAGCAGGAGTAAGACTGAGTACTTGAGTGTAACTTTTTCTAGCCATAAGGTGGCTTCTGATATGGAGGTAAAGATTATTTCTAGGATTTATTAAGTATCTAGGATATTAAGTATCTAGGATTTATTATCTAAAGCAATGGAGAGATCAATAAGGACATTGTTCACCGTATCAGATCAGAGTGACTAAAATGAAGAAGTGTATTAGGAGTTTTATATTACAAGAAGATATCACTCAAGCTCAAAGGTAAATTCTATCATTTAATGATTAGGCCGATCATGATTTATGGGGCAAAGTGTTTACCAATCAAATAGGTGCATAATCATAAGTAAATGGTGGCGAAAATGAGAATGCTCCATTTAATATGCAACATTACTAGAAAAGATAAAGTCAAGAATGTAATAATAAAAGACAAATTAAAAGTAACTAATATTAATAAAAAAATTAAGAGAGACAAGACTTAGGTGATTCAAATATGTTAAGATAAGACATCCTGATGTTCTAATAAGAAGATGCAAGAATTGTACTTAGAAATTATAAGAGGAAAAAAAGAAGGGCTAAGAAAAATTAGGAGAAGGTGATCAAAAATGATATGACTTTGTTAGAACTTATAAAGGATGTGACCCTCAATAAATTTTTTTTGACATACTAGAATACAAATAAAAGATCTGTCATTGAGAGGTTCTTCCCTTTTTCATAGGTCTTTTAATTACTTCTTTCGAGTCTTATATCTTGTATTTAACCTAAATAGTTAATATGTAGTACTTCCCTCTTAGTTATTTGTCTTAAGCACTTATTTACTTAGTCTAAACATTTTCTCATAATAACTTGTTTGTTTTATTGTTTTATTTTTTTTTCTTTTTTATTTGTGTATTTATATCAAAAACAACCTCTGTACCAGTTAGAGGTAAGATTACGTACTTTTGTACCTTCTCAGACCTCGTTTATCATTGAGACTTCTACTAAACTATTGTTGATGTTTAAATTTAAATATTTAAATATTTAAAAATCTTTAAGAAGTATAATGAAAATAAAAAGTGAATTGAAACGCCATAAAATAAAAAAGAAAAATAAATGTGTCATATTATCACTTTTCTATACAATTTAATTTTAAAATACTTCAAATAAGTTTAGAATTTAAATTTTTTTAAAAAATATATGATGTAATTGAAGTTTGATAATTGACCACTAGAAAGAAATTAAATTAAATATTTTACTTATTGATATAAATATTTTGTATCTTTGAATAAATTTATAACAAAATTTTTTTAAATAAATTCGGACATTTTTGCGTGAGAATTGTTAGGTTGAGCCACGTGGAGCGTCGATGACCATCTATCACGACATCTCTAATCCTCAACTCACAAAACCGCCACTCTCTTCTAAGTTCTGGCGTCTAACCATCGTTCATTTTCCTTCTGGAGCGGATAATCTTCATGGCCTCCACTCCTCTTCCGTCGCAGGCCACCGCCGCCGCCGCTGCCGCCACCTCCTCCCCTTGCCGGCAATCTTTTCATATTCCTTCCAACTCACCCTTCCTCACTTTTCATCACAGACATCATCGGCCAATTACCAAACTTCACGTCAGCTCACCGGCAAACAAATCATTCGCCACGTCCAAAACACCCTCCAAAAACCCCACGGAAGAAGTCATATTTTTCGATGGCGGAGCACATTACGGAGACCTAGTAGCGAACCTGCTTCTGGGTTTCACTCTTGTTTGGCTACCATTGACTTTAGCAGCAGTTTCAAGGGCTTTTTACCTCAGGTACAGATTTACCAACCTACGAGTTACAGTGGTTTCAGGGCTAACTGGTCAAGACAGGAGCGATTTCTCTTACAAGGTGATTAAGGATGTCCAAGTTGTGCCACGTTTCATTGGTGAATGGGGCGATATTATCATTACTTTGCAAGATGGTACTAAGGTTGACCTCAGGAGTGTTCCTAAGTTTCGAGAGATTGCCAAGTACTGTCTCTCCATGGCTGAGAAACCTCAAGTTTTGAAGGAGAGTGGACCTAAAGGATTTTGAGTGAATTGATCATGTACATTTTAATTCTCGAGTTTGTGGTGGTACGTCAAGTTTTCACTCTCTTTTTCTTTTTGACCAATTCAGTCTAATTTTGCAAATTGTAAGTAAGAACATGCTGCATAAGTGTGTAGATAACTTGAAGGGTAAACTTGGTTAATGTTGTTTATACATTTTCCTGCGTTGAATCGAAGTTCTGTTTAGCTATAAATGGTGTCTCAATGTCCAAAGTCCTGAAGACTGGGCACAGGCAACCAGGAATTTGCATATGTTCTTAATAAAATAGTCTAGCATCCGTCTGCCATTACTTAGAATGAAAAACCTTTTTGTGTTCGTAAAGATAGCACTAACTGAAACTCGTTCGCGAGACGATACATCTAAGAAATGCAAATGAGGGTAGTCTGGATAGGCTTCTGTTGCACAGTAATGTAACGTCCTTCACACTTTTGGGCTAGATGTTAAGAATTTGAAGAAAGCCCGAAGAGATATGATAATGTAGGCCATTAGAGGGAGGTGAGTTAATAAAGAAGTAAGTCCTTATTTGTTTAAAGATTATTCAAGGTGTTTAGTATTTATAACTAACTTAAAGATAAAAAGTAAAATAGGTAAGTTTTCGACTATGATATTTTTATTAAATAGGTATATAAGTTTTTTAGCTTCATTTTTTTTGTTAGCATATGGTAAGCTGATAAAGAATACTAATTGTTTTTGAATTTTGAATGAAAAAAGTTCATGTTCTAAGAAAACATGATGTATAACGATAAGTGGAACATGCATATTGAATCATTATATAAATATTCATGTTTTTTAAGTATAAAATCATTTTTTTAAAATTTTTGACTAAATATAACAAACTCTTTCTCTTTATTTTTTATTAATTTGATCATTAAAAATTAAATACCAAAAAAAAATTTCAACATTTAGTTTTATAAGTCTATTAAAAGAAGACATATAAATCAAACTCATGTTTTAATTTGATTTGATCTCAAATACTTGATCCTATATCTAATCTCGAAACCAATAACTTCAGATCCCAATAATGATCCGTTAACCAAAAAAGTCAAATTTCGAGATCAAGATGATGTTGAAATAGGAGAGACAGAGAGGCCTACACCAACTTCCTTCAAAGACAAACTTCTATCCTAATTTGTAGGAGAAATCGACATCAATTTAGATGAGACTTCTATTATTGATTTGATAGTGGAAGATGACGAGATTATAGAGGAAGTCATTCCATCCATTAATTTCTCAGACTGGATTAAGCATGCACCGGTTGACTGTATACAACAGACTATGTGTGCGACTGTTGGGAGGATCCTTGGGTTTCAAAAGCCTGCAAACACGAATCCAAGCCTTATGGAAACTAAAAGGGAGATATAAGTTGATAAATCTAGAAAACCATTACTTTTTGGTGAAGTTTTAATTGTTCAACGACTACGTGCATGTCCTTTGGCTGATCTTTGGATGTACCTATCTAATAGTCTAGCCATGGAATCCGGCTTTTTCTAATGAGGATGTTATCTAGAAAGCCATTGTAGCATGGGTTAGATTTCTTGGCATGCCTCTTAAGTATTATCATAAGAATGTGATTCGAGCCATTGGCCAACTTATTACGCTTGTGATTGATTACAATACGTCCATGGGGGATCAAGGTAAATTTGCTCGTCTTGCAGTAGAAATAGACCTCACCAAGTCGTTGATCTCCAGAATTAAAGTTAATGGTCGCACACAAATTGTTGAATATGAAGGGCTACTTAAATTTTGTTTTTCTTGTAACAAGTATGGCCACATTTATGAGGAATGTCCTACTATCACTCCTAAACCAGAACTAGCGATGGATACTACCCAGGTTAGCAGGGAAGCCCTAGGAGGAGGAGATCTGAATCAGTCCTATGAGGCTCTCTTTGGCCCATGGATGCATGCGCCAAATCGCACAAAGCGAAATTACAAGAATTATGGACCAGATTTTGTTATGAAAAATATTTCTTCGAGTAACGTACAGAGTGAAAAGTAGGGTGATAAGGGGAAAGGAGGATTTGGTTCGCATTTTAATTCTTTAGCTAACCTGGAAGAACCTGCCTATGGGGAGGCATTAAATGTAGCAATATTGGGGAAGACTTTATTGCGGCAATAATTCATGAGATAATTAATGGGAAAGCATAAGGTAAAGGTTTTGCTCTCAATATTAAGAAACATGATGGGCCCTCCATCAATCAAAGAATAAAGCAAGCTATAATACAAATGGGCCAAAGGGCAATACAAGGGCTAACACAAGTAGGCTAAAGCAAGCCATGCAAAAGGGAATAATAAACATGTTGGCACTAAAAACAATGATATGCAATTGACTTTCAAGGAAAATTCCAATACCCAAACTAAGTCTGATATGAGACAAACTTCCAAGCAACTAGCTATTCAAACACTAAACCATGTGGAGACACAATCTCTTGAGATCATTCATAAATCTACTAAACTGGACCCTAATAGGAATACAGTTGTTGTAATAAGGGAACATCATGAGGGCATTAAAAATGATGAAAATAACATGGAGATATCTACTAGTTGGAACTCTATATGAGATGAGGTGACAGAGGTAATGGGCAAACCTCCTGATTCCTGCAATAAAAAGGGAATTGGAGCATCAACCAAATTGAAGATGAAGAGGAGTTGCCATGTGATGAAACCAACAACAAAGATTTCAGAGGTCTTCAATCAGAGTTTCTTTAATGACTTGGACTCCTCACAAGATATGGAGGAAGGGGAAGAAGTTGATGAGGGTATATTTATGGTGGAGGAGACGCCTCCACAGGAATAGAGGTTGGTGCTATCTTTATCAGTTTATAGTGATCATAATACAAAACTTTTTTTGTTTGGAACTGTCGTGGTGTAGGGAATGACAAGTTCATGAAATTTTTTAAATTGTATGTTAAGACACATAATCCTGGTGTTGTGGTTTTAACGGAGCCTAAAATAAGTGTTTATGTTGATGATGATGTTATAGCTAAAATGGGTTTTCCTTTCTCTCACATAATAGAGGCCTATAGGTCTCACGGGAGTATATGGATTCTCTTGAAAGAATGTATTGAAATCTCTGTCATTGCAAATCATCCCTAATTTATTCATGTGAAGGTATCATAGAGTGCCAGAGAATGGTGCTTTTTCACTGTTATCTATGCTAGTCATGTGGCTTCCATTAGAGTAAACTTGTGGCCTATTCTCACTAAACTAAGTTATGCTATTGACTATTTCCCTTGGTTTCTTGCTGGAGATTTTAATGCTCATTTATATGCTGATGATAAGAAGGGTGGATCAGTTCTGCGCTCCCATCCTTGTCGTCTCTTTTATGAATGGGTTCAATATTGTAATATTGTGGACATGGAATTTAATGGTCTTAGATATACGTGGTTGAGAGGTAGACTATTAGAAAGGATTGATTTGACCCTTAGTAATTAGAAGTGGTTTGAATATTTTTCAGTTCTCTTTTTTCCTACATCCCCCAAAATTTTATCAGACCATCATCCTCTTATTATTCAACCCAACCCAAGAAGGAATGTTGATCAGCGATGCGCATTTAGATTTTTGGCTCCTTGGGTTACTCATGACACATTTTAAAAGCTTGTTAAAAGAAATTAGTATGGTGAAAACCTATCAATGAAACCATTAAGTGTTTCACTTCAGCAGCAAGTTAATGGAATAAGAATGTATTTGGCAGTATTGGTAAAAGGAAACGCATTTTAAAGCAAGACTTTCTAGAATACAAAAAGCCTTTGAGTCTCATCATTCCACTTCTTTACAACAACTAGAAGCTCAATTGATGGTGGAATATCAACAAGTCCTTACTCAGGAAGAGTTAGTCCGACAACAAAGATCTAGAAGTGATTGGATTCAAATGGGCAACCAAAATATTACTTATTATCATGCCCAAACTTAAGCCCGTCGAAGTAAAAATAAGATTGAGATGCTCAAATTGAATGGCTAGTGGTGTATGGATGAGGATAAACTAAAGCAAGGAGTAATATAATATTTCTCTTAACTTTACACGAAAGAGATAGATAATATTCTAGAGTATGGTGTTCAAGGTAATTTCCCCACTCAGAAATTATGATGGTTTCCATTTGACTAGATAGGTGGAAAAATAAGAGGTGAGACAAGCTCTTTTTGATATAGGTCCCATGAAGATAGCAGGAAGCGATGATCTTTCTACTTTTTTTTCTTTCAAAATCAATAGGCAGTTATGGGAGATTCACTCATGAGAATGGTCTAAGAAGCATTTTTAAGAGATCATATTCTTGCTGAGATTAATACTACGCTCCTTGTTCTTATTCCCAAGGTGAAGGGCCCTGAATCTTTCAATCATTTTCATCCAATCAACCTTTGTAATGTAGTGTACAAACTCATTACAAAAGTGGTAATCAATCATTTAAGGACTATCTTGTTGTACCTTGTGCATCCTAATCAAACCAGTTCTTTGCATGGTAGAAATATCACTAATAACATTATTATAGCACAGGAGGTAATTCACACTATGCAAAGAAGTATTGGGGGTAGATATATGGCAATCAAACTTGATCTTAAAAAAGCCTATCATAGGCTCCAATGGGAATTTGTGGAAGATACTCTCATGGATATTGGCATTCCTAGCATTATTGTGCAGCTAGTTGTTAGCTGTATTATCTCATATTCTACACAAGTCCTATGGAATGGCAATCCTACAGAGAAATTTTGGCCGTCGAGAGAAATTAGACAAGGTAACCCAATTTCTCCATATTTATTTGTTCTCTACATGAAACATCTTTCCTTGGCTATTAAAAGAAAAGTTCGAGAAAGAAATTGGGTCCCTTTCAAAATTCAAAACAAGTCGTCATAGTCCAACAATATCGCATTTATTTTTTTCAGATGACCTTATCTTATTTGCCAAAGCTTCTAGAAGACAAGTTGAGGTGATTAATCAAGTGCTTGACAAGTTTTGTTCTAACTCTAGCCAATTGGTTAACAGAGACAAAACTATTTATTTTCATCACATAGTGTCCCATCCAATAAGGCCCCAATGCTTAGTAGCAGTTTTGGATTCAAACTCGAGAAAGATTTGGGCAAGTATCTTGGGGTGTCACTCCTTCACAACCGAGTCAATAGGGGTACATATTAACCCACTGCTAATAGAGTCTTAAGAAGACTATCTGATTGGTCTACAAAATGTTTCTCCTTTGTTAGTAGAACTACTCTAACATAATATGTTCTCTTAACTATTCCTTGTTATACAATGCAAGTAACTTACATCCCATTGGCAGCACTTAATAAGATTGAAAAAAATTGTAGTTGATTCATTTAAGGGGCAAATCAAGTTGAAAAAAAAAACTAAGTTTTGTGAAGTGGGATAGCATATACTAACCTAAAGTTAGAGGAGTTTTGAGGCTAAGAAAATAGTGCAAGCTTTAATCATGAAACTTGTTTAGCAAATTCTAGCTTCAACCTATGTTCTTTAGGTAAGAATTTAACATGGCAAGTATATGCATAAAGTTGAAGGAATTCCTCATATTTTGATGCAAAAAAATTGCTCTTTTTTATGGAAGGCCATTTGCAAGATTTGGCCTCAAATGATTTCTAGAATCTGATGGGTGATTGGTTATGGGAAGACAATGAAATTCTAAGATGACATTTGGATGGGAGACACTGCCCTTTATGTTGTATTTAAGGTACACCTAACAGATGAGGAAAAAACCTTAATTGTACCTTAAATACAACAGAAAGGGCAGTGTCTCCTTCTTTTTGTGTAAAGATTGCTGGTGTGAAGCCACCTTCTCCAAATGATGGTAATGACCAATATTATTAGGGTTTATCTGATTCGGGGAGATTTTTTTTGTCAAATCGGCATATGAAGCTATTTGTAGAAAATCCTGGCATCCCTCTAATAAGGTCTATAAGTTGGCTTGGCAATTTTCAGGACCTTAACGCATCCGATCCTTTCTTTGGCTGGCTTTCCAGGGTAAGCTCTTAACTAACTTGGAATTATGTAGACGACATATTGTGAAACCTACTATGGTGTGGAGGAATCTTTGGTTTATGTTCTCTGGGATTGCATTGAAGCACGTGTCATTTGGGAACGCCTAATTTCTTGTATTCATCTACATGGTTTTTTCCACGACAATTTTAAAGATTGGTTGGTTAGAAATCTTTCCAAAAATGAGGGTTCAAGTTTTGATGATGATTGGCAGCTTATTTGTGGGGTTACTTGTTGACTTATTTAAAAGTGAGGAATAGTAGAGTCTTTGCAAAAAAAATCTTAGGAGTAAGATTTCAATCATCATAGCTCAAGTTAACGAGATTAAAAGAGTTAACATTGTGGCTAATGAGACTATGCCTTTGCGACATGAATGTTTAATTGTTAGGTCCCTCTAAGGGAAGGATGGATGAAACTTAATATAAATGGTGCCTTTAAAGCTTCAATTAGTGTGGCTACACTAGGTGGTATGTTAAGGGATCAAAATGGATGCTGGAAGGGAGGCTTCTCTATACACATAGGTAATTGTACTCCTATTGCTGTTGAGCTATGGGAGGTTCTATAAGGATTAAAGTTAGCTTAGGCAGTTGGTGTTCGAAATCTCATTTTGGAAGTGGATAGTCTTTATGTGGTCAAATTGATAACTAAGGACAATATTCCAATCAATCAAAATTGGTCCTTTGTGAATACTGTTAGAGGATGTTTAATCTATGACTGGCTAGTGCAAATTGTTCACAGTTACAGGGAAGGAAATTGTGCGACAGATTGGATGGCAAATATGTCAATGAATCTCCCTCTTAGCTACTATGAATTTTCTCTTTCTCTTGTTGGTTTTTTCATATTTGAGAGAGGGATAAGGTTGGAGTTGCCTACCCTCGTTTATGCCCTATGAATTAAGGTTTTTGCCTCTTCTTTCATAAAAAACGATGATTAGTTAATCTTTGAAAAGTTTATAGTTGATAATCATAAAACTACATCTTTTTTTCTAAAGTATGTAAATAATAATATACTCGCCTTCTCAACTCCTACCAACTTCTCTTGAATTTCAATGATGCAAGCTTTCTAATAATACTTGGGAATATACAAAACATTTACATACCTTTGGCATAAATCCTCCAATCTAAACTTATAATAGAAGAAATTTTCAAATTTAATTCTAAACCACCTTAAAGCATATAACATGTCAAACTTGTATAAGACAAAGCTTATCATAGTGATTAGCCAACTAAAAAAGTTGTATGAATTAGATCAGCACATCAGTCTCACCAGTTATATACTAACACAAATTAATATTATTTGATATGTCATAAGGCAAAGCCAAAAATACACTTATGTTAACCTAGATAAGTCTTTTACAAGAGGAATATTAACGAAGTCATTGCTATTGTTAGAGGCTTATAACAGGATGATAAACCTAAGTAACTATGCAATGTAATTTAAAGAAATAATAAATTTAAAGGAAGTAATAATATATATATGCAATTAAATGTTGAGCCTTCTTGTCTACTTTGACAAGCCTAGTTAAGGACTTATAATAAACCCTTACTAAAGGCCTAATAGCAAGTTTTAAGTAGTTAATTAAATAATTGTTTTGAGGCATACTTTTAATCAACAAGCACATGCCATAAGATTCAATGGCCTTTTCAAAGTTACATAATGTGAACCAATAGAAAATATTTAAGTTGGTGATAAATAAATGAGAAAGAAAAGAAATTTGAGACATTTAAGCATATAATATATATCTATATAACCCTTACAATTTTTACAAAGCAAAATATACTATATAATCACAACTAAAAAAGGAGGACAAAATAATGCAAAGATACATATATTCCTAACTAATTTCAACTAATATATAACTACCGTAATACTCTCCCTCAAGTTGGAGCATGCAAGTTGCAGATTTCCAACTTATGAAGAAGAAAGTGAAAATTTTGTTTTCCAAGACCTTTACCAAACAAATCTTCTAACTACGAATGTGAAAGAAGATATAGTGGCAATATTTCTCTTAAAAAGAAGCTTTTGTCTAATAAAATGACAATCTATTTCGATATGTTGTATTCTCTAATGAAAGACTGGATTTGGAGCAATGTATAATGCCACCTGTTTATCATAAAATGGAATAGTAGCAGACTCCTCGAGTAGTAAGCTATGAAGCCATATTAGCTCACTAGTTGTTATCGCCATTGCTCTATATTCAGCTTTTTCCAATGAGCGTTAAATTTTAATTTACTTATGTGATTGTCATGAAATCGTAGAAGTTCCTCATTATAAATAATAACTAATAACTAATAACTAACTTTCTCGTGATAGGACAATTGGCTCAATCTGAATCACAATATGCTAGTAGATTGTGATCATAATCACTAGCCAGCATAACACCTTGTCCAGTGGTGGCCTTCAGGTAGCGTAAGATATGAGTAAGTGCATCCTAATTTTTTTTACCTTGGATCATTAACAAACTGACTTAAGACATGCACTGTATATGTAATGTCGAGATGAGCCACTGATAAATAAAGTAAGCGACCAACCAATCTCCTATACCAAGTGGCATCTTCGAGGGGTGCTCCATTTAATGTTTACAATTTGTTATTTGAATCTATTGGCACACTAATAGGTCTTACTTCTAATATTTTGGTATCATACAAAATATCTAACATATACTTACAATGGCTTCAGAAAATTCCTTAAGATTTGCATGCCACTTTAATACCTAAAAAATATTTCAGACTTTTAGATCTTTAATGCTAATGATCATTCAAATAATTTTTTACCTTTCATATATACTTGAATTATTTTCAACCAAGATAATACCATCTATGTACACTAATAACCCTAAGAATACACCTTTAATGCTTTTGACATTTTCACAAACTAGCTATGGAAAGCTTGCTTAAAACCATTAAATGACATTTGTAACTTGTAAATTGCCTCAGGAATAATGGAAGCAATCTCAAAAGGGACACGTATAAATTTCTTCATCAAGATATTCATACAAGAAAGTATTATTTACATCCATATGATGCAACTCCCATCCTTGTGCTATCGTTACTGGTAGAAAAGTTCTCATAGTTACCATTTTTGTAACCAATGCATATGTATCATTGTAATCTTCTCCTTCAATCTGTATGAACCCTTGTGCCACTAGTCTTATTAAAATCATTTAATTAACCCATTGGAGTTGTATTTTATATGGTAAACTCATTTATATATAAGTAGTATCTTCCCTAGTGGCAAAGTAGTAATGATGTATGTATCATTGTCATCAAGTGCCTCAATCTCCTTCCTCATTGCTTCTAACCATCTTGGGTCTTTGACAACTTCTTCATAAGTCTTTGGTTCATTACTTATCATGATTACTCCTAGAAAAGCTTTATGAGAGCTACTAAACTTTTTATATGAAATAAGTCTGTTATAAGATGAGCCTTACTGGCATATGCTAACAAATCAGTGACTATGGAGAGACGTATTTAATAGTTAGACATTCATAATCATCCAATACTTCAGCAAGCAATGAGTCTTTTATAGTCGATCATCAATGGAACAACTGGTTGAAATTCATTTTCTTGCCTCAAAATGTTATCACCATTATTATCTATGTCTTCATAACTAATGGGTTACAAATTGATGGGCTAAGATGAAGACTCACTCTTTTGTGGTGATTTTATACTATGACTTTGAGGAATGGTCCTGTCCTTTTTAAAATGCAACCTTTTACGATGAGGGATTTCTAGCTTCATCACTATATGTCGTTTCATCATTCTTATAAGCCAATATATCATCATGGGTAGTAAGATCATCAACTACTAATAAATGTAACCAACTCTAAGCTCCTCTTCATTGTTACGTCCGCTTCTTTCTTTGTAAAGGAATGCATTTTCATAAAATATTATGTACCTTGACACAAAGATATCTTTTGTGTATATGCTATATATATTCCACCCTTTCTTTCCATATAGGTATCTAACAAATATGCATCATTCTACTCATGCATCAAATTTATCTGGTTTGCACCTTGGATCTTTTTGTATAGCAAAGACATCCAAACACCTCAAATTGAGACAAAGTAGGAGCTTTTCCAAACAATGCTTCAAAAGGCATTCTCCCCCTAACACTCCGAAAGATATATGGTTAATGATATAACATGATAATATAACATATCGCCAACATTCATTCTCCTAAAATTTTAACATTAACCTTGCTTGAAATCTTAAAGCTCTGGCTACCTTCAATATATTTTGTGTTTTCTCTTTACTTTATCATTTTGTTATAGAGTTTTGACCAAAGATTTTTTATGTAAGATCTCATTTTCATTAAAGTATTTCATCAAGGATCCTAAAAACTCAGTTTTGCTATCACTTTGCTACCTCTAGACCAAATTGTCTTTTAACCATAGCAAAGTTAGAGATAAACACCTTATTAGTTTCATATTTTTCCCTTGGAAAATAAACTCATATGGCTTCACTATAATTATCCACTATGTTAAGAAATAATATGCATAGGACAAACTTTTAGTATGATACTTTCCTTACAAATCACAATGTATTAATCCAAAAATGCGTGAAGCTATATTATCACTTAATGAAAAGGGCGTTTTAGTCCATTTGGATTTATGACAAATTTCGCATTTCTTAGTATCACTTCTAGTAGATTCAAAAGCACATATCTAATAAATATAACAAAAGAGTACGATAAGATGCATGTCATAATCATTGATGCCATAGATCCTTAGAGTTATCTTTCTTGGTCGCTAAAGCCATATGATTATGAATGCTCCTCAAATAATATACACCATTCCACAAATCACCCAGCCCAATCAGTATCCGTTAGGTGGCGTCCTATATAACATACATGTTCAAATAATAAGTAACAATGCATTGCATATCATCACTTACTTATCTAACAAAAATCAAATTGCATTTAAAGGTAGGGATATAAAGCACATATTTAAATAATATTTTTAATCAACCCTTATATTCTTATTTTTAATGACATTCAATGTCACTTTATTTGGAATAGTGATTGCGTTTCCAAGATTTAGATCATGAATATTTGAAATCTGTCCAATTTTGCCCTTATGAAGTGCCACTGTCAAATTTCCATTCCGTCATGCTCTCACAATTAGAACTCTTACCATTAAGAGTATGTGCAATTTGATTTTAAATGTTATTAGGTCCTAACAAAGTTATTGAATGTCCATTTGGGCTAAATATAATTGAGGGAGTGATATGGTTGCTTACCTAGGCCACTAGTGTCTTGTATTGCATTAGCATAGCCACATTCCTTGCCTTTACCACGACCACAAGCACCTTTACCCTATTTTAGTGGGTATACATTTATTTAATAGCATTTATCCACAATATTTTGCAACTTCTTTCAATGAGAGCAAATAAAGGTTCCCTAACTTTATTAAGTTAACTAAACTAGTGCCATAACCAGCAAGCTCCATATGTTGTCCACCTTTTGTCACAAATAATGAAAATTGAATTTCATCCCCTCTCCTTACTATATCATATTGTAACTCCTCCCAAAAAATAATTGAGAATACTTTGACCAAGTCAGGCAATGGTTCCATAATAAAATTGAGGAACGTGTAATGAAATACTAATCATTTAAACCAAACAGGAATTTGTACGCCTTTTGATTTTCTTTCTCCTCGTCTATTTGACTTATCATTCCACAAATGTAATATAGGATGTCAAAGATAAGTTCCAACTGAATCCAAAGTTCTTTCATCTTTGAGTAGTAGTCAATGACAGTCAAACCTTCTAACTTTAGTCAACTAATTGTGGTAGTTGATACTCTTTCGGTCCAATTTCGTGATCATATCGCCTATGTATTTCTTTCCACACCTCTTCAGTGTTGTCGATGTATGCCACCATTGGCTAAAGCACATTTTCAAAGGCATGGAAGATCCACACCACTACCATGGAATTACACTTGTATATGTTCCTCGATCGGGATCACCATATGTAGGAGGTCTCTTTAGCGTTCTGTCAATAAAGGCAAGTTTGTTTTTAAACCTTAGATTGTTCTTTAAAGTTTTTGCCTAGATAAGATGGTTTAAGCCATTGAAAAAAGTTGAGTAATTGAAGTCCTTGGATTATCTGACAAATTCAAATAATATGATGATATAGTTTTGCTTAATGAATTTCCTCCTCCACCGTGATTATAAATGCAAAGTTCTAAATGAATAACACCACAAGAACTAAGGAATAATGTTGAGCTAGAAGTCATAGGACACCAAAAAGAGTTTTGTGTGAGTGATTGAAATCCCTAAATTAGGAAGGCTTTAATACCATAAACCAGTAGAAAATAATTTAAGTTGATTTTAAACAAATGAGAAAGAAAGAAAATTAGGTAAAAGTCTCATATGTCAAATAAGGCATATGAGCATACAATATATATATATATATATCTGTATAGCCTTTACAAACATTACAAAGCAAGATATACTATATAATTACAACTAAAATAAGGAGGAGAAAATAATAGAAAGAAATATAATGGTCAAGAAAAATGTTTTGACAATTACATGACACCTTAACTTTGAGGTTATATAAATACCCATTCTTAACACATTTGTAGTAACCATTGCTTTTGAGAAGGAAGTAAAAAGACATTAACCACTTTGGAGTTCCCTTCAAATGGATAGAAATCATATCTTTAAGGATGTTCAAGTAAGGACATAAAATTGTATATATAAATGAGACAAAATCATTCCTAGAATAACTTTAAAACACAAACCTCATTGTAAAAATGTTAAGCCTTACACATAATGCACATAAGAAGTTTAAAGCATATAACTAAGGATTATTGTTAGATTTAGAACACATAAATTTGAGCGATTAAATGAGTTTGAGGCCTTATGGATATGGAATTATCATCATGTCAGACCTTAGTTTTAGTGATCTTTCTTTAAAAAATGGTAATTGTGTTTATCCAATAAACATGAAATAAATCAATATAAATCTTATAAAAAACTTTTATTAAATTATATATCAGGTGTGACGGGCATCATTTCAAAAGAATCGTGATTATGAAGGCAAAACAATTATACTATATTCTAAGATCAAAACAAGCGAAATATCTTAAGTCTACCAGCTGGTGGAACACTTTAGGATTAATGCTAACTAAAACATCTTAGGCTAACAAAAAGCAAAACAACATTTTTAACAAAAAGAGAATCAACAATATAAATAATGAATAAAATGATTGACCAAATGACTAATAAAAACCATGTATCAATTA
>JAOQMR010000001.1:2557735-2572591 GCA_027563865.1 Erythroxylum pelleterianum
TAAAATATTGCTATATCTATAATGGGATTGATCATAAGTTCTTTGATATGTAACATAATTTATACATAAAGAATGAGGTTGAATCTCCCAACAATAATAATAATAATAACAACAACAACAACTCAATAAAAATCTCACTTATATGCGGGTATGAGGAGATTTAGTATTATGCAGCCTTACTTCTAACTAGTAGAGAGATTGTTTTCAAATGATCACATGAAGAAAAAAAACTTTGAAATAAGTAATAAATTAAATAACACGATAAAGATAGACAAGATTAATAATAATAATTAGGAAAAAACTTAAGCAAAATTTCTAAAAAGTAAGTACTATACATTAAAAAGTTCAGACTAAATAAAAGAGGAAAATGTTAAAAGACCTATGAGTTCTTTTTTTTTATTGAATCTCTTATGAGAGATTATTTAATTTATCTTTATCTTAGTACGTCCGCATCTTATAAATATTTAGAGGAACCTATGTAGACTACTACTAATTGTCATTTTTTTGACAAATCACTCGTATTTAGAGTGAGATGCTCAAATATATTTCAAGACTTGGATTGGAGTTGACGTTTTCAACGTCTATTGATTACAAGCTGTAATTTTCAGTCATCAAATTCTCTTAGGTAGAAATTTTGACTTTTAATAGAACGGTCGATTTTGATTTTGATTTCATGGATTCACTTTTGCTCAAAATTCAACACGGTTTTGGAAAGAAAATTTCTTCGTTGACACTTTACATTTTCCACATGTTGCACTTCTTCTTTCCCAATTTAAGGAACGCCATCTAACATATGTGAACAAGTTTAACCGAAAGACATGTCTGTTCAAGATTGCTCATTTTTATACTCTTTTTGTGGTTTAACAATGAAGGAGAAGAAAAGGGGTCGTAGTACTCTCAGTGACGTAGCCAAAAATTTAATATAGGAGGGTCCAAATATTTATTTTTTTAAATTTTGGGAGGCCTAGTACATCACTGACTCTTAAATAACTCTGTCCTTTTATATATATATATTAAAAATAATTTTTTAAAAAAACCTTGGGGGGCCCAATACACTTATGTAGCTCCGTCGGTTAGTACTCTTTTGCAATTATAATAAACTCAACTCTCCACAATTTTATTATAACTCTTCCCTATGATATTTGGTAAAATTGCATTTCACTCTTATTTGAATAAATATACAAGAGAAAGTTATTGTGCTCATGAGGGCATAATCTTAAATTGTACATAACTTACATGGCAAATTAGTATAATGTAGCTATCATATCTAATTGGTAAGGTTAATCCTTTATAATCAGAAAGTCACGAAAATAATCTTTTTGTAAATTACAAAGAGAAGGTTTCATACGATTGATGACCCTTCTTCGACTCTCGCAAAACGGGAAAATCTCATTGCCCTAGTTAGGTATATTACTTGCATTTTAATTTTAATTTTAATTCAACAATATATTAATGTTCATACAAATTTGTACAAATGTGAACCATCTTTTCCTTCTCAATAAAAAATAAAGCCTACCGGAGGTTTAAATAATATATTATTATATTTAAAATGTATTAAATAAATTCTCAAAAATATTTATATTAATACGTGAAATTATATATTTTTGAATGCCTCCTTTGAAATCAAGTTTTCGCTTGAAATGTAATGAGAAACGTATGTGGGGGAAGTGGGAGTGTAGTCATGAGTCATGAGTCATGACTGAGGAGGCTCTTCAGTCTTCATCCATTCATTAATAGTAACACTGTACAAGTCATGAGTTTCAGAGTCTTCATTTTTCAAACTTCTCTTCATACCCGCGCACTAACGCAAGAATCCGTTGATCCAAATTAATTATCTATTGCCAACCCAATGCTCTTACATTATAATAAACAAAAACCAGACATCACTGTCCACGCGACACAACTTGTTCTAATGTAAGAGAGAGAAGGGTTTCTGTGACGTTTCAAATAAAGTTGGAGAAAGAGAGAGAGTGAATACAGATTAGGAGAAAAATTAGATCATCATCACTCACACACTCAACTACAATCTCCACACAAGTTCCAATCGACTCCACCCATCCCATCTACTGTGATTATTCATCTACGCCTTCTTTTTCATCAAGATATGTTATGTACTAGTAGTAGTAGTAGTGGTATGTACAAGGGATACTCGAATATCGAGGAAGCAATGAATTGCCGTTTCAGTCGGATGCCTTCTATTCCATTTTTGGTCCAGTGTCTGGTACAGTGAGACCCTTTTCGTTGAACGTCAACCGAGCTTGAAAGTTTAAGTATCCGAGGCGAATATATTGTCTATATAGGGTACTAAGTGATGGTTTTTCGGAGGTCCGTTTGAACCCAACAGTGTGGAGATCGAAAAGAGGAGGGAAAGATTGTTGGGTCCTTTTTTTTTTAAATCTTATTGAGCTTTTAGGTGTGTTTTTTTTTTGGTGTTTCCTAAAGGGGTGGCCTTTATAGCATGCGAGTTGGTTTTGATAAAGGAGAAATAGGGAGCGTCAAAGGAAGGGGAAGACGGGCAGAGAAAGAGTAAATAGTGAGTGACTGTGAGTAAGGGAGTTGCTGACTACAGAATGAAAGAATCAAAGAAGAAGATAAATGGAGGAAATGAAGATTCAAAGAAGAAGGAAAGACATATAGTCACATGGACTCCACAGGTTCTGAGTTTTTTGTTCGGTTTTTGTTGTTCTTGGGGTCATTTGTGATTAATCTTTGTTTGATTGGAGTTTGTATGATTTTTGGTGATGCAGGAGGATGATATACTTCGTGAACAAATTAGCTTGCATGGAACTGACAAGTGAGAATATTTTCTCTTTTGTTCTTAATTCTTTCGGTGTCTGCTCATGGGTTATTATTTGCTCTGTGAAGGGTCTAACTGTTCTGTTTTAACTGTAGCTGGTCGATTATTGCTGCTAAATTCAAGGATAAGACAACGAGACAGTGTAGAAGAAGGTCAGTGGAATTTTATTCATGGGGTTGCAATCATAACCATTACTTTAATCCTATGTTTGCTCAACTTAAAGCGGCTAAGAACTTCATCACTGGTTGACTTGGGGGTCAGATGGGAATTTTTGTTGTTGTTGTTTTCCTCTTTTTAGCTTATGAAAGTCTTCCATTCTATCCTGATGGACAGGGGACTGTATATTGATTAGTATCTGCGTTTGATTTGTTCTTCATTGTAGATGGTATACGTATTTGAACTCTGACTTCAAGAAGGGAGGATGGTCCCCAGAAGAAGACATGCTTTTATGTGAGGTAATTGTTTCTCAATTTGTTATGCACCAATCGCTCTATGCATTCTCTTTTAAAGCTTTACCAGCGTGACTCTATGGTCATTAATAGCTGTAATGAGTTCAGTGTAGTTTAACTTAACCTGCGGATTTACCGGGTTTGCAATCTGAAAAGTTGAGATCATCTGCAGGCTCAGAAAATATTTGGTAACAGATGGACAGAAATAGCAAAAGTTGTTTCAGGCAGGTACATAATATTCCTTCCCTTACTCATGCAGTTGGAAAATTCTTTCAAGGTAGTGTGCTTATCTCAATTCCTTATGTTCGAAATTTATTGCCCCTACAGGACAGATAATGCTGTAAAGAACCGATTCTCCACTCTGTGCAAGAAAAGAGCAAAATATGAGGCCTTAGCAAAAGAGAATAAAACTACTTTTATTAACCCGAACAGAAAAAGGATCATATCTCATCATGGGTTTAACACAGATGAAGCACCAGCAGATGCAGGCCCTGTTAAGAAGCTAAGGTACAGCATGGTTTAGATGTCTGCATGCCATTGTAAGCTTTTATGATTCTTAACAATGTACAACTCATTTATGTTGGAGCTTCAGGAGATCCCACATCCCTGATCAGGCAGAAAGTAATGATGTCAGAGATACATCTCACCTACAATGTGGAAATCAGCAACCTAGACCTCCATTTGCAGTATTGGCTCAAAATGTTCGTGATATTAATGTGGCTGGCCAGGATCCTGTATATAATGCTAATGAGGTTTCTTTTAATGGCAAGTCAGTTCTAGCAAATCTTATTTGGTTGGTTTTCTGTATTAGTTACTTTTAGAAAACCACACAAATGGGAGATTCCTACAAGGGATACTTCCCATTTTCGAAAGTGCTATGTCTTGATCAATTTAGCCTGTTCTTATTATTTTTCAATCTCATGACAGTTATTAAATTGTATACTTGCTCTTTATCAACAGCTCAAAACAGTAAACTTCAAGGAACTTTTCTCAAGAAGGATGATCCCAAGATAACTGCTCTGATGCAACAAGCAGAACTTCTTAGCTCACTTGCACTAAAAGTCAGTGCTGAGAATACAGAACAAAGTCTGGAAAATGCTTGGAAGGTATATCTGCTCTGGCTGTATAGCACTTTCCAGCATACTGTGTTTTCATTGGTGTTGTACTTACAAGTACATACAACAGTACTCATGACTTATTTGTCGCACATAGGTTCTGTATGTCCTCATATTAGAATATGTGTACTTCAGGTTCTCCAAGATTTCCAAAATCGAAGCAAAGAAAATGACAACCTCAGACAAGGTATCCCTGACAGTGATTTTCAACTCGAAGATTTTAAAGACTTAATAGAGGACTTGAGGAGCATTACTGATGGAAATCAGCCACTATGGAGGTAAGAAAAAGAAAATGTTATGTCCAGGTTTCACAAGGATCTATACCTCATAGGAAGTTTGTCTTGTCATTTAACTATATAGGCAGCCTGAGCTATATGAGTCTCCAGCCAGCTCTGAGTACAGCTCAGGATCAAATCTAATGTCATATACCGCACCTGAGAAAACAGAGGAAGCTCATACTGATATTGGTTCACTGCAAAAGGACATTGAAACTGAGTTGCAGTCAATTCTCAATGAAGAGCAAAACAGTGAAGGCAAATGTGAGAAAGGAATCATTTCCAGGACAAGCATTGCTGAAGGTATTTAACAGTGATATGTGATTTAATGACCTTCAGAACATTACTTGCTATGGGAGGATAGAATTTCATAGTATCATAATTGAATGCTGATGCAGTGGAGGTATTCCCATCTTGCTATGAGCCAACAAACAATGATGTAGTGGTTTCTGCCTCATCTAGTATGGAGTTCAGCTCTCCTCTTCAAGTCACCCCACTTTTCAGATCCTTAGCAGCCACGATTCCTAGCCCAAAATTTTCAGAAAGTGTAAGTGACTCAACCTGTTAAGTTTTTACGATTATGAGTCCAGTTGTTTAGATCAGTGGTCAGCTTGTGAAGTTTTCCTTTATCTATCTGTAGCATTAGTTGGTCATCTTTGACTGTGCTTATATGATTTAAATAATAAATTCTTATGGTTGCCTACACTTGATAGATTTGCGCAGTTATCAACATAGTTTAATGGAATTATCACTTTGGCTTCGGCCACCCCTACTATTACTTGCAGAATTCTATGGGGATAAATGATTGTTCTTGGCTGAATTGTGAATCTGTGATGATGAGGAGTCTGCTAATGATCAATATATTAGTGGGATTTTGTGTCTCCTGATCATGAAATCATTAACTGGAAACTTCTTAAGCAATTAAATTTTGCAATACTAGGATAGAATTTATTGGTGTTCATGGTATGTTGTCTATTGCTAAACATTGAGTCGTATTAGGAAAACGTAACATTTGCTGCTGATATAGGTACTTCCTAAAGATTTAGTTATCTATGTTGAAAATTAATTTTATTCAAAACTGACAGATGTGAATATTAATTGTTCAAGGATTGAGATGCTATAAATTGTTTATAACCATTCTAGGCTAATATCCCCAAGACTTGCAAGCCATAATCTGTTATAGATTCTCATTCTAAATTCCCATGTTTATACAATTGCGAATGGAAAAAAGGAGGTAGCTCCTAACAGTAGAACAAGTGCTGGATTCCCTTAACCAATGTTCCTTCTCATCACAGTGTTACCGAAGCATCACTCATGGTTGTATGAAATAGTGTTTAGCACAGAGGTTGGTTTATGGAAGTCATCTAGCAGTTTAGTTTTCAAGGAACAAAGACCAAGAAATAGTTGCTATATTAGCAAAATGAACTGTCCACTATACATGACCAAAAACTAGAAAATGGGAAACTAAACTTAGGTCTAGTTTGGCTCTAGACAGCTAGCACAGCATTGATTAAACAGCTACTTAGGGATGCAATGCCTGAAACTACCGAATCTTTTCCCTCACAAGTCCCCTAAACAATCTGGCAAACATGCCTATCTTATTAAGCAAGAAATTGACAAGCAATTGGAGTCGTCCTAATAAGTCTTATTTTTTTCCAATAACAGTTGTCGTGTAGGCATTATAGTTCTCAAACTTTAGTGCAAAAACTAACCATATCTTTTTTGTTTCCTTTTGCAGGAGAGAAATTTTCTTCTAAAAACACTTGGCGTGGAGTCTCCTTGCACCAATCCAAGCTCAAATCACTCTCAGCCACCACCCTGCAAAAGAGCCCTCCTACAAAGTCTTTAACAGACTTCCTTGATCCGTCTCCATTCTACATTGTGTGCCATCCCTTCCCTTCTCATCTTTAATCACTCCCAGGACATCCAAATTGTGAGTATAGGATTGCAGCCGTCATGGCCTGAAGTTTTATGACAGGCATATCAACATCTGCATTCCAAAACCCCCCTGGTCTAGAATGCTGAGGTGCATTCTAGCCGCTCGGACACATCTAACAACGTGTTCCGAGGTCATTTTGTTTTCCTCACAAGAAGAGTATCACCCCAATACTCGCATAAAAACTCGTGTGTTCTTTATGTGTCAATTCTTTTGTTTTTGGCCTTTGATTTGTCTCGTGTACAGAACCTATAATGTAAGTCTTTAGTCAAGAGTGTAACTATACATCGGCAGCTCGTCTACATTATAATTGAAGAAACAGAGGAAAGAAGTAAAGGAGGATTAACCAGCTGATTGGACTCGTGTTGTTTTTGGGTGTGCATAGGGTATAGAATAAGTTTTTTTTTTTTTCCTGTTGTAACATAAACTTGCTATGATTGGAATGGAAAATTGTTTTGGGTTTTGGAGTGCATATTAAAACTTATTTTGTATGTTTTCCATTGCCTCAAAGCCTACCATCCTACCAAACAAAAGTGAGAATTTCCACAAGCAGAACATGCACAATGCAATGCAAATGCAGTGAAAAGATAGGAGCTTGAAGAACATTCTCACTTTTACTGAATTGTTGCCCCTCCTTACTTTTTGAAGAAGCAGGAAATCTCGACCGTGGATTCCTCACCCTGCGAACATGAGACAAGAAGAAGAGACCTGGAAATGGGATAACCTGTAACACATCGTTTCATGTGAGAGGACTTGGCCGTATGACTTTGGCATTGAAGAAAACGAAAATCATCCCATGGGAATGTTGCTCACTTTCTGAGAAAGTTAGCTTCTGAGAGGAAAGAAGGTCGTATGAACCATATTTTTAGCAAGACTGCCAAGGTAAGGCATGGTGGTGGTGGAGGACAAGTGTAATAATGACCAAGCCAAAAGCTAGCGGTAAAAGAGCGAGAGGGAACTTCATACAAAATAAAGCGCACTCATGGCTCTGTAACTTTATCGAGACAAAGCTTAGTTGACTATTTTGACCATTATAAACAAGTATATTGGTCCATATCTTCAATAGCTCATGATGTGTATGTGACGTAGTTGAGTGGTCTGAGGCAGACTGTAAGACACTGCTTGTAACAACGCTATTGATTTTTTTTGAGAATTTGAAAAAATTCATTAAGGAGAAATAAAATAGTGTACATCTTTGGAGACGGTCTCTCCCACGTGAGATAAAATAGCTAGGAACATTAAACACACAGTAGAAACAAAACGACAACGTTTAGAGAACTAAATGGGAATATGTGCGATGCGGTTTAATAATTAGGGTAAAATGACTCTTTTTTCTCGAAATTTTAGATAATTACTCAACTGGAGAGGAGGAGGATGATGCTCTAGAAGCGCGACACTGCGGAGGCATTGCGGTGGCTTCTACTGCTTGTCTTTTTGCACAAAGTGAGATCTCATTACAGATATGCATAATCAACTCGATAAAGACTTCAACTTTAAAGATTATGTGAATCTCCACAGATTAACGAACTACGTATTAGTATTAATATCAGGGGAGTGGAGGGGATAGCAGTGAACCTTCATACAAGACTCGACTAGACAGGAGGTAGATCTGAAGGAGGTATGCCAATACATTCTGACACTCATAGGTGAGTCAGGTTCCTTCTAATCTTCAATAGTCTCCTTCTTTTATGAGCAGGTGAATACGAGAATTTGCTTGAAACCCAAAAATAGCTATGCATGAGAACTTTCTTCTTTTCAGTAACTCAGATTGCATGAAACACCTTATAGACCACCTTGATCTATGAATAAACATAGACGGCTGTATTCTCCATAAGAGAGCCAATCCTCTGCTATAGTGAAAATCCAACTGATTTGTAATCAGTTGTTCCCTAATGTTAGCAATAGAGAGTTATATAAGAGAAAGTAGAGTGTTAGATCTCTCTTTAAACCTCCTATTATTGCTCTCATTCCAAACTGCTTAAAGACATGTAGCAACAACGACTATAAGAATATCTCTATCATATTTAGAGATATGTAGTTGAGATATCTCCAGTAAGATATCAGTGAGGCTGCAATAATTAATACCAGGGCCACATGGACTAGAAATTTTAGCCAAACCTCTTTAGAGAAACCACACTCAAAGAAGAGATGATCCCTAGTCTCATCCTCTAGGTTGCAAAGAATACAAATCTTAAAAGAGGATAAGAATTTCAGTCTATCCATAATGCTGAGCCTGTTCAACATAGCTAGCCAAAGGAGAAAACTTGCATTAAGTCTAAGAACCTTGCTCCAAATAAGGGAACAACATCCTACTCTTGTAACTGCCCCATTCCTACACTTTTTAACTTCCCTAATAGTAATTTCTGATATAGGTGTCCCATCCTATAAGTATAAATCACTCTCCCCAAGGCTTCTATATTAAGGAATGGGCAAAAGTCTAATTTCTTTTGAGAAGAGCATCCGGTTGTCGTTTCTAATTATTTCATGAAGCTTATCTCTCTTAGGGAACCTTCCCAATAAAGATCTTGCCAATTGATTAAGAATTAATACCCCTTGACCTGTCCAGTTATCATACCATAGAGAAATTCTTTACCCTGCCCCTATTTGACAAGTTGTGTTTTGCCGAACTTCTTCCTTCAATATGCAAATATGGTTGAAGAATCAAGAGTAACTGTCTTTAATTCTTAGAGCCCAAAGACTCTCACCTTTTAATATATAGATGTGAATCTATTTGATTCACAATGATTGTTTTTCACTAAGGATTCTCCAAATTTTCTTGGTTATAAATAAGTTGTTTTTCTTACTAATTGACTCCAATCCCAACCCACCTACCTCCTTTGGTTGACAAATATGTTTCCAACTCACTTTTGCAATTCCTTTCTCACCATTTCCTTTTCCTTATAGAAACTGCTTCATCAGCTTTTTAACAGTTTTAATAAGCCCTTGAGGAATATATAGGAACACTAGTAAGTTTGCACTACTATAATTACCAACTTCAGAAGCAGAAGTTTCCCTCCATAAGATAGGGGTCTATTAGTCCAAGACCCCAATCTTTTCTGATTTTTTTCTATTAAAGGGATACATTCACAATATCTTAGTCTCCTAGATGAGATAGGAATGCCCAAATACTGAAGAGGTGGATCTTTGTTTTCCATGCCAGTTGCTTGTGACAAGGAATTAGATAGGCGAGCAGTACTTTTGTTGCGGTCTAAACAAAACAATATAAATTAAATTTTATATAGACCAATTAGAGGCAAGCGCACCCCGTCGACAAGTAATATAAATCGGTAAGAACCGGATATCGTACCCAAGGGAAAATTTCCAACACGTAAGACAATTAAATTAAACGATGAAAAATTACTCAAACACTCAAGAATTGATTGATTTGAAATTAAAATAAATTAAAGTAAGAAAATCAAGAAAATATGAAAAATGCAAGGTATGAATTTAAATGACTAAATTTAATCAAATGACAAAAATCGGTTAAGGTATCAGATTTCAATTGGATTGGACACTCAAATAAAATTATAACTGTGGATTGATTTAGGAAATACTTCACTTAAGCAAGTCAAACCCAATGTTCATGGTGTTCCATTCTCTTCTAAATCTGAGTCACTACTTGGTCCATAGACAATTCAGAATAAAAGGCATTAAATACAAGAAGCCTAAAATTAAGTTCGTTAATTCTAGGTATCCTCACACAAGATCCTAAGGTTGGTTTACACTTTAGTCTCAAGTATGTCGCTCGATTAATTTTCCAACAAATTAAATCTCATTGGTTGTGGCATTCAATCATTTAAGGTCCTAATCTAGGTGATCAAGCTAAATTAAGATTAATATGCATTTAATCAAGCAAAAATCAATGCCACAAAAATTATTCAAATCCAATATCAATCTTAACCTTAACCGAAAAGAAAAATTTACTTACACATATTTATCAATGTAACATAAATCATGGTCATAATATATGTTTGCATTGATTAAATCCACACAATTCAAATAAATATGGAATAAAGAAAATAATTTAAGAAATTAAAAACACCCCTTTTTTTTCTCCAGCTTCTTTTTCACGTTCTCTCCACCAGCTTCAACGTATCATCTCCAGCTGCTTTGTCATTTCCCTCTTGCCATAGCTGCTAATGTGTGAGTGGACAGTCTCTTCCGTTAATAGCTTTGTGTTTTCACTGCACAGCTGCTCATGCATAACACATGCTTCTACTCTCATGTATTGTCTTTATGTGTTTCCTATGCTGCCAATGGACGTAAAACTTATTGCTGTTAATTGAGAGAAGGGATTGCGACAATTGAGTGGAGTCTCCACTAATGATTTTTTTTCTTTTTGTCTCTCCCAGCTGTAACATCTTTTGGTTGTAGCTGTCCTCCACTAGCCAACATTATTTTAATCTCCACCATATATTGCTACATCAATTTTTGCTCTCCAACCAACACAGTTGCAACGTGCTCTCCATTGGAAGGATCAACGTAAATTGCGTTTTGTTTTCAAGCTACCAGCTGCGTGTTGTTCTGCCCAGTTGCAACGTGGGTCTCTATTCCAGCTGCTTCAACTCTTCTTCTGCAATGTGGATGCCGCTCGTTTCAACGCAACTTGCTGCTCTCGTCCATCAGAAATTCAACGTCTTGCCACAGCTTCTTCTACAAGCTACCAACCTCTCCTTTAGTCTCCACCAACTAACGTCATCCAGTAGCTCATGATGTCCTTTCCAGCTACTTGTTATATCCTTTGTTTTAAACAACCAGCTGCAACGTCTTCATCAAGCCACCTTGCTAACATTTTTTCCCAGTTGCACGTTAATGCTTCTGCCACCTTGCGTCCACCAGCTGCTTCATCAACGTGAATGGAGAGTGTTTTCAAATGGGCTTCTTCGTGAGTCAGAGCTTGGAAATACTTCATCGTCTTCTTTTTATTTTTCCCCTGCCAACGTTTGTGATGTTCCTCTTCCTATTCAATATCCACGCCCTTCTTTCATGCCTAAATTCACGCATATGAACTTGATTTTTTTCTCCTTTTGCTGCTAGCTTTCTACGTGAGTTTAAGAAAAATTTTCCACCTTTTACGCATAGCTCTTGTCTTCATGTTCTTCTATAGTTTTTTTGGCCCAACACCTTCACGCCACTAATCTCTCCACCGACTGATTTATTTTTTTTCTCCTTTTAGAAAGTCATCTTTTCACGCCACCCTTCTCATGCTGCTTTGTTTTTCTTGTTGTTTGCATCTGTTTTCTTCCTTCATTGTCTGCACCGTCACCAATATTCTCCATATTCAAAAGTCTTCTAAAATCTTCTCTCCTCCACGCCTTTATATTCAAAAATCACGCAAACCACGCCAAAGCCAACCTTCACGCTAGCTGCCATTTTCTCCTTTGTCCCTATTGTTGTGTTGTTTTTATCTCTGGCCATCTTGTCCATTAAATCGCATTTTTGCATGCAAAAAAAAATATACTCGTTAACGTTTTCTAAAGCTTTTCTTGCTTACCTGAAATTAAAACAAATACTTTTAATTAGTACAATTTAAATATTAAATGGACAAGAGTTTAGCAAATTATGTATCAAAAATTAATACAAAATGCTCATTAACAACACCACCACACTTGAATTGTTGCTTGTCCTCAAGCAACTTACTTAGGTCACAACCAACGTATTCCGTCATTTTATTTTCAACGAAAATTAAGTGTTTGCAATTCCTTTTGGCGAACTCAAGTATCAAGCTATAACATGTATCGTAATATTTTCATCAATGCACATAAACAAAATCAAAGGTAGATATCTTTGATCAAAAGCAAGCACAAATTAAAATGAATTTTCCTCACGATATTCGCTCATGACGCACAAGTGTATAAAGGTTGTGTTTCGCTCAAAACTTCCTCTAAGAGATTACACTACCATAGGCTTACAAATTCACCTATTTTTCACTACATAGAGTACATGCCATTATGGATTAAAAAGGCTTTTATTAAGGTTGTAATGGGGTTTAGGTATAAGGTGAGATAAAAAAAAGGCAAAGGCTACTTACAAGTATTCACAAAGTACTAAGTGACATGGGACAATCAAAAAGAACTTCCGAAATGTACATACAGAAATACGAAACTACAACTACTCATTACTATCAAATGCTACTTTGTTTTTTTTTTAAATCTTTGTTCTTTTCCTTCCTTTTTTGATTTGTTTTTTTTTTCTTTTTTTCTTTTTTTTGATTTTTTTTGTAACAATAAACATAAAGAAGATAGTAGTAGTACAAATCAACAACAACAGAGTAGATGTACCTCTAAAACATCTCAGAATAGCGTATAAAACAAAAGTCCCTAAGTCAAAGACATCAAATACTTAGTACTTTATTAAACTTGTGAAAGGGTAAGGCTAAAAGTTTTTAGGTTTTAAATGCAATGCGATTAATAAGAAAATAACAAGATTAAAGGCTCAAATGGGGTAACAAGGGAAAAATGATTTGGTGGGTTATTTAAGCTAAATGTTAAAAACAAAGAAGGCCTTTATCATGTCCATGACGCATGTAACTACCAGTGCCAAACAGGTTAAGAGCAAGTTCTGAAGATAATCCACATAGGGAAGCATCATATACAACAAAGAAAATAAATGACTATAAAATGTAGTCATATGGCTCAAGACCTCACATGTGTTTAAATGAAAATCCATCAAAATTTTATACATTGCCTCATCACTCAACATCAGTTATTGACTAAGTTTATGCAATTGACTACTTCAATCAATCCACATGGTTCACTATCCTCTCAAGCTGCCTATTCCAAGTTCATACAAACAACTCAATTTTCCATCCAACTACTTTGACATAATCGTATGGTCAAATTCATCAAGCCAGTTACCAAAAGAGTCGCAACCATTCAAGTGTGTATTTCTCAACATCAACATCAATATCATTAGCATGCACATAAACTCAATCCCCTCACGCTTAATATGAACATTGTCCCTAATGTTCAAGTAGTCAACAAGCAAACACAAAGAGGGGAAAGAGAAAGAAGAAACTTCCCTGAAGAAAAATCAGTCGAGATTTTTGTTTGTTTTTTTTATCACCAACCACGCAAACCTGAAGAAAACTTAAAACAACTCAAAGAAATGCATTAAAGCAAACACAAAAGAAACAATGATAAAATAAAATAAAGAAAACTACAATCCTACTGGACAACATGCACAACGATCAAGGAAGCGAAGTGTCATGAAGAGACAATCGCTCAGCAGAGTTATCCACAAACCTGGGCATATACAATTTAGTGCGTTGTCCATTTACCTTGAACGAATTTTCATTTTCTCATTTTACCTCAAGGACCCCAAAAGGAAGGACTTGGATCACCGTAAATGGACCATACCACCTCGACTTAAGCTTCCCTGGAAAAAGATGAAGTCAGGAGTTATAGATCAATACCTGGTCGCCTACCTTAAAGTCTTGGTGAAGGATCTTCTTATCATGCCACTTCTTCACACGTTCCTTGTATAACTTCGAATTATTATAAGCATCCAAACGAAACTCTTCAAGCTCATGAAGTTGCATAAGTCTCTTAGCACCTGCAGCAGACAAATCAAAGTTAAGAAATTTGGTAGCCCAATATACACGATGCTCTAACTCAACTGGAAGATGACAAGACTTCCCATATACTATCTTGAATGGTGACATGCCTATGGGTGTCTTAAATGCGGTCCTATATGCCCAAAGTGCATCATCTAGCTTTAAAGACCAGTCCCGCCTAGAAGCATTAACAGTTTTCTCTAGTATTTTCTTTAATTCCCTATTTGAGACTTCAACTTGTCCACTAGTTTGGGGGTGGTTCGGAGTAGCAACCTTATGGGTCACCCCATACTTGCCTTATAATGAATCAAAAAGTTTATTACAAAAATGCGACCCCCCATCACTAATGATAGCCCTAGGTGTGTCAAAACGTGTAAAAAATATTCTTCTTCAAAAACTTAACAACACATTTAGACTCATTTGTGGGCAATGCCTCTGCTTCCACCCACTTGCTAACATAATCAACAGCAACCAATATATGTTGATTGGAGAGAGACTTAGGAAATGGTCCCATAAAGTCTATGCCCCAAACATCAAAAACCTCACATACAAGAATGTTAGTCAATGACATATCATGTCTCCTACTAATGTTTCCGACCCTTTGACACTTATCACAAGATTTGACAAATACATATGCATCCCTAAATAAGGTGGCCAATAGAAACCACATTCTAAAACTTTATGAGCTGTCCTAGATGCACCATAATGTCCCCCAGCTTCTCTAGAATG
>JAOQMR010000001.1:2580109-2601289 GCA_027563865.1 Erythroxylum pelleterianum
CTAGCTATTCCCGGGTCAAAAGGGTTTGTCCCGGTTAGGTTTTCTGACCTCTGCGTGGATACCGTTAGAGACGGTCTCCTTTGGTCGTTATGGTTTGACTTTGTTATATGGACACAACAATCCTGGCTTTCGGGAACGTCCCGGAACAAAAATTTTTGTTTTCCGCACCGTGTTCATATGATGGACACACCGGGATTTTCCTACAGATATAAATAAGAAAAAGGAAAACAAAAAAGAGGCAAAGGAAGGAGACTATAAATCGTATGTATTGGTTTACCAGTTGAAGGTTATGGTCTACCTTTCATATCAACCAAAAGTGCCACAAACTCAATTAACTTAATTGTCTTCTCTAAGAACGACATTGGTCGACCAATGAGGGCTTGTGTTAATCCTTTATGTAACCAAACTTCTCACAAAATTGTTGGAAGGAAAATTATTTTGGAAAAAGATGACATTGGCCGACCACTCAAAGACATTGGTTGACCAGTATATGTAAGCAGACGATTAGAACTTCGACCAAACACCATACAACTTACTTAAACTATAAAGTTCCTTAGAAAAGAGAACATTGGTTGATCACTCGAAGACATTATTTGACCAATATAAGTAACTAGACGATCATAATTTCGACTAAACAAAGAACAAACTCACTAGAAAGGTTAAAAAAACAGGTTTTTGGTTACATTGGTTGACCAGTGTGTTATGGAAAGCTAAAATATAACTTTAAAACTCAAATTTAAACATAAAAATACTTAATAAGTCATGTTAATATCAATTAAGAATTATACAAAAACTTAAAAGAGACTTCAAACACACAAAATCAATCAAGAAAATGAAACAATATCTTTATCATATAGAATTTTCATCAAACATGCCTAATTTTTTCTAATTGAGAAAATTTTATCTTTATTCAAAGTTTTAGCAAAATAATTACCAATTAATATAAATTCTAACTTAGTGTTAAATTCTCTTTTGAAAAGTCTTTGCTGGTTAAATTCTCCATATCTTATGATAACATGTTCTAGACTTTCTTAGAGGCAAGAAGGTTAGATTCATCATGATAAAATGTGTAAACTCCTTAATGATAACATTTTCTAGACTTTCTTAGAGGCAAGAAGGTTAGATTCATCATGATAAAATGTGTAAATTCCTTAATGATAATTCAATAACTACTTTCTCTACTACATACCATTTACTCTTTATTTCCTAATAGCCTTACAAAACAAGGTAATTAATGTGTTTTAGGAACTCAAATAAGCTTGGTTCCTTGGTTGTTAGGTTCCTTCTTCTTTTTAATGCACAATTTCAAAGGCTGCTTAACATTCTTTGTTTAAGAAAATAAAATCTATCAACATATCAATACTTATCACAAAAGTGACATACCATGTTATATGAGCGATGATGATACATATATGCATTTCTATGTGTCTATGCATAATGAGGAAACTTCCTTTAGACATTAAAGGTATTGCATGGTCTTTTAGGGTAGTAAAATATCCTATGATATATGTTTGATGCCTACTAAAAATACAAGCTTGTTGTATGCTACTTTGGAGCTTAAAAGAGTGTAAGTGGGTTTGCGTGTTTTCATAGAAATTGTGCCTATTCTTTCTTTGATAGTATTGCTATGCTAAGTTGTGAGCTATATATAAAAGAATTATGCTTACTTTTTGGATTATTCATAGTGGATGTGGAATCTGCATACGTATGCTTGGATTGGATGCTCCATATTCAGTTGTCACATTAGGCAATGGTTATTCACTATACAAATATTTTTTTTAGAAAAATATGGTTCCAGAATTGCTTTCACTTTCATGGTTATATCATATTCCATGCATATCATTGGAATTCTTTTGAGCTCTCAGCATGTTTTATAGTTTTTTCACTCCCTTTAGTAAATTTGGACAATGAGTCATTAAAGAAATTACCTCCTTTTTCAGTGTTTCAATCCCATATCTTAATGTGTCTAAGTCATGATTGTTCAATAATCACATTTTTGGATGCTTTAATCATATGAAATTTACTTTTTATCTTTTCATTTTCACTTATGGATGAATCTAGGTTCTTTTAAACCTTTTTAAGTTTGGAAGACAATTTCTGTTTTTTCTTATTCATGATTTCTAAACTTTAAACTAATTCATTATAAGTCAAATCAATATTACTATCTCACAAGTTAGTGTTAGATGTTACTTCATCATCATCTATAGTGGTAAGGAACATAAAAGTTATCTCTTCATCTGAACACTCACTTTCAGATTTACTTGTGTCATCCTAAGTTGATGCTTTAAGTGCTTTCGTCTTGTCCTTCCTTTTTTGTTTCTCTCATATTTCTCATTATCTTTGAGTCGAGGACATTGTGACTTTATATAGCTAAGTTTTCTATATTCATAGTATTAGAAGATTTATGTTTTAAATCATTTTTACCATCTTTGGATTCCTTTATTTTGGAGAATTTCTTCGTCAAAAACTTCTTACATTTTCTAGTGATTAAACCAATGCCTTCTTTATTGCATTCACTAGTTAATGTCTCTTCCTCTTTGCTTAATTCTTCCTTTGAGGCTTTAGACACTAAATTCTTTTTCTTTGATATGTTTTTTGTGTCTTTTGGAGCCTTGGATTGTATATGAGGAGAGATCTAATAAGTTCCTCGAATGGTAGCATTGTTAGATCCTTGACTTCTTGTATGACGGTCATTTTAACTTCAAATATCTTCGAAAGTGACCTAAGAAACTTTCTTATCATTTCAACATTAGTATAGGTCTTTTCAAGACCTTTGAGATTATTAATAATATTAATAAATCTAGTTTACATATTATATATGCTTTCAACATGCTTCACTTGAAATAATCATATAGATGCGCTAGCATGCTTACTTTGCTCATTTTTACTTAATTGGTTCTCTCATGTGTAACTTTTAAATTATATCAAACTTCATGAGCTATTTCACACATAAAGATCCCATTGAATTCATTTATTCCTGATGCGCAAAACAAGATGTGTATGGCCCTACTATTTAAGGAAACTAATATATTATCTTGAGGTTCCCATTCTTCTTTTTAATTTAGGTACCTTTTTATTATCTACAATTTTAGTAGGAATAAAAAGACCATTTGACACTATTTTCCAAAAATGTACACTTTTGGTCATTAAAAAGAATCTCATCCTAGTTTTCCAATAAAGATAATCATTACCATTAAAGAAAGGTGTTCTACTAATGCTTTGTCCCTCTTGATTGAATGATAATGATGATGCTCTTAAATATGTTAGTATGATCTTTGTTATAGGGTTTTGTTAGAAACATAGCCTTATAGAACCACTTTAATACCAGTTATTAGTCTTTAATAACACCCAAGAGGGGAAGGGGTGATTTAGGTGTTTATAAAATTCAAGAACTTTTCTAACTAATGTACTCAGTAAACAACAATCAATATAACTATGAATGAAGAAATTGCTTAATATAAATTAATCAAGCAATAATAATTTAAATAGGATATGAAAGAGAGAATGAAAATTAATTTATAGTGGTTCAGTAAACAATCATTGCCTATGACTACTATACTTCTTCTTTCAAGCGAAGAATAACCTTTGTACAATCTTTCTCGATAAAAAGGAATCCTTCTTACAATCATCTTCCAAGGTGAAGAGGAACGTTAATTCCACTTGGAACACTCCCAAGTACAATATCCATCACCCCAACAAAATATTGCAACTAAAAAATATCTGACTTATTCACTTGTTAACTCAAAATAACTCACTTATACAAATATAAGATAATAATGGTCAAATAATTGAAAAACTTTTTAAAATGTGTGTCTACAACACACAAAAACTTCATGATGCTAAAACCAATGAGAAAACACATATTTATAGTATTTTGGAACCCTTCCTAGTTGTTACAAAGGCTATATGTGAAGCACTGGTCGACCAATATTGCATGCATTAAAAGCTCCAAATTCACTAACCATTAGAATATCGGTTGATTAATATGCCTATTGGTTGGCTAATATGTCAGATTGGTTGACCAGTACATTAACCAATGTTATAACAAACTCATAATACATCAAATTTAATAACTTTAACCTATATTTGTTGACCACTAGCCCATATATATCGACCAATCACCCAAAAATATTATTTTAACACCTTTAAATGGTCAAACTTAATTTGATTAATAATATTATGATTTAAAATTCCCAAAAATGTTCTCCAAACTTTGTTTAAAAGATCAAAAGGCTTTTATGTTAAAAACAAAAGCTTCATAATGAATGTAAAAACTCATACAATGAAGTGAAATGAAATTTTTATGCACGAAGAGCCTTCTAGAGCATCAAATTATCATAGTGATATTACAATTAATATTACAAACTAAAGAATGACCTTGAGAAGCCTTCTTCTTTGTTTCTTGGTTTTATCTTTATTTTGACAATTGTAAACTTCAACTTCTTTTTATCAACTTCACAAGATACCTTCTTGAGTTTATGACTTCAGTTTGTTCTTATATTGCTTTTCATCAAAATAATAAACTCATTAGCAGTAATTATATTTTTATCACCAAATCACCTATTAGAACCTCCCTTGGCTCAACATAATCCTTTTATGTCTGAGAATAAAAATGAACTACCCTCATTAAAATTCAAGTTGCATAGTTTGGATGAATATAATGGTAATATAAATTTCACTAACCATGTTAAATGATTTCAAGATGATGGATTTATAGAGAGCTTCGAAGGAGCGAAAATGTAAAGCGTTCTTATCCACTTTGACCAAAGCAACCAAAGACTGGTATAAGAAAATCCTGACAAGATTTGTGTCAAGTTTTGAGCAAGTCTAAACTTGAAGTTCACTTTATTAGTAAGAAAAGAAGGTCCAATGATTTTATTAATCTCTCTGATACGGTGTAAAAAGAAAGAGAAAGTATTCAACATTATGCTCAAAGGTTTTGTGTAAAAGCCATCCAAGAGACAAATATGAACACCACAATTGTAAATTTGTATTCATAAAAAGTTGACATCATCATCAACCAATATGAAGGCTTCTCTTAATGAAAAAATATATACCATAGAGGAGGTACATGAACAAGTATATAGATTCATCACTTAGGAAGAGCATAAATGTTCCCAAAAATTGGATGGAAAAGATATCATATAAAGCTAGAAGGAGAAAGAAGAAAGAGAGAGTATATTACAATAGCCCAGTAAATGAGGTTAAGGGAGAGGAATATATGGATAGGAGTAAGAAAGCATAGAGACTTACTAATACAACTTTAACACAACTGAATGCTTCCCTTAATCTTTGGTAGCAAATATTCACCTTAATAATTTCTTCGTTCTTGGTTGATTTAATCTCATCACTTTGTTGTAATTTGCTTAAATATGATAAGCTCAAATTCTATAAATTTAACATGGTTTGGCATGTATAATTAGAGTTATAAACCTTCACTTAAAACTTACTCCCAATATACCAAAAGCTTAATTATATTGCCTTCCTTTCATGGTATCAGAGCCCATTCGAGTATATTCTTCACATCTTTTTTTCCCCTTCCTAAACATATCATCCATAACATTCTATTGACACAGGCACAATTACAAGTATTAAACTCAATCCCAGAATGAATCCAGAAACTATTACACCACTAATCACTAACATTACCAACTTCATAATTACTCCTCTTGATAATAATAACTACTTAATTTGGAGAACTCAAGTTAAATCCATACTACTCATCTACGATTTACTTGGATAAATTAATGAGTCAACCCCTAGCATCAAAGAGCAGTGACCTTGCTTCTAGTACCTTACCATTTTTTAACAGAGTTCTTTAATTAGAAAAGGAAGGACAAATTTATATACTATTGCCTTGCTGCTAACCTCACCTCTACTGTGGCATCACTAGCCCTCAAATGTGACATAGCTCAAGCTCTATAGACCATACTTGAAAGTCATTTTCTCTAGAAAATGATGGCCTAAAAATCATTGCTCAAGTGTCGTCTTCACACCACTATAAAAGGTAATTCTTTCATCCCCGATTACCTAAAATCTATAACGTCCACAACTGAAGACTTGGTTGCCATTGGTGACCCAGTTTCCTCTAAAGATTTGGTCCTCTTTATATTTAATGGTTTACCTTTTAATTATGATTTGTTTTTCACTACTATGTAAAATCAAGAAACCACTAGTTCATTCTCAGAGTTATGTTCCAAGCTTTGGCTTTATGAACAATGCTTATTGTCCCTTCATCAATCTTCAACTGAAGTCACTTTTGTGGCGTCTCATACTAGTAGGGTCCTGAATCAAAGTAGTGGTAGATGACCTAGAAAATGAACTTGAAATAAAGGGAGCTTCAGCCATCATCAGAACATTTTAAGATCTTTCACTTATGACAACTTGGTCGGGCCACAAGGCTCTGTATAAGGGACTGGATCATATAGAACTTCAATTCTTTTAAACCAAAATAACCCATCTCCAAACCCATTCATACCCTTTTCCAACCTACACTATTATATAACCCTAGCTTAATATCCCTCTTATAACATATCTTTCCCTTATAATTCTTTGCCCATTTCCAATCATATAATTCTTTGCCCATTTCCAATCAATGATCCCCAAAGTGTCAAATTTGAAAACAAAAGTCAAATAACTGATACTTATCGCTTCAAGTATAAACAATCTAGAAATAATCAACTAGACCCTCCTTATGATCCGACCTCACTTCAACCTGTTTATTCTTTTTTCTTTGAATATTCAACACTCTATAACCCTATCCACATACTTCTCCAATGAAATTACATAATGACCTATAGATACAACTGTTTCCTCCCATATAACATTTAACTCCCATCTTATTGACTCAGTTCAACCATCTCAAGATACTGACTATGTAGTTATTGATAATGATAATATTCTTTCAATCTCCTTTATATGATACTTAACCTTACCTACATACTATAGACCTTTATAGTTACGAAATATTCTTATTGTTCCTCATTTTACTACTAATTTACTTTCTATTGCACAATTTGTTAAACACAATTCCTATTTAATTGAATTTAATCCTTCTAGTTATATTATAAAGGACCTTTTAACTAAGACTTCGCTCATTGCAGGAAGCATCTACAATAACCTCTATCCCTTAGATATTCCTATTCATTTCATAAATCTCATTGCATTCATTGCTTGTAAAGCTTCTCCAAACATTTGGCATAAATGTCTCATTCATCTATGTAATAAAACTCTCTTCAAATTATTTCAGTCACTTAAAGTGTCTAGTGTTGGTGTTGATTGTACCTTATGTCTTTAGGGAAAAGTTATTGTCTTTTATTTACTTCATCTACTGTATTTTGTACAACATCTCTTAAGCCTATTCACTATGAAATTTAGGGACTTTCTCCTTCTCTTTCTCTAGCTAGTTCATATTAATTTATAGTTTTTATTGATTATTTTAGTCGTTACACTTGGATTTTTCTTCTCACTAATAAGTCTTAAACCATACATAAATTTTATCTTTTCAAGGTCACTTTTGAAAATTTATTTTACATATGAAATTTTCCTCACTAATAAGTCTCAAACCATACATAAATTCCAACTTTTCAAGGTCATTACTGAAAATTTATTTTCCACCAAAATAAAAATATTTCAATATGATGGAGCTTTTGAACTCATCAAACGATTGCTTGCTCACTATTTTATGGTTTATGGTATTATTTTTTTAGGTATCTTGTCCTTATACCTCAGAACAAAATAGTGTTATCAAACATAAAATTCATTACATCACTGAAATTGGATCACACTTCTTATTCATAGCTCTCTTCCTAATTGTTTCTGGTTTGATGCCTTTTCCTTCAACTGATAATCAGTATTTCTTGTCATGTCCAATTCCTTGAAACTCAGTTCCCTTGTCTTACGCTTGCCTCTTCTTCCCCACATCCTCACTTCTTTTGTTTTCCATTACATTTTAATTTATACCTATTTTTCCTATAAATCCTATTGCTTCCTCACCACTTAATTCTAGAATCACCTATTGCTTCAACATCACCTCTTCTATCACCACCATTAGAACATCAACCACCACCCCCACGCTCTCACCGAATGGTTACTCGAACTCATGATTGCATTCGCAAACTAAAAACTTTTTCTAAACATATTACTTACCACACCATGACCTAATCATTTCTTAAACCTGATCCCACCTTATTTACTCAAGCAAACAAATTTTCTTATTAATGTCAAGTGACGCCTAATGAGTTTAAGGCTCTTCATACACTTGGTCTCTTATTCCTCCTCCACTAGGTGTAAATATTGTTAGTTGTAAATGGATTTTTTAAACCAAACTTAACCCTACTGGTTCTTTTAGTTGCCACATAGCCCATCTTGTTACCAAAGGTTAACATCAATCTCTTAGTCTTGATTACATCGACATTTTTAGTTCATTCATCAAACCAACGACAATTCTAATCATTTTTACCTTTTCTTTAACTAAAAATTGGTTGATTCGTTAACTTGATGTCAACAATGCATTTCTATATGGGAATCTTCAAAAACCTATTTTTATGCATCAATCTCCTAGTTTTGTTGATCCATATCAACCTCTTTATGTCTGTTGCCTTTACAAGGCTCTTTATTCTCAAACAAGCCCTTAAGGTTTAGCTTCACATATTAACTAAAATACTTTCTGACCTTAGTTTTATCTTAGACAAAACAAACTCCTCTCTTTTTATTCACTCCGAATCTACTATACCACCTGTCTTTTTGTTTGTGTGGATGACATCTCGATAACAAGTTCTTTATAAGAATTTATCTAGACTATCTTTTATGATCTTCATACTACCTTTACCATTAAAAACCTAGCCCTCTTCACTACTTTCTTGGAATTGAAGCTACATTTACATCCACTATTCATCTTCTCACTTAATCCAAATATGCTTATGATCTTCTTCATTGAACTCATCTTAATTCTTCAAAACCAGTCTTTATTCCTATTACTCCATCCTTAACTCTTTCTAAAAATTATGGCCGTTTTCATCTTTTTGATCCCACTGCATATCGCAGTACAATTAAAGCACTTTAATATCTCTGTCTCATTGGACCAGACATACAATTTACTATTAACAAATTTTCTCAATTCTTTCACTACCCTAATAATTTTCACTAGTCAATTGTTAAACATATTCTATGATACCTTTACTCCACTCCATCTTATAGCCTTCATTTAACTAAACCTACTAATTTAACCAAACATGCTTACTCTAATGTTGATTGGACTAGTTGTCTTGATGATCATCGATCTACATTTGGTTATAGCATTTTTTTAAGTCCTTATCTAATTTCTTAGAGTTCCAAGAAGCAACCTCCCATTTCTAGGTCTAATACTAAAGTTGAATACATGAGTATTGCCCTTACTGTTGCTGAACTGTGCCAGGTCACTTTATTCTTGGTGAAACTAGTATATCTGACATTAAGCCATTTTTGTGTTATGATAACCTAGGAGTTATGGGTGTGGTTAAAGTAGATAATTCAATATATAGAATTTCACATAGTTGATATGCCCAAAACTTATATTGTTGTCCTATGAGGGCCCTCTTTATGTTTTATTAAGGTTGTCTTTCACCTTTTCAATTATTAATGAATTTTCTAGTAGATCATGTGATAATAGAAATACATAAAAATAGAAAGATGACTAAAATAATATTGCTTGACATCAATTAATGTTGATGAGAATGTTGGTGAGCACGAGATTAATTTGTGATAATCAAGAAAGAAGTAAAGAGAGGAGCCCATATGTAAGATGATAGGCTGAATATAGGTTATTTACTGGTTGCAAAAATTGTAAAGGTGGGGGAAAATGTTGGTGAAGTGCACATGGAAGCTTCGTTGGAAGCATGAGGAAATTTCACTTAATGCATTAAAGAAATGGAGGAAATTGACCAAGAGATGGTGGTCCATAAGATAAATGTCAATCCTAATTTTAGACCTATCTAGTAGAATAAGCGAACTTTTGCATTTCAAAGACAACTAATAATAGAGGAAGAATTGGAGAAGTTGCTTCGTACTAATTTATTGCATAAAGTATGATATCTCAAGAGGTTAGCAAAAATAGTAATGGTGAAGATGGTAAAAAGGAAGTGGAGGATATGTATAAACTGCATTAACCTCAATAAGGCCTACCTAAAATATATTTATCCCCTAGTTATGGTTAATCTGCTTGTAATGTGACAAGTTAAAAATAATTGAGCTTCATAGATGCACGTTCAGAATATAACCATATTCTTATATATGAAATAAAGGAAGATCTTATTTGTGACCCATAATTGCCTCTATTGCTATAAAGTAATGTCATTTTTATTATAGAACATAAAGGTCACCTATCAAAGCTTAATCGACAAAGTGTTTAAGCCTTAGTTGGACAAGAACATAATGAACGATATCAAAGATATGTTAGTAAAGACCTAGAAGAAAGGAGATAATATTGCAAATCTATGAGAATGTTATCCACAAGTATGAGATGAAGCTTAAGCCACAAAAGTACATCTGTTAAGTATTAGAAAAGATTTTTATTTTTGTTTTGTAGTAACTTAATGCAACGTAAAGGTCAATCTTGAGAAGATAAAAGCAATCTAGATGATAACCTGTCTAAGATCCATTAAATAAATGCAAAAGGCTCATAAGGAAAATAATGAGCTTGACTAGGTTTCTCTCTATATGTGTTGATCATTATCTATCTTTCTTTCATATGCTTAGATAGGTAAACAGCTTCAATTAGGGACCATAATGTTAAAAGGCTATCGATAAACTAAACATATACTTGTTAATGCAATTATTATTATTTATAATCAAGCTTTAGGAGTCTTTTTCCTTTATTTGGTCATCTTAAATTGGTTTATTAGTCCAATAATGATGAAGGATTAACAAAATTAACAAAACCCGTTTATTACATTAGTAAAAGCCTTTATAAGACTAAGAAAAGGTACATAAATATAAAGAAGGCAACTTTGGCCCAAATAGTCTTCATGCAAAAGCTTAGAGCATACTTTTAAGCTTATATATTTAAGGTTGTCACAAATCTGCCTCTTCGCTAAACCTTGTACAAACATGATTCCCCAATGATGTGGATAATGTACATAGACGAGTTGTGTAACTCCAAGGGAAGTGGGGTAGTATTGATAAAGGGGAATTTTGAGATAAAGATCAGGTATGCAAAAAGAAATAGTTTAGAGCTTGTGTATTAAATGAAAATAGAACTATTGTTATGTGGAATTCGGTTGACATGCCATTTACAATTACAAGTTACAAGGGTATGTTTTGACTCTTATCTTGAAATGAATCAAGTTCTCGAAAACTTTGAGGAAAAAGAGAAGAACATGTGAAAGTATTAAACAAATTATCTTCAAATGAATCAAGCTATGCGTGTAGACCTTTAACTTATTCCTCAGGAAGATCGCTTAATAATAGAACAATTATCTAAATAAGGAGTACAAGGAGCAAAGAGAAGGAATCTTTTAGGATGAGCTTGGTTAACTAGAACTTCATATTAATTATATTGACTCTTAAGATAAATGGATAAGTGTAATTAGTAACTATATTTAAAATAGAGAATTCGTAAGCAATAAAGGAAGCGGAAAAAATCCAAGAATAAAGTTGCAAGATACATATTAGCTAATGGAAGATTTTTCAAAAATTTTTACTTTGATAAATTTGCAACGTGTGATGTCCTATGTAGTATCTAAAGTATTGAGGGAGTATAACCCATTAGGGGGCCTTTACTTTCAACCATAAATTGATCAAGAAAAAATACTATTGGCTTATGATAAGGAGGGATGCATAAAAACATGTAAAGAAATTTGATAAGTGATAATATTATTTAGATCTTCAACAAAGACTTATCTTTAATTATACACCCATGTCTAACCTAATCTCATTTGCACAATGGAGAATATAGTTTATGGGGGCTTTTTCTGTAACCATCTATCATATAAAGTTCTTACTAGTAGCAATAAATTATTTTACTAAGTGGGCGAAATGTAAATTCTATTCCTTTATTACAATTAAAATAATCAAACAGTTCTTGAAGGTCAATATAGTTAGTCGATATAGAGTTCTTGTAATCATTTTTTTGAATAATGTACCAAAGTTTAGTAGTAAAGGGCTATTAACAATTTTACAAATAAATAAGAATTACATAGTGTTTTATGTATGCCATTCATCCTTAGACAAATAGCTTAGTTGAGCTAACTAATATAACTCTCTTGCAAGGCTTACAAATTAGGATTAAAAATGTTGAAAGCATATGGGTAGATCAATTTCACTCTATTCTATGGGCATATCACTCCATATCTAGAACTTTGATTATAAAAACATGTTTAACTTTTTTTTTGATAATTCAGAAGAATTTATAAAAAAACCAAAGATATGTACAAATAGAGTTCACTCAACCAGTGCCTCTAAGGACACAAACAGCTATATATCATAAGAACCTATCCCACAATCCTATCTGAAGCATGTGAAACTCAAGGGGACCAACAACTAAAACTTTTGGAAGCTACTTGCCTACCTCCACTGATAACAAAACAGATCACTTTTACTCTAACCAACGCCATACAAAAGAAGTAATAACTAGAATATGTTTTTCCTCAGCTAAACAATTTCTCAAGCCCAGTTGATGCAATACCAAATGTAAAAGCTAAATTCAAAATCTGAACTTCAACTTCCCTTGCCAAGGTTGGACCTTCCATCGGCTTATGCAGAGGAACATGAATTGTGTTACCTCGTAGGTGATGCCACTATGGGAGGGAGTAATACTTGCAAGTTTTCTTTGCTGTGCCTAAACGGATCAGTCCTGCCAATTCCGTCAGTGTGTTTGTAACAATAAATATACAGACTCGGTCCTCTTTGTCGCTTTAGAGCCTGTAGGAAGTTGGATTGCCAACTTAGGAAGTTGAATAGCCAACTAACTCCTGTCTGATCTTCCGATGGGGACTCACATGCTATTAGCCAAAGAATATTTTGATCTATCAACCTGCAGAAAAGTTAGTGATGAACAACCTGCAGAAAACATGTTTAATCTTAGTCTTATTTACAGTGTAACCATTGTTTTCAGTAGAGCTGAACATAGGGAGCTTAATGCCAATGAATTTTCAATAAGAAGCAAATGTTGATATCCTCTTAAGTGAAATGGATCCCTTATAAAAGTGTAAGATAATGCTTATATGAATAACTTACCATATCAACAAAGTGTAAAGGAGTACAATGTCAAAAGAACTTGAATTTAAGACATAAAAAGAAGGGTCTAAAAAGAATAGACATGTCCAATACAACTTAAGTAAAAGAAAAACTTGCCCTTAAATGGTATGGTCCTTTCCTTATTAGGGAATCAATAAATAGAGATCTTGCATATTGTCAAACCTCATAAACGATAAATACTTATAGCATGGAATGGACAACATCTGAATTGCTATTATAAATAAATAAATTTTTTATGATTATTTAGATATTTTTTTCGGTTATCACAATCCATCATCAATATAACAAGTTGTTTTATCAAGGAAAAATGCACTCAAAAAGATGTAAACTTGTCTTTATACTGATCAAATAATAAGACATTTTATTAAGGCAAAACACATTGGAAAAGAAGCAGATATATTCTTACGATGATCAAGTAATAAGACATTTCACTAAGATAAAATGCTTTCACAAAATACTAAGGAGAAAATAAATAAATCAATATATGACAAGCGATTGTATAAATACAGTGAGTAAGAAGTTTTCTGCTGATACAGGTCTAGAGGCCAACAAAATGCAAATATTTCAAGAAAGTAAAAAATTTGGACAGCCACTTTGAAAGTTAAGGGTCTTAAGCTTTCAAACTTCTAAACTACCACCTAAGTCCTTCGATATGTAGGCATAATCATCTTTTATGGTCTTGAGCTTTGACATAAATTCTAAGCCAAGCTAATCACTTTCACTTAGAGTTTGGATCTATGTAACACGAACACGGCAAAATGGAGCCGTGTCCGTGTGTCAGACACGTGTCCGACATGGACACCCACCCGGCACGCAATGGACACGTGTCTGTACGTGTCGACATTAAAAAATAATTTTTTCGGCTAGAACACGGCTTGGAAACCTCTTGAGACGGCTCGGACACAGCAGGAGACACGTCTTGAAACGGCTTGGACACGCCATTGGACCTTTCATTTTCATCTGAAATAATACCATTGCGCCAAGACTTTTCACCTTCCATCTGCTCTTCATACGACGCTTTTGAGGTGTAGCTTCCATCTACTCTTTCACCTTCCATCTGTGCTGGTTCTTCACCTTCCACCTGCACTGGTTCTTCTCTTGACCTTCCATCTGCGCTGGTTCTTCACCTTCCATCTTCATTTCTACTCTGTGGTGCTGCCCTGCTTGGATAACCTTCCATCTGCCCTGCTTCACGTATGCCCTGCTTCATACGTTAATATTTTATAAATTCTGAATTTTTTTCTTAATTCTAAATTTTATAATATACAATATATATATATATATATATATGCCGTGTTCACCAAATTTTAGAAGTTGGCCCGTGTCTAGTGTCCGTGTCCGTGTTGTGTCGCGTATCCGTGTCCGTGTCTGAGTCCGTGTCGTTGTGCTTCTTAGGTTTGGATAGTTTAACTTTATGAGCTGTTTTCACTAAATGAATGGAATAACCATATTCTCACTATTCTAAGTCTCAAAAGACTTGCTTTTAAGGAAGTCATGATACACGTTGTTTTTGCACTCATTAATTAAGTAGTAACTTCGGTTATGAGTAGTCTAAGTCAATTTTTTTGTCATTTGCAATCAAACTACTAATCTTTGTAACGAGGACTTTGATTTTCTTCCTTAATCTTCTTAGTCAGTTCCTTCATGGTCTTTTTATAAGCTATAAACATATCCTGTTGTTCTAAGAGAGCCTGTTTATCTCCAAAACAACCTTATTGTTACAAAATCAAAATATATATTAAGAGCAAGCAAAAAATAACTTGCATAAAAATCTTCGATATGGAGTTACTAAAGGAGTTTGAACAGTATGCATCTTGACAAAGTTAACTTCAACTTAGTAATGTACTGTTTATTTTAAATTTTTCACTAACAACCCCTTGCTTGAGGTAATACTAATTGAAGATAGGGTCACTCACCTTGATATCCCACTTTGTAGTGAACAAGCTTTTCTTCAGGTCTAACATTATTTCCCATATTCTTGCAGGTAGAAGTTTGAGTGTAAGTTGGCTAAGTGATCTTAATGGAGGCTCAAAGGCCTTCTTCACTTGATCTAATTTTTTTTTCTATGTTTGATGAGCCTCTTGAGGCATAATCCTCCTCCACTTCTTATCAGCTTCATCCTCGTTACGGGCTGAATAGATGAGTTTGCTTAAATCTATACAAATTGCAGTAATCTATCATTACAAAACTTATAGAACTATCAATCTATAACCCCAACCTCTAACAATATATCTTCCTTTGGCAACTAATCTTTAGAACAAGGGGATTCTTAAAATCCATCAAGCTCCATGTATAGGAGTTCATAAGGGAATCTAACCTTTTTCTTTTGTTGAAGTCTAGGTCTACTTTCCCTTACGTCTACTAAAAGTCTCAACACATCTTCGTCATAAAATGCTTTTCATACTCGTACAGGCTATGAAAGTTACACACATATATGATATTTATTTTGAATCCCTAATCAAAATTCACTCTTTACTTATTTTTTGTTGAATAGTGATTCTTGATATTTTTCTCTCTAATTTTTTTATCATTTAAATTTTTATATAAATACTTCTTTAATTAGTAGTGATTTTTTATATTTTCTCTTTAATTTTTAAAATTTTATTATTTACGTGTTTATATTGAAACTATTTTTGATGTTATTTGGCAAGAACAATGAAAAGACTAAATTAGAGGAAAAAACTTACCAAACATATATGGTTACAGAGCACAACTCACTGTCTTTAAATCTCTCAAGACTCGATCATTCATTTTCTCAGGCATTATAGCATTAACAGTTTGTCAAAAGCAGAGATGGGTAGACTTCTTAGCTATGTCAAAATTACATTTAAAGCCACACCTATACGCCCACACTGCTATAACATGAAGATGTAGGATTTCCAATACATTAGTAAGTTAATCTCTCCTATTTGTATTCAATTAACACTCACCTAGATGTGGCTTTTAAGTATGAAGGCAACTAAAATGATACCATGAGAAGGCAAAAATTGTTAAGTGTCCTCTTCAGTGTTGGCTTCCCTCTCTTGCAGTTTCTTCACATAGGCTTTCTCTTCTTCTGCAATTTCTGCAACTTCCTCCATTTGAGATAGATCTGGTATGACAACCCAGAGAAGACCATGGCTACACATCCCCATTGTTTTGTTGAAAGGGGATTGCCACTAAGCAATGATGAAACCACAATGCTCACGAACTTTCTGGTGGTGGTGATTGTAGTGTTAGTAAGAGATCCGAATCTGCTAATGGTTAAAAAAATGAAGTTCTGGCCTACTGCCCCACACAGGCAGAAGAGAAAAATGTCCCAGGCTGCCTCTGGATGCTGCTTACAGAACTCAACTGCCTCATAGCCAAAACCTTGAGGCAAGCCAAACATGTAGATCATGTTGTAAATCGTACCCCATAAATTCATACCCAACATAATATCCCAAGCACTCGTCTTTGGATACCTGAGTAAAAAAAGAAAAAGTACATTCATTTAGGCGATGAAAAAGTGCCTGAAGAGCAAGTATGTTTAGTGAGTGAGAACATTGTAAGAAATTCAGGAATAAAACCTTCAAGATCATACACAGATATTTAAGTTGACAAAAAAAGTGATTAAGTAGTTAAAAAGTGAAGCACACCTTGTAGTGAGTGAATCCTGTGTAGCATTTGTAAATCCATCAAATGCAAGATTTAAGAAACAAAGTCCGTATCCAAGAGGTGCATTTGGATGTGCAAGTTTGCTCATAGTTTTTGAGCTGGTCTGAAATCAGGAAGCATACATGAGACAGGACATGAATTAAAACCAAAATTTTGAGTCTATGGCTATAATACAGGGCTCGAGATGAAGAAATCTTTCAGATATAGTCTCTCACCTTCGAGAGCGCAAATGTTGATACCCCTCCAGCAACAAGGAAAGTGCATATATACTCATTAAGGGAGTATCTTATACCATAAACTAGAGTGCCCATCAACATGACTGCATAAAAATTATGAAATAATTCATCAGTAAATGATACTAGAGATGGTGCCTTACTGATCTGGATGCATACTAGAGTAATCCCAAGCACTGAACAAGTACTTTGTAACTATTTTCGTAAAAAGCTACGAACAAACAAAAAGCAAAACACACTGTGAAATGGAAAGAGACTCAAGAAGAAAAACATGCATTAGTTACAGAGGACGTTGGTCAAAACAACAGAAAATTTGCATAGCTAACTTGGACCTTTGGAAGAACAGCGATTGCATTTGTTCAGAAACCTCAATATATCCAATTTAATCTTCAAAAAGCATCTACAGTAAGAAATGAACCACTAACAGACAAAATGAAAACGATCAAGTTAATTTCTAGAGCACCAAATTAACACTAAAGATCCAAGGTGGCGATCACAACTAGCGATATCAAGTTTGTTTTACATTTTTTATAATTTGAAGCTGCACAATCAAAAGAGACACCACACCTGGAATCATTTTTGAAGATTTTGCTAGGACCTGCAGGCACCAAAATCGGTAAGGAAGGTTAATCAATGAAACTGATAATGACTAGAATCCATCATAAAACAACAAACTCCTGAAGAAAGAAAGATTTCATAAAAAGTTGAACAAACCTGAGCTGGGTAGCTGATATATTTCAAAGCTTCAATGCCCATCGCTGGACCAATGGTATTGGTAATTCCTGCACTCCAATACGTCCACCATGGAGCACCACTACCACTTGTACTGCTTCTCGACCAAATCTTTATCACTAGACATCAAAACGGAAATAACCACTTTAAGATCCAAAACACTACAATATAATGTATGTTATCAAATTACACTAGTGGATTGCGCACAACTTACTTATATAAGACCAAATCAGGCAAACCACATTTTGCGCCAGATTTAGGAACGATAAATGTTCGAACCTCTTCCCATCCTCACCAAATCGCTTTGTAGATCTGAAGCAGAAAGGGAATCATCTCATCAACCCTATGTTACAACAATGACGTCGCATCCAATTAGGAAGAGACTTACAGAGTTTCTTGGAGAACTCCTTGATAGATGTACGCTGACCAGATTCCGGCAACACAAAAGGCTAACACCAACACTCGGCGTAGTCCGGCACCGTGTGATTCCATAGCCAACGACGACCACTGGATTTCCGCCGAGGTTCCTTTTATCAGTTGACGGAATAACTTAACGGGAAATGAAAACGGCGAGGAAGGAATTTTGTGATTTGACGGTGCGGAGATAACGGAAATAACCGCCCAGGTTCCTTTGATCAGATATATAAAAAGGAAGACAGAGGAGCGCTGAAGTTACGTGGATGTTCCACGTGGGATCACTTGATTGGGTGCATGATTTCAACTCGGGTTTCTCATTGGTTGGACCAACGTGGATCACAAAACGACGAGAAGGGCCTTTAACACTGTAATATGGGCCCCACCAATCAATTGGATCGTCCATATTGCTCTCCATTATCAAAATATTATAGTAACTTTGATCATTCCTCTAGCTTCTATTAATTACGGGTACTCTTTCAGTTAGGGGTATTTCAATTCTGATCCTCTTAATTTGATTTATACATTTTAGTAAACCTTACGTAAATATGTAGATAAAATTTAATAGAACAGAATTAGAATTATTAACTGGAACAGAAGATTTGATCCCTATAATTATACGTAATGCTTTAAAGACTACTAGTAGTAGACTTCTGATTGTTTAACGCCATATTTCATGCATAGGCATCCAAGTGATTGTCCATAAGTACCAGTTAATTTTTCTAATGTAACCATTTTCTTGACTCAACCTTATATATGTGCTCTTATTGTAAAAGATAAAGATCCAACTTTTGTAAAAGTCTTCCAAATGGCAAGTCTTCTTATGATAGAATTAGCTTAAACCATCTTACTGTGATATTTTAAACTTATCTTTGTCAAAGACTTTCTCTTTAACCACAATCATCAATATAGCCATCCAATAGTCTTAGCTAATAGTATATGGCATCAATTCTACTAATGAGATGATTGTTATATATTTCTATTCCGTATTTTGATTTTTGGGAACAAAACGAAAGAAGACTATAATTATAGTTTTAATGGACTCCCAACGCCATTTTCTTTGTCTCTTTCTTAGTGTTCTCCATATTTATAACTAGTACGACTTCCTAATGTTCCTTATGTATTGGCTTATTAGGCTAAAATTGATGTGTCATTTTAAATGTCCATGCTAAGTTGATAGTATCCTTGAGTTATAGGGCTAGTCTGGTTTCTAAGCCTACAAAACATAGTGTTGAAGGATTTTTCACTAATAACACTTTGATAGCTAACTCAGACTTAGGCTTATGTGAAAGTTTAGAATGAGCGAGAATTTCCTTACCTTTATGACGTTCCTCGTCTTTCATAATAAGGATGGTAGGTGTTAGACCCCTAAGTCTTAATAGTGGAATTGTGCAGGCATTGATGAGTATTGACCAGTGTTTGACACTTGAGAATATGGAACAAGACAAAGACTTGTAGTAGGCAAGAAAAATGAATATTATAAATGAGTTCGTATACAGTGGTGCACATTGGCAGGAATCTTTGACGAGATACAAGATTCAGATATGATATCAAAAGATAACTTGAAATGGACCTTGCGTTGAAGGTTATCTAGATCACATATATGAGGGAGACATGTGAGAGCTATAAGGACTTAATATGTGCTCAACTAGATGGACCATGACTAATGAACTTGATATAGGTAAGCATTGAACCATACCAGTATGCTATCAAAGGCTTTGGGCTTGAATAACTCATCATCAATAAATAGAGATAAAGAGAAGATCTTGGGTGATGTGATAGATAAAATTACAATAGATTTACATTAGCTCTAAAATATAAAGATCATGCGGGAGGGTCATTTAAAAATAGTAGAGTTCTTCATGAATATGGATATATCTTTCCTAATTAAATGTAACCTCTTATATTGTTAGTTTTGATGTAGCTAAATCTTATAAGATATAGTACTATTTGGATAAGGGTGTCATCCAATTAGTTAGTATGATGTAATATGATAAGGATAGAGGTGATCTAGTTAGTTTAGTTCAATTAGGATTCTGAATTGTAAAGCTAGAGGTGTCTATAAATAGCTTATTTGAGCCTTGCTATGAAACAAAGATAGAGGGGTGGGGAACACATTAAGAAAGAGCATTCCTTTGTATACTTTTAGGAAGTAATAAAGGTTGATTTTTACTATATTTCTTATTCTTTATTGTTGCCTATGATTATCTAATGATTTCATAATATTCTTACTCAAGTATGAGACACTACTAGAAAATTCGTAAATTGCGACCGAAACATACCGACGGTATTGAGAACCGTTAGAAATACCGACCGAAATAGTTGTTCGGTCGGAGGAGTTGGCTGACAGTTCAAAATTAGCGACCGACAAGCATTCGGTCGTAGAAATTAAGTAAGGGTTATTCACCGACTGAAACTTTGGTCGGTAATGGGGTCGGTAAAAAGCGTCGTCACTTAAAACCTACCCCTCTTTTTTTCCTCTCCCCCGCGCAAACTTCCTCCTTCCTCCTTTCGCCGCACCTGCCTCTGTCTGCGTTGGTTTCTCCGACGACTGCTTGTCTTCTTCTCCGGTGACTTCACAGGCGTTCTTCTTCTCCCATCCGCACGTGCTCCTCTCCCTTCCGCAGCTGGGTCTTCTCGGTTGACAGATCTCCCACCTTCGTTCTCCTTCGCCGCCGGTGGCCGTGGACAGCGTTTCCCCTCCCCTCGCCGGCGTTGTGGTCTCCGACGAAGGTAACCACATCTCCTCCCTCCCCCTCCCCGACGGTTTACATTGCTTGGGTATAGATTTTTAAATTTATTTTTAATGTTTTAATTTTTTTGTTCTTATATTTAAATCTATATTCATATAAATGTTGATTTTAGTTATTGGATCTATTTCTAACCATTACATATTCAATATTATGGATTGTATGAAGGATCGCAAGGTGAG
>JAOQMR010000001.1:2609417-2622412 GCA_027563865.1 Erythroxylum pelleterianum
TATTAAAATTAAATTTTGTAATTATATTAAAATCAAACTCTAATTATAATTTAATTTTAATAAAATCAAATATTTCATATTTGATTCTTGATGTTTCTCAAACTTCACAATTAAGTCTAACTTAATTTGAATTAATTTTCTCTTTTTAACTGCTCTTTATATATGATCCATTAAGTTCCTAATATGTTAGTAATTATTATAAATTATAGTTTTAATTTATAAATAGAATTATATAAACTAAAACTCATTTTAATTTATCTTTAATTATCCCATTAAATAATTTATAATCATAAATCAATATTGACATCTAGCAATATGTTATGACCACCCAAATATTAATAATATCAAAATGGTTTGACTTAACCTGTCTATGCAAGATTATGATATATAATTTAATCATTTCGTCATCCAATATTCCAATTAGACATAGAATATGGATATAATATCTGCTCTTTTAAAATTTAGTCATTTTTCTTACTAATTAGTAATTAATTTATAATTATTTGAAAGTACTTTTTCAAATGTCAATTTACTCTGACCAACGAATTTCTTAAATCACTAAAAATCAAGAATAATGGAACATTCTTTCTAATTACTTTATAGTGACAAATCATTTATTGACTTGCTCAAATATTTCCATGTGGTTCTTATTATATCCAAGTACTATTGGTTGTGCTACCTTAAATAGGATGAATCATAAGTGGTATCAAAACACAATGATTCTCACATAGATACTCTAGTAATCTCAAGTCTAAGGATAAATTATACAGCCATTATGATAGGGAAATCCACAAAAATGATATCCCATTTGGAATCCTTATAATCAAGTCAGTTCAATGAACTTATTCTCTAATAAACACTCACTTATTTATTCTCATAAGAAAGAAACATAACATGTGCTAGTTTTATTATTTTATCAACATCCTATCTTGATAAAACTACAACTAGGAACAATTTAGGAATAACGCATAAAGAAAAATTGAATTTTATAATTATGATATCATCATCATAATAATTGTATAGTAATTATTTTAGTGATTTTATCTTTAGTATTAAAAAATCAAATGTAATTAATAAAATACATAAAGATAAAGAATGCCTTGATTAATTAAACTAATAATGTCATACATAAAATTACAACTAACCGATTAGCTGTAAAGACATAAACTAACAATCTCTTATTTGCACTAAAGCCAATCACCATCATATCTAGTACCATATCCATTTATATGTCAATCATGTCTCTTTTGAGATAATGGATTAGTGAGAGAATCAACAAGATTCTCTTTAGTGGGAACTCACATTAATGATATGTCTTTTGCTCTATTATCTCCCTGGTCAAGTGAAACTTTTTAAGTACATGTTGTACATGTTTGGACCATTGATGAGACCTTGGTTCCTTTAATTGTACAATGGAACCATTGTTGTCACAGTACAATATTATAGGTTCAACAAGTTAGGAACCACTCAAAGTTTTCTTGATCCAAACCACTTCCTTTGATGCCTATGACATGAAATTGTACTCTGTCTTGGTTGTAGAATTTGTAATGATTGATTGTTTGGAAATCTTCTAACTTATCACACCACAATTAAGAGTGAAAATTTACCCTGATTTTGATCTGCTATCATTTGGATCTAACTGAAAACTACCATCTTAATACCCTTGAACTCTCAGTTCAGCTTTTTCATAGACCAAGAAAACTTCTTTAGTCCTTCTTAAGTAATTCAAGATGTTTGTCACAATCATCCACTGACCATAACCAAGATTGGCTTGAAACCTACTCGTCATGCTCAACACAATCCATTTTATCTCTCTTTTTGTGTCTTAGGACATAACTTGTGTAAGAGAAATCTTATACGATATAGGTAACAATTCCCTCTTGGAATTTTCCATGCTAAACCTCTTTAACTCTTTGTCGATATAAATGGATTAGGATAATTAATGCAACTTCTTTAATCTATCTCTATAGATATTTATTCCTAAAATATAGGTTGCTTCTCCCATATACTTCATGGGGAAGTTTTTAGACAACCAAATCATTATAGATTGCAGTATTGGTATGCCATTTCCAATCAGCAATATGCCATTTACATATAGCACTAAAAGACAACTGCACTCCCACTAACCTTCTTATAGACACATGGTTTATCCACATTTTTTATAAAATTAAACTCTTTTATTGTCCATCAAAACAAACGTTCCACCTCCGTAACGCTTGCTTAAGTCTTAGAGTTTTGTAACTTTCATACTTGATTAGGAAATCTTTTTAGATTCAAAACCCTTAGGTTATGTCATATACGCTCCTCTAGTAAATTCCCATTTAGAAATGTTATTTTGACATCCATTTTTCAAATTTCATAATTATAATATGTGGTTATAGCCAATAAGATTCCTATAGATAAGCATAACTATTGGCAAAAAGGTTTCATCAAAATGAACTCCTTGTTTTTATTTGTAATCTTAGCCACTAGCCTTGCTTTGTATATATGTACATTACCATCCATGTCAGTTTTTATCTTAAAAGCTCACTTACATACTATAGGTATAATACTGTCAGGTGCATCCGCCAAAGTCCATACTTGAGTAGTGTATTTGGATTATATTTCAGATCTAATAGTTTTATGATATTTTAAAGAATCAATGTTAGATATTGCTTCTTTATACGTAGTGGGCTCATCATCTATGAGCGATATATTATCCTTCCCCTTTTATATATGTAGATTTAATCTAATGAAGGGATGACGTATCCAATTAGTGCATTTCAGAATATGTGTCTCTTAAACCCTCGGTTGTATACCATATGTATCAACTTGAGGTTTTTGTCATATCTGGATGTGAATTTGTGGTTCTTGAACTTCTCTAAGTTCTACCTCACTGTGATTAATTTTCTTGAGAATAAATTCTCTTTCTAGAAATGTAGCATATCTTAAGACAAACATATTTAGCTCAAGATGAAGGTAAAACTGATGTTCGATACTCTCTTTTGGATACCCCACAAATTTTCATTTATCTAATCTAGCTTGAAGCTTATTAAATGCTGCATAATTTATATAAGCATCACATCCCTAAATCTTCATAAGCGACACATCCCCAAAATTTCAAGTGTGATAACTTTGTTCTATTACTAATCCATATATCATATGATGTCTTATTAATCAATTTGGATGGAACTCTGTTGAAAAGGTGAGCAATAGTTTCAAGGGCATATCTCTAAAAGGAGATAGGAAGGACTACATGACTCATTAAAAAAAATCTACTAGAGTACAATTTCTCCTCTTAGACACATCATTATGTTGTGGAGTTATAGGAAAAGTCCATTATGAGATAATCTCATTCTCTTTTAAGTAACCAAGTAACTCATAGTCTAAGTATTCACCAACTCGATCTTATCTAAGTGTCTTAATAATTTTAACACTTTGTTTTCCAATCTCTAGTCTAAATTCTTTGAATTTTTCAAATGATTCAGACTTTTGCTTCATTAACTATACATAACCATATCTAAAATGATCATCTGTGAGCATAATGAAATATGACAATCTAGCTCTAGCTCAAGTAAACATAGGCCATGCACATCTAAATGTATAAGAATAAGAAACAAAAGCCTTTTGCAAAAGTACCAAAGCCAAATGGTGGTGTCAAGAATAAGGACATTGATAAGGGCACATATTTACATTGTAGAGATTTTATTGCTCTTAGAAAAATCCTCAATAAGAACATAACTTAATTCCTTTTTAAGGGGTCCCTATTTAGTCTCAAACATATTCAAAAGTTCATGCAATGACATATCCTTTTGAGTCATATAAAAGTTCATAATGAACTGTGAAAGGCTTAGAGTAAGAGATTAAAGCATCAAATTAATGCTTAACCCATGGTCCATAACATAACCAGATTGGCTTAATTTTTCAATATAGCTAATTATCTTCAGTACGTGTAGCTTAAATGAAGATCCTTCTACCATCTTGCATTGGTACAATGCTCTAAAAGTCTCATAACTTTCTACCTTATTTTATGCACCAAATAACTCCTTGAGATGCATAATTACGGTAGGAGCATCCATGCTTTCATATTGTTTCCTGAAGCTTAGGAGATAAGCTAGCCAATATAACATATTTAGCTTGTTCAACATTATCAATATAAAGCTGATATGGCTCCCATACTTCATTAGCATCCAAGATGCTTGACAATAATAGATCAGTACTCATCTTCTTCTGACAATTAAAAGGCATAAAAGAGAAAGTATCAGTTTATGCCACAAAATAAAATAAAATAAAGAATTTAATAAATATTTAATTACTCATACTATTTTATTCAAAATAATAGCTCTCGTTATTAAATCGGAAAATTATCAAATAATTTTCTAGTGGGCTAGGATCCTATCCAAAGTTAGTTAATCTTGAAATTACTCAACAAACCAACTAAATTTAAATTAAGTAGGTAATAATTTTATCAATCACATCTGATTTGTTAGGTGACAACTCTTATATATTATTCTAAAACTTATCTCTAAATTTATATGATAATGAGTTTGCTCATCCAAATCATACAAAATTAGTTAAGTAAGACCTATTAATTTAAGTAAAATACATTTAGGTTAAAGGGACTTTAACTTTGCTCAACAAGCTTTACAGTAAACAAAACTCTGGTTTTATCTTTAAATAATGAAAGGTAACTATCACATGGTTAACATGTACTTAATATTTGATTAAAAATTTTAAAAATTTATGTCTCATAAAAATAACATAATCTCATTATATTAATAATTTCTAACATAATCAAATTATGTAAGAAATCCTTTAACACCTTTTTTTTGATTATGCTTATTGATTTGATAGCTAATTTAATTTAATAATTTAATTCTTTGAAAATTTAAACTAAATTCTAGAATATTCCTAATAAAAGAATGCAATAAACATAATACACACAGGCATAAATTCACACACACATCTAGAAATCCGAACCATGAACTTAGCTAAGGTGACATGGTTTCGAAGGTTTCGCGGATATCAAATAACAAACATATTCTGATTCAACACTGATTTGAGCATGCAATTTTTAGGTTTCAGAAGCCAAAAAAACAAAATTGAGGCAGAAGAGTTTTTGAGAAGTCACAAAACAAATTACTACGTCTTTTTCTTAAACATGTATTCTGCTTTTCAGAAAGCTAAATCACAATAATTCCGAAAGTTGAGTTTCACTTTCTAGATAAATAATTCCGAAGAATCAATTAAATAAAGAATCATAATCAATTGTCTTAAACCTTAATTTTTATTAAGTCATTAACAGGCAAACCATTTAATCAAGATAAATAATTAAAGGGAACTTTGATATTACTACGGAGAAACTAACCGTGATCAAATCACAAACACAATAAAGAAATAAAATTTTTATAGTTTACTGTCGAATCATAATAATTGAATAACTTAAAAAACATGAATTATACTAACTCGAAAGGTTCATATTAAAAACCTTTTTTCAGAGGTCAACAGTATCTACACAATAGTAAAAATAAACACAATATTTGGGAGGAAATAAAAAAGAGTACTAACTCCCTTATAATAAGATATATTCTTTTTGGAGTGGTTAAGTCTTGCATTGTTTGATTAGATGTCATGCTAATGTAAGATTGATTCCACTAATCATTTTGTCTAAGAAATAATGGTAAAGTCACGAATCTACTGTCAATCTTTTTGGTTTACTCGTTTTTTCTTCCAACCAATAAATCAAAGTTGAGGTCAATTGAAGCCGGACTTCTCACTGTCGTTTTCAAATTAAGTCCTTATTTGACTGCTCCTGTAGCGTATTCACACGCAAAAGACATCCACTTCCAGTTGTTGAACAGCAGACAAATCGTAGGAATCTTGTGTTGACCATTTATAAACTCGTCATAAAATGTCAAATAAACTTTGATTAAGCTAAATGTACTTAAAATGAAATCTAAATTTTAATCTCTAACACTACTAATTCGCCCTAAACACCTTTGTTGCCTGTTTGAATGAACTTTTGAGAGATCAATAAGTACTTTTTTTTAACAAAAATTCTTTTTTTAAGTGTGTTTGACTGTAAAATAAAAAAGAATTTTTTTTTATAGATATGACTTTTTTGACATCCAAAATACAGTTTTTTAAGAAGCTCGAATTTGGAACTTCTTAAAAAAAGTCTCTCAAATGACTTTTTCAAGTTAAATTCTCAAATCAATTAATGAGCTTATTTTTTAGTTCCTTTTATCCTTATGTTTTACATATAATTCCCACGACACCCACAAGCTCAACTTCACGTTTATCTTGCAAACTCATCTTCTCTATTACAATAAAATGCATAATTTATTGTGTATTTAACTATTTACTTAAATTGAATATTCATTTTGAGATTATATAATATTATTTGACTTTTTTATATGTTTTAATATTTATTTTTGATATTAATTTTACTTATATTATAATCTGTATAAAAGATTTGATTAGATATATTTTCATTTATGTTTCATATGGTTTAAAATTATATCATAATTAATATATTGTGCTTTGCATATTGTTTAATATACTTTAAATAATATTTATATGCATAATTAATTTTTATTACAAAATAAAATATAGTTAAATTAAAAGTATTTTTGTTTTTTAGTTACCAAACAATCTACTATATAAATCTCTTTTTTAAATAATAGCTAAACAACCAACTGATTTTTTAGAAAAAATTTTATCTGAAAAACTCTACTAATATAAGCCCAATCAAATAAATAATTACTCTAGCTTCAATCAATTATTTCCCAAAAGACAGCGGAAGCTTACCGGCAGTGTGAACCAAAGATTGTGCGTTTGCAAGTGAATCGGTCTAAAAGCCATCAATATTCCAATGTTGTGGATTGGTGTAGTGTAACTGAACATATGCTTATTGGTTTTTCCGAAATTTTTTAAAAAAGTTGACTTTTATTGTTCCAACTAGTCAACTCTCTCTTATTGTTGGAGTATGAACTCGTGGCGTGGGACCCAAGCATTTCAAAACTGGTCCCATCTGACCGTCAATTTCTGAGTCCCCGTGTTTTTATCGTCTTAACAAAAATTTCATCTCAAATTCTCCTCATCAAGCCAAACAGGAAATTCCCAAAATGTCCCTACTTTGAGAATTTATATGTTAACGAGTGCTTAAAGCGAAAAAGTTTTTACCTTTTATCTTTTTATAGATATATATAAAAAAATATTTAAAAGAAGGGCATTTACGTAAAGTGTATAATATCTAACAGCCAGAACTGAATAATGAAGGAAGAGGTGGTCTGTACGCAATTGGAAGACAAAGTCGACACGCGCTCAGTCTCGCGTCAGCTTTGCTAAGTGTAGTATATATTCTACTATTCTTACAAGTGCAAACGAGGTTCCACTCTGTGTGCGTTGTCGTCCATTCTCAAACTCGGCTTCCTGTTCCTGAAAGCTATCCAGCCAACCTTCTCTCTTCTTTCCTTATTTTCTACTTGACCGACCCAACTTTTCATACGAGAAAACCCACTGAGTCATTTTACTTGTGCTTCACCTTCTCCATGGGGTTGGAATAGTCGAAAGTTGTATGATATGGTTGATAATTGCATCTGATTGTTAGAACAAGAAATCCAAGTTGAAGAGGGTCGCCGGAATGGGTAACTGCCTAGACTCTTCTGCTGCTAAAGTTGACACCACCCAGAGCTCTCATACTCCGTCCAGTAAAGGTCTTTCCTTTTATTTGGTTTTCTTTTTCTTTTCTTCTCTTTTGTACTCTTAGGTTTTTGGGCCTTACCCTTGCTGTCTTGCGTGTTCAGTGCTCGTGTTTAACGAGTTTTGCTTTGTTTTCACGCAAGGATCTTGCTTTTCTATGGTTTTTTTGTCGATGAGGTTTGGATCGGTTGACTTTTGCTTTAATTGCGAGCTTTTCTTTGTTGGACTTGGCTATGGCTTGTCTTCATAGAATTATAATTGTAAAGTGTGGCCTTAGATGGTGGATTGATTTTGTTGATATGGCAAACTTTTCACTTCATCTCCATGAAGCATAATTCTTTCACTTTTCAAGCAATAGTAATATGTATTTGTTTTGCGGGTCGTTTCGCTAAATATGGCTAGTTTAGTGATTTCTATCCTATAAAATGGTTCAGGAGTTACTGTTTATGCATTTTGGTTAGAGAAGCTAATATCCTTTTTACGATGGTTGGCTTTCTTCATAAATTCTTGATTTCTGAATCCTGGACATGTTAGTGAACGGACCCGCGTAATATGTATTGTGAGATTCATTAGTTGGGAAATCATTTGATATATTCCATCTCTTGAAATTGATATGAATCGAATAGTTGTCTGCAAATGTTAGGGGCTTGATGATTTGAATGGTCAAACTTGTCAGTTTGTGCCTATGATTTGGATATGTCCTCTCTAGTTAGAATTAGATTTATTCTTAATAAATAGGAGTCGATCATGTCGGAATTCCTTCCAATTTGATTGTTTTGAGTCGACAACTGTGGTGAGTGTGTTGGCAACAGGTGTTCCGGGTGCAGAAAAAGAAACTCTATTTCACAAACATTCTCTTTGGTTTAAGAGCTCAAAGTCTTAATACAGTAAGATAATTAAACCTTTTTCTTGTATGTTTAGTGTAACGGGAAAGGCATGGCCAAGCCAGAGGCATGATGCCCGAGATTCCATTTTCCATAATTTGACATCAAAACTGAAACTCTGCTCAGTTTCCATTTTCCATAATTTGACATCAAAACTGAAACTCTGCTCCTCTTTCTTTAATTGTGTGCGTCAGATGCTTCAAGACTATCTAGCAAAACTAGCCGTTCATCTGTCCCTTCCAGTTTGACTATCCCATCATACAGTGGAAAGGGCAATTTTGACAGCCTTCCCACACCAAGAACTGAAGGTGAAATATTGGGTTCTCCAAATGTAAAAGGCTTCACATTCAGCGAGCTAAGAAATGCCACTAGAAACTTCCGTCCTGACAGTCTTCTTGGTGAAGGGGGATTCGGTTATGTTTTCAAAGGTTGGATTGACGAACATACATTGACTGCTGTGAGGCCTGGGTCGGGAATGGTTGTTGCAGTCAAGAAGTTGAAACCTGAAGGTTTTCAGGGCCACAAAGAGTGGTTGGTAAGTTTCTTATATTTTTTTTCCCCTTTTTGTACAAATTTGTTTTTCTTTTAACGGTACTTCTCATAATGAAGATGTCCTTTTTCACTTAAATAATAAATTTCGTGTTATAGACAGAAGTAAATTATCTCGGGCAACTTCATCATCCAAATCTCGTGAAACTGATTGGATTCTGCTTAGAAGGTGAAAATAGGCTGCTGGTCTATGAATTCATGCCTAAAGGGAGCTTAGAGAACCATCTGTTTAGAAGTAAGTAACTTTGAATTTATTTAGAATCTTTTTCTTTGCCTACCTTATTCTTTTTAGAAGTAAGTAACTTTGAATTTATTTAGAATCTTCTTCTTTGCCTACCTTATTCTTTACGTTAGTTTCCTTTCGACAAATGGTCCTTCTGTAGTTGTCCAGAAACAGGAAAGCAAGAAGACACTCTGCTATTGCTTTTCTTGGTATAGTGAAGCCTTTTTGTCTTTTGACATAAAGTGACTGCAGTTCACAAAATTGTTATTTCTGGAATTATGTCAAAATAATGGGAATCTCTATTTCCCACAGTGCTAGGTAAAAGGTTAGTTATGTTATTGTCTCTTTCCACCTTAGGTAGATACTTTGTCTGTGGTCGGTCACTGTAGGACTTTGACCCCTCATGCAAGTATCATGTTAATCCTCATCCTTTAATTTGCTAACTCTCCTCTGTTTTCCATTATCACTCTCGGTAGCCCTTTTCCTGTTTCCTTCTTTGATAGACAAAATATACATTTATTTGGTTCAAGGGTAAGTGCCTTTTTAATGAAGAAGAAAATTTGGGACTTGGGTAGTAATGATGACCAGGAGACTCTCTTTGGGGGATCATCTATCGTTGCTTCTGAATTTCCATTTAATCTATGGACCTGTTATCTCAGAGGTTCCTACTGCTGCTTTGTGTTGTAGTCTAGGCCTTGCCTCACTATGAGCTAGTGATCATTGGCTTGAAATGCCATCAACTACTCAACTACGTAACTAGAAGCAAGGCTCTCCTCATATTTCAATGTTTTGAATTTCTCAGGATACAAACCAGCTGCTTTCATTTGGGTGCTGACCTCCTGTACATGGTTAACAGACACTAGTACATAGAAATGGACAAATTTTGTTGTGCAGTGATGGACTGTGAATTTTGTCCTACATTTGGTTTAAAAGTGGCTTTGAATGGAATGTACTGACTGTGAAACTCTTGTGCATATGGTGTAGAAAGCTAACTGATCTTTGATGTCAAATTTTGATTTTTAGGAGGGCCACAACCCCTGTCATGGGCAGTACGAATGAAAGTTGCCATAGGTGCTGCTAGAGGGCTCACTTTCCTTCATGATGCAGAGTCCCAAGTTATATATCGTGATTTTAAGGCTTCTAATATTCTACTTGATGGGGTATGCCGAGCTTAAAGTGCATGAATTCATGCTCTTTTTGTTTTCTTCATGTTCTTCTTTGCATTTCAACTTGCATGATCTTTTACAATGATTTAAAAGTAATATCCTGTCATTAAAATGCTTTGTTTGCAGGAATTCAATGCAAAACTTTCTGATTTTGGATTGGCGAAAGCAGGCCCCACTGGTGATAGAACTCACGTGTCAACACAAGTTGTGGGTACTCATGGGTACGCAGCTCCTGAGTATGTTGCCACAGGTCTGCCAGTTGCTCTTTTTTCCTTGATATTTTTAAGCAAATTTAAATTCTTAATTATCTCTAATTCCTACAATTATGTTGCAAAATAAGGTAATTTATTAAAGACATCTTTTTTTTGTGAACTAACACTTTATATCTTAAGTAAATCAATAGTCGGGGTTGATCATTAGCTAATGACGGTTGTTTGATGACTTGTATCCTTATTAGGTCTTCCGAGAAAAAAACTTTTAGTTCTGGAGCGATAGTTGTTAAGAAGGTTCTTTACTGAAAGATGTTGAAAAGGTCTGTCACTGCAAAGATGTGGTAGTTCATGAAAAACACAGATTCCAGAGAACGAGCGTAATACTTAAATAAATCATGGTGATATGAGTGCCAAAGATGGCTTTCTTAGAATGTAATGCTCTTGTTGTAGTTTCTGAAGGAGAGATCTATTTCTTTGTGTTGCATGTTTTTACATTTTGCCTCAGAATTGTGACTTCTTTTACAGACGATTTGGGCATGCTCTGATTTAATATCTTCACTGATAATCTGTAACCGGTCTTGTACATATATTCATTTTAAATGTTATATTTTGAGTCAATTTATCTGCGTGACATAGCTTCTTTTAATCAACAGGCCGGCTGTCAGCCAAAAGTGATGTCTATAGTTTTGGGGTTGTCTTGCTTGAATTATTATCCGGGAGACGTGCTGTTGATAAAAGCAAGATTGGTTTGGAGCAGAGTTTGGTAGATTGGGCTAGACCCTATTTGGGTGACAAGAGGAAAGTATTTCGGATTATGGACACAAAATTGGGAGGTCAGTATCCTCAGAAAGGTGCCTTTACGGCCTCAAACATTGCCTTACAGTGCCTAAACAATGAAGCCAAGTTGAGGCCTCGCATGTCTGACGTATTAGCAACTCTGGAGGAAATTGAAGTTTCAAAAACTGCAGCGAAACATTTTCCATTGAATCATCCAGCAGTTCGTTCACCTGTTTGTAGGTCGCCATTGAGGCAGCATCAGTCCCCTCTTCGTTTTACGCCTAATGCATCCCCATTGCCATCTCACCGACAGTCCCCACGATTACGTTGAGTGAAGAATATCATCATCTGTAAATTGTTTTGAATTGCTTCTGCCTGGATGTAGAATTTGATAGGCTGCCTTGATTATGCTGAGTGAAGAATATCATCATCTGTAAATTGTTTTGAATTGCTTCTGCATGGATGTAGAATTTGATAGGCTGCCTAACTTGATATAATTTTGAATCCAGTGATGTTAAAGCATATTAGCACCGATAATACTGTAGAAGATTGTACCGTGTTATAGGAGATTGTAGCTTTCTTACACAGCAGTCATCTGTATAACATTTGTAGGTAGTTTTGATACTGTCTTGGCCCATTCTGTCATACAATTTTCTGTACATTTGATTAGCTTTTCATGGCAACTGGTAACTGGCAACATGAACCTGACATATTGTAGTTATTGGGGTTGCTCTAGGGCACTAGTTCTATCTGCTTGGAATCTTAGTAAAAGTTACATTTTCACCTCGCAAGCGGACAGAATGAAATCATGCACAGAATTTGAACTTGGAATCGAAGTACTGAAAAACTTTGCAGGCTTGCTGGATATGAAGTAAATCAAAAAGTCAGTTTACTAGGCAATCTCATGTTTGTGCAAGTAGATGATAAAAGTCAATTGCTTTTTGGCTTCGCTTGTTTGGCTGCAATAATTGTTCTAAATTCACAACGTCAGCCATTGTTGGTCTGGCCTTGGGATTTGACTTAAGGCATAGGAGGATTATTTTGGCTAACTTTTCAGCCTCTTCCATAGGAATGTGCCCGTCAAGTTTCTTGTCAATAACATGATGTAGTTGCTCCGTGTTGCGAAGATGTGGTTTAGCCCATTCCACTAGATTTCCTGTTTGTCCATCTGTGCAAGTTCTGACTGCACCACAGCCTGACAATATCTCCAGAAGTACCACACCGAAGCTATATACATCTGTTTTCAACGTCAAGCGATCTGTAACGAAAAGAAAAAGAAGTGTGTATCAGCTACAAAATTCTATTATAATGAATCAAAATCTAAGTTGTCTCCATAGCCACTTTCAGACTGTACCTGTAGCTATATTCAGGCGCAGTCACGTCGTGTCCCAAATACTCTAGTTGATATCTGGCCCTTAGCACCATCAGATCCAAACTTAGCCAACCCGAAGTCTGAGAGCTTGCCATTGAAGTCCTGAAACCAACATTGCTCATGGTTTAG
>JAOQMR010000001.1:2690507-2701947 GCA_027563865.1 Erythroxylum pelleterianum
TCCCCGGTTCTAGTATCAATTGCATATAGAGGACCATTGGAAGCCACTGAGCCCGCAAAGAGTACATCATTTACTACAAAGACAGGTCCCTGAGAAGCATCGTTGCTGGGGTTCGCTGTAGACCATAGAATTTTGCCTGAATTCGCATTCAGAGCCACCCAAGCTCCAGCGGTTGTTGACAGGTTAGAAGGTGCAAGTGTGAATATTTGCCGGTTGCTATTGGCAATGTTTGTATACACATTCCGGCCGTCAGTGGCGGCACCCCATTGGCCTCCTCCTTCCTCGCCGCCAGGTCCTGCAAGTTAAATGTAACCCAAACACTAGTCACCTCTATGATATGTTGGGAATTTTCTTTTTAACCTCAACTGTACCCATTGTATTTAGTTCATCAGTTCTCATCACTTACCTTGAACCAGACTGTAGCACCATTATCACGGTCCAGAGCCCAAGCAAAGCCGCCTTTTTGCACTGCCACCAATATATAATTGGAATTGCAAATCGGGCACTTACAGCTGCACTTGTATCGTTTATCAACGAGAATAGGCATAAAATCAATAGAAGGAAACTGACAAGGCACAGAACATTTTGAGTTCTGCAATAATAAGCCATCTTGGTTGGGATACGTCTTTTGAGACTCTATCAAGAGGTGACTCAAGAAGCCAATATATATATATATGTATTGATATTTTACGTTACATGCGATTATAAGATGTGAAAGAATTTTGAACTGTGTACGTTATAAGATGGTACTATCAGTCTACTTGAGAAGCGCCCTCTTTACACTGAATAGCAACCAAGGGGTGTTCTAAACATGAGACTGTCCACCGCAAGAATTTAGGCTCAACCATACTCCTATATAGCGCAGAGTTCTGGGCACTTTAGTTGTGATATCAAACACAAGCTTACCTCATTTCTTATCTTTTCAACTTCCTATTTCTGATGTTGAGATTTCACAGACAGGCAGAGTTTCAAGCTTTAAGTATCTCAAAATATGCTGCATATCCGGAGTTGAAAACTGATAAAGGAAAGATGTGACAGACCTCTTTCTGCTACTACGTTTATCAGACTCGTGATACTGATTGACCAGTTGAAACAATTCTTCATTTCTTAATACCACTTTTGCAGTTGAAATAATTCCTTTCAAGAATTAAAAAAAAAAACGTAATTGCAGAAATATATAATCAAACTCATCAGACCAAAACAAAACAACTTATAGTTGAGTCCAGAAATTTTAAAAAGTTGTCCATACATGTGCAGAACTAAAATTCCACCACAAAGAATGGGCCATGGAAGTTCACACACAACACACAAGCAAACAACAACAACCACTCTTCCTAAAACCGCTTTTGAAACAATTTCCGGAAGATATTTCTCTCTGGCTTAGTTTCTTGTCTCGATATTTCGATCCCATGCTGAATAATTCAACTCCTCAGGTAACCTTTTAAATGTAACCATGAAATGAATCAACTACCACGTTCTGAAAACGTTTGCTTCTGATCACAACTTAATGCATATTCATGGAGAATTGTTATATATTAAAGCATTCTTCCTGGAAGATACCTACTGCTTCCTACTGTCTGTGATTAAAAAAAAAAAAGAAGAAAAAGCTGTACAATAATATGATACAATAATTGGTGCATAATCTTGAAAATAATTGCACGCATCACATATAGAACTGTAAAAATGAAAACATAAGGCATAGTTGGAATGACTTCAGTTGATTAGCATATACCAGGTAAGTCAAGCTTTGTTGCTAATGCTAATGATTAGACCAATCATTGTCAGATGGCACCCAGAGTTCCCCCAAACACTTCAGTAGGTTCTTAAAACAGCCCCAATGAAGTGTTCAGAGGAACTCAAGGAGACAGCTGACTGCTCTGCCTCTTTTCTCTCTTACTTGTATGTATTTTCTAGGTTTTCATGGCTAAACAACTCAGAACCACTTCCGATATTTATAGTGAAGCCCCTAATTGGTCAACATCACTCTGGTTCCACCTTTCGGCTTCCCTTAAACAGAATTTATTCTTCAAAGTTTCCTATGTGATACAAGAGGGGACAGGAACTAAAGATGAGCGAAAATTACGAAGTTGCCACAAAACTGAACCTGGCCTGAATGTTGGATGAAATCAATAAACACTGAAAAAAAATGTTCAATTTCCTCATATACCTGTCACCCTTTTCTCGTACTCTCCATATCAATCTAGCCTAATTACCAGTTCTCCAAGTACTTGTTTCTTTCCCAAAATTGCATTTGATAGTGTTCCAGATCGTGTGAGAGAGTAAGAGAAATTAACTTGATGGCTACCTACAATAAGTTCCCGTGCAAAACTAATGAGTGTCATATCCAATCTATGCAAAACTTTAACTCAACGTTGAGTCAAAAGGGAAAGAACCTTAAAAGTTAGAAAGTGATGTTTTCAATATACTTTTAAGATTACTTTCGTAATTGAGAAGAGACCTGCTTCTGACATTGAAAGGAGATAGAATCATAACCAAGAATGAAGATTTTTCTTCACTCTATTTTATCTCCATGTGGCCAATGTTGCGTCCAGGTTCACCATACGTGACCATGTTCCTATTTCATCAACTTTCGACCAGAGAGAATATATCCCTTATCAGCCCTTTCTCTCGGAGAGTTTCGACATGCTTCCAGACATCACGTAGCAGTTGTCCCATGGATTAGATAGAACGCACGCATATCACTCTGAAGAAAGGACGCCGCCTCCTTGTTTCCATGTTGTATGAAACGAAATCCCCATTGATGTCTTCTAATTTAGCGCCTATCTGCAATATTATCTTTTACTTAAGTGGCCCTTCATGACTATGGAGTTTTCTCCAGTCTAGGCCCATAGACGAAGGATTCTCTAGGAAAGTCTCCTAAGACGTTTTGTATATTACACTAATTTTTTTATTATTATTTTGATTTAAAATTTCTTATTAATATACTATTCATAATTATCAAAGAATACAAACTGAAAACATTAACTTTCATTCAAACTTATTGAAGGCTGATCAGTTACAATTAATGACACGAACAAATTCTCTATAGTTCCAGTCTCATCGATTCATCGGCAATTTAGAACGGCAACACGGACAAGAATTTCTTTCGGACAACCACATGGCTAAGCACGCCCCATGAAACAGGTGTTTACAAATCATTCTTGTCGCTGACCCTCTCGTCTCCTCCAAACAAATTGGACACCGCTCTCTACTTTTCTTACCAACTTTCACCGACTCTAATCGCAGTCCCTTACCATTAGTTAGTATCATCTGTGAATTGATTCTTTCAAGTTTCAGAACTGCCTCTCTAACAGTTTGGTCCATTAGATCCGTCTCATTATATATACAGCGGCAGAACAGGTCTGTTTCCTGGAAAATAACCTCCTGAACATGTGCTACCTGACAACATAGGTGCAAGTACTTGTGTTTCTTGGAGACCCCGAAAACAAACTTGCGAGTCTCATTCGTGACAGCCTCAACCAAGCCAACATACGAATCCTCACTCTTAATTGTTGTTTTTGCTCCCTCTGGATTATCTCGAAGTTTATTAAGGTTGGAAACAATGTCGTTCATGAAGTGGCATGAGTCTGTGTCAAACTCCAACTTACGTGATTCCAGTTGTACTTCTTGAATAAGAATTCTCCTCCCGCGTGATGTTTGGCGATAGAACTTGTGTGTTGCCGAGTAATGGATGACGAAGGAAAGGTCCACCGGTAACAGCCTGGTTGGAAAATAAATCTCGTCCATAATCTCATGTATTCTGGGAAATGTCACTAATTTAACGTCGAATAAATCTTGACTTTCTATCATGATGAAGCTTTCAGAGATTCAGAAAAAAAAAAACCCAAATTTTCTTGCTTGAGAGGTAATCAGAGAAGGTTTAGATTAATGACAATTCCTTGCCACCTGTTCGTAAATTTATAATGGATCACTTAATCCTTTTCTGAGTGGGAAACTGAATTTAAAGGTATGCTTAACTCGTGAAATCACAGCAAATCACTTGATCCTTTTTCAAGTGGAACACTGACAAATAGAGGATAAGAGAACTTTCGGTGATTTGGTTATAAGTTTTCTATTAAATTTTTTGATTTTTATATAATTTTAATAAATAATAATAATAATAATAGTAATAATAATAATAATAATCAAATTGTTTGAGTATTTAAGTTTATATTTTATTAAATTATGTAAAATTGAAATCTAAAAGTTTTCGATAGTAACAGGCTATTTGGAAATCAATGAATTGGATTCAATTTATTAATTTTATATAATTGAATTCAATTTATACATTTGAAATGCTAAAAAAGAGATGATTTGAATTCAATCGTGTAATGGGGTCTCATTTTCTTTATGAATGTGATTTCAATTCACATTTTAAATGATGTGAATTGAATTATGAATTGAAGAACAACTTCTTTTTAAAATATTAAAAATTCTTTTTCCAAATATACACATCTTTATGAATTCAATTCACATTTCACATTTTAAATGATGTGAATTGAATTATGAATTGAATAACTAATTGTTTTCAAAATATTAAAAATTCTTTTTCCAAATATACACATAATAAATATATAAATTACTACAAAATACACACATATTGATTACCTACTATTTTTAGTTAAGGATAAAAAAAGTCATATAAAGTAATTGAATTCATTTTTATTGTGTTCCAAACAATGTAATTAAATTAAATTCTAATATTTATAAATTTATTTCAAACAGTGTAAATCGAATTTAATTCAATCCCACAAATATAATTGAATCCAATTCATTAATAAATCTAATTCAAAAGTTTCCAAACGGCCTGTAAAGAAAAAGGATAGTGTTCATAAATTATGTAAATGAAGAATCCGGATCCTTTGTCTAATATTATGGTGTCTTATTTTGTCCCATAAATATCAGCCATTTATTTATGTAAGTCCTGCGTGAATCTTACATAAACTTACGTGAAACTCACATAAATAAAATACTGAAATTTATAAAACAGCATAAGATATTACAATATTAAACAGAAATCCGGTCCAATAAAGGCTCAACCACGACCAGGCATGCAATGGAGGAGAAGGCCCAACTCGACACGAGCCATACACGTTGCTGTCTAACTACATCTCTTCCACTGTACAGGTGTCAACGTCAGGCTCCACGGGCCATGCACATATAAGATCACAATAACCGAATCAACGGGGACTTTGGCCAAAAACTGAATCTGGTGAATCACGTTCTCAGGTATGCTCTCTTTCGCTTTATGGATAATCTTTGTTGTTGCAGCATTATATAGTTGAAATGAGAGATTTATTAGTTCTTAAGATTCAAACTCCGTATGAATGAACAATCCTGCACTGTCTCATCTTGCTTTCAAGGATTATTTGATTAGCAATTGATATAAAACTGCCATGTATAGAAGGATTTTAATATAGATACTCGATATTATGCACAGATCAGGCAAATGAAATTAAGCTGTTAGATCCAACACATTTTACTTCCTAAAGTGATTTTCCACAGTCCTAGGTCGTATTCAGTACAATCGTCTGAATTGAACTTTCCGGTGCCAATTTCATTTGTGGCAACCGAGTCTTGACCTTATCTCTGTTCTAAGCTTCTTAAGAAACCAAACAAGTCCCAGGAAATACCCACTGTATTACTCCGGTAATGAATAAATCCGTGCAATGTATGAAGTGCAGGTATGGCAGAAGCACAGGAGGTGAAGGAAATTTCAAACCTTAGTTCCGACGCTTATTTTGAGAGAATTCAGTCCAGGAAGAAGTTACCCCAGTCACTACAGGAGACTCTGACCGCTGCATTTGCCAGGATTCCAGCTTCATCCTTTCCGAAAGTTCCTGGTGGAAAAGGTGATTGCAGGAAAGTTATAGTTGATTTTCGAATGCTAAGCATCATTCCGCAACATTTTTTATTTGGAAATAATAATTCCGGGACATTGTTTTTCGCAGTCATTGAAATTCTGGCAGACACATCTGTTGCTGATGCTGTTAAGATTTTATCTGAATCCAATATCATGGCTGCTCCTGTGAAGAATCCAGATGCAGCAACTAGTTTGGAATGGAGAGAAAGGTACCTAGGAATCATAGATTACTCAGCAATTGTTCTCTGGGTTCTGGAGAGTGCAGAACTTGCGGCAGTTGCTTTATCAGCCAGTTCTGCAACAGTTGCTGGTGTCGGTGCTGGAGCTGTTGGTGCTCTTGGAGCAGTAGCACTGGGTGCAACTGGTCCTGCTGCAGTTGTGGGGCTAACCGCTGCTGCAGTCGGTGCTGCTGTAGCAGGTGGTCTAGCTGCAGATAAAGGAGTTGGGAAAAATGCTCCTGCAGCAGCTGACAACTTGGGCGAGGATTTCTACAAAGTCATACTCCAAGATGAACCATTCAAATCTACCACTGTAAAGTCTCAGTCTGTTCTACCTTTATGGATAAATTACATGATTCAACATACCATGAAAAGCAATAATTAACTTGGGAGATCAATGGAGATTTGAGGTTGCCGCAGTACTGATTGAAACTGTATTCAAAAGAAAGTTCCTGATCGTATTTTGGCCTGCTGTTTTTGTTATAGGTTAGGTCAATACTCAAATCATATCGATGGTCTCCTTTTGTTCATGTTGCAACAGACAGTTCAATGCTGAATGTTTTGCTTTTACTCTCAAAGCATCGGCTGCGAAATGTACCAGTGATTGAATCAGGACAACCTGAAATTAAGAACTTTATTACCCAATCAGCAGTTATTCAGGGTCTCGAGGGATGCAAGGGAAGGGATTGGTTCGACTGCATATCTTCCCGGCCTATTTCAGATTTGGGGCTCCCCTTTATGTCTTCCAACGAGGTTAGATTTCTTCTAGTCCGTTAGTAGTTTCAGATTACATCAAAGCTTAATTTCTAGTTCTTATGCTGCCCAGGTTGTTAGTATCAACTCCGATGAACTGATTCTAGAAGCTTTTAAGCGCATGAGAGATAACAAAATTGGTGGTCTTCCAGTTGTGGATGGCTCAACCAAAAAGATTGTTGGGAATGTGAGCATAAGGGACATCAGATACTTGCTGCTTAAGCCTCAACTTTTTTCCAACTTCAGGTACTGTATATGAACCCCGTGTACCAAAGTATACAGAGGAAAACCAGGAATTTATGAGATCTGGCATTGAGGTATCCAAGTAGTCTGATCATTACAAAGTACACTTTTCTGTCCTTCAGGATCTAAAAACATCTATGCTGGGGATATAAATTATGTGAAGAACTTGTAGCAGGTTTTCGTATTTGACTGACATTCAATATTCCATTTCTCAGGCGCCTCACGGTGATGAACTTCATGAAAACCGTCATCTCAACAACCCAGGAAACTGGAAAAGTCATGCCCCCAATAACCTGCACCCCAGACACTACTCTTGGCAACGTGATCCACTGTCTGGCTACCAAGTCAGTTCACCGGATCTATGTTGCTGGGAAAGAAAATGAAGTAATTGGTGTCATTACGCTCAGAGATGTGATTTCTTGTTTCATTTATGAATCTCCCAACCATTTTGATGCCTAGTTTTTGTTTTCAACAATCAAAAACGTTGACTTAGTGATTCCTTTGTATTAGATCTCCTTCTCCTCAATAACTCCATGAGTTGCAGATATTCAATCAGAAATACTGGACTTGGAGCTCTTTTATTAATTACCTGCATGTATTCGCTTATTACGCAACTCAAATTGAACCAAAGGCTGGGAATTTCCTCACTTCTTTATCACGCATCATTTTTCTTGTTCTTTCCTCATCATCCCGCCTTCTGTAAAGAAATGCAGAGTATATTGTACTGAACTTGTAAATTCGAAAGTGAATGAGAATTGGATCAAAAGAGTTACTTCTTTCATTGGATTCTGAACATATATAGCTTGAGTGTGCTGAATACATTAGCTTGAAATTCAAAAAATACAATGATGATTGAAATGGACTGAACATGCTGATTTATCTACTAATACAAGTAATCTATACCTACTATATTACAACACAACTTAAACTTTACAACACCACTAAATCAAATTACACTCTAACACTCCTCCTTGATGCAAGTGCTGTTGAAAACTCCAAGCTTTTCCCTAAGATACTCAAATCGAAGTTTCTGTAAACACTTGGTAAAAATGTCAGCTATTTGTTCTTCTGAGGAACAATGCAGCAACTTCACTTGATTCTCCTTCTCAACTTCTCGAATGGCATGATATTTGATCTTAATGTGCTTGGTTTTTCCATAAAAAACCGGAATTTTCACCATAGCTACTGCAGATTTGTTATCACAGAAGATCTCAATAACTTTCTCCAACTTAAAATTCAAATCAATTAAAACTTTTCTTAGCCACAAACATTGGTTCACAGAAGATGAGGCAGCAACATATTCAGCTTCAATAATGGATTGAGCAATTGAACTTTGCTTCTTTGTGCTCTAACAAATCATAGCTGATTTAAGAGAAAAACAATATCCTGAAGTACTTTTCATATTTGTTAGTGATCCAGCTCAATCACTATCAGTAAATCCAATCAAATTCACACAACCGATCGATTTATAATGCAATCCATAATCTAAAGAACCATGCAAGTACCTCAGAACCCTTTTGACAGCCCTAAAATGAAGTTCAGAAGGTGAATTCATGAACCTAGACAGCAGACTTGTGATGAACATAATGTCAGGTCTTGTAATTGACAAATAGAGCAAGGAACCAATAACACTTCTGTAGAGAGTTGCATTAGTTAAACCAGATCCATCATCAGTGATTAGCTTAGTTTCTTGAACTCCTAAAGTGCTAATTGATCTGCATTTTCCCAAGCTGAACTTGTTTAACAGTCCTTGAGCATACTTTTCCTAAGAAATGAAAATGTCATGTCTACCTTGCTTAACTTCCATTCTCAGAAAATAAGACATCATTCCTAGGTCATTCATCTCAAAGACTTGTTCCATTTTAGCCTTAAACTCCATTATAGCCTTCAGATTATTTCCAGTTATCAAAAGATCATCAACGTATACTGAAACCACCAATGTTTCAGTTTCAGAAAGTTTAACATACAATGTAGTTTCATTGCAACTTTTCTGAAAACCAAAATTTAGAAGATACTCATCAATCCTTGCATACCATGCCCTAGGAGCTTGCTTGATTCCATACAAGGCCTTTTTCAACAAGTAAACTTTGCTAGGATCGGTTACAATTCCCTCAGGCTGCTCCACAAAAATATCTTCTTCAAGTATGCCATTTAGGAAGGCAGACTTGACATCTAGTTGAAAAACTTGCCACTTGAGATGAGCAGCAATGGAGAGAAGCATTCTGATGGTATCAAACCTTGCTACTGGAGCAAAGGTTGCATTGAAATCTATCCCTTGCTTTTGAGCAAATCCCTTAACAACCAACCCTGCTTTAAACTTGTTGATTGTCTCATCCGGATTAAGCTTTACTTTGAAAATCCACTGCAGGCCAGTTATCTCCTTATCACCAGGTTTTGATACTAAGGTCCAAGTTTCATTTTTGTTGATCATTTGAAGCTCCTCCTCCATTGTAGCTCTCTAATTTTCACAATTCAATGCTTCATTGATGTCAGCAAGCTCATGCAATGCTACATTACATCTAGTATAGATGTCATCGAGAGTTCTTGTCCCTCTAACAACAACTTCATCTTTAGAATCCTCATCAACATCATTTTGTTGCTCTTCTACAACTTCATCAAGTGCATTTTGAGGAGAGGAAGTGAATGACTGCTTTTTCCAGTCCCACACATTTGCTTCATCAAATTTCACACTCCTGCTCACATAGATTCGATTTATGAGAGGATTCAAAATTATATATCCTTTAGAGGAACTGTTGTAGCTAACAAGAATTCTAAGCTCAGCACGTTGATTAAGCTTGTCCCTCTTAGCTTCAGGAATATGAGAATAGCTAACACAACCAAAAATTCTTAGATGAGCAATAGATGGTTTTGTTCCAAAACGTGCCTCAAAAGGTGTTTTTCCTTCAATAACTTTGGTAGGAAGTCTGTTTTACAAATATATAGCAGTGTAACTGCTTCAGCCCACAAAGGTTTTGGTAAACTCTTCTCCAACAGTAAAAGCATTGAGCCATATTCATGATGGTTCGATTTTTCCTTTCACAAACACCATTTTGATGAGGAGAGTAGATGACAGTCAACTGATGAAGAATTCCAGCAGCTTGAGGGAATTCCTTGAAGGCGTGTGATGTATATTCAGTGCCATTGTCAGTCCTTAAAGTCTTGATAGACAAGACACATTGATTTTTAGCTAATGCTTTGAATTTTGTAAAGCATTCAGTACTTCACTTTTCTGTTTCAAAAAATAAACCCAATAATATCTTGAGAAATCATCTATGAATAGAAGAAAGTACCTGCTGGAGTTGATTGTGGCAACACTCATTGGGCCACATACATCTGAATGCACCAGCTGTAATTTATCACTTGTTCTTGAAGCTTGATTAAGAGAAAAAGGAGACTTGCTCAATTTTCCCATTTGACAGATTCCACAAAGACCATAATAGTCACTTATAGGATTCAGATCATGTACAAGTTCTAAGTCATGGAGCTGCTTTAATGAGTTAAAGTTGGTTTGTCCAAGTCTTTTGTGCCAAAAGACAAGTATTATCTTCAACACACACACACACACACACACACACACACACACACATATATATATATATATATATATATGCACACTAGCTGCTGCATTTAGACCACTCAATAGGAAAATTCCTCCTCTTCATTGTAACAGACAGAATTTCTGTCCCTGATGAGTCTCTAATGGTGCACATTTTAATGATAAAATATAAAATAAAACTAAACTAAATAATAACCAAGGAAATAAATGATAAAACAATTATTTAAAAGAGAATATAGTCTAATAGTTATATTTAGATTAGTGATTCCCTTAGTTGCACTTATGACTTTATAATTCAATTAACCTAGATTGGATATATTCTTTAGACTAGCAAGATTTTTTAGGCACTAAACTTGTACTCTCTTAAACTATAATTTTCTATTCTCTAGTTGATTGACCCATATCTCTACTATTACTAATACCGTTTTGAATGCACTAGGCTATATGAAATTTCATGAAAAGTTTTCACCCTAACATCATAAAGATCTTGTAGTTCTCTTTTGAGCACCTCATTCAATCCCTTCCAGCTAAGTCATAGCCTAATCACCAGCGTGCTCCCTCGAGTCATTTATAGGTTAATTTAAATCAAATTTTGACATCAATATGAATAAATTGGTATTAAGACTAATTAAAGATATTTCATAAAAATCTATCTAATATGATAAATCAAATCAAATCAATCCATATAAAAATAACCACTAGGATTTTCTCTGTCTAAACACATAAATTTTGTTCAAAATAACAAACCAAAAAAAAATAGAGAAATCATTATAAAAATAAATATAGATAAACTATTGATTCTAGCTA
>JAOQMR010000001.1:2705082-2716985 GCA_027563865.1 Erythroxylum pelleterianum
AATGCTATTATAATTAATCAATGTCATCTTAATTAATGCTAACTCAATTTACTTAATTTAATCTAATCATGCTTAACTTAACTTTAAAAAAAAAATCGGGGCTAACATTGAGTGCTTTTAAACGGCCTAGGCATAGTAAGCAAAGTAAGATGGAGGCTTAGTGGTGGAATGAAAATGTACAAGAAAAGGTTAAGAATAAAAAAGGTGCCTATATTGCTCTATTGGATAAAATCTCAAAGGTAGAGTGAGTAGTTAATAGAGAAAGTTATAAAATGGCAAAAAAGAGGCGAAGAAGATAATCTTAGAAGCTAAAAGCAGAGCTTACGAGAAATTATACCATCGATTGGAAACTAAAGATGGAGAAAAGGATATATTTAAATTGAGCTAGGGAATGGTAAGCTAGAGACTTAGAAAAAGTTCGTTGTGTAAAAGATGAAGCATAGAGGGTGCTCGTGACTGAAATTGACATCAAGAGAAAATTTTCAGAGATATTTCTGTAACCTTAATGAAGGCGTAGAAGATAACATCTCTTTAGGTGGTCTTAGTATGTCCAAGAGGTATCATAACTTTACTTGATGTCGGCAGCTTACAAGGGAAGATATTAAAAGAGCTTTGAAGGATATGAAGAATGAAAGGGCAATAGGGCTTGATAAGATACCTATAGAGGTGTGGAAGAGCCTAGGAGAAGAAGGTCTTACTTGGCTGACCAAGCTTTTTAATGTGATCTTTAGGTCCACTAAAATATCGGATAAGTGAAGACTTAGTATGTTAATTCTTGTGTATATGAACAAAGGGAACATCCAAACCGTATGTTAACTCCTCTGTATAAGAACAAAGGGAACATCCCAACCTGTATAATTATAGAGACATCAAATTACTTAGTCACACTATAAAGTTATGAGAGAAAGTGATTGAGAAGAGAGTTAGAAAGGATGCACCCATCTTAGAGAACTAGTTCGGGTTCATTCTAGGAAGGTTTACAATAAAAGCTTTACATCTCCTTAGAAGATCAATGGAATATTACAAGGAAAGACAACATAACCTACACCTAGTTTTTATTGACTTAAAGAAAATGTATGAAAGGTTATCTAAAGGTGATCATGTAAGAATGTTTAGAAGTTAAGGGAGTTCCTATAACCTATAAACAAGTTATTAAGGATATGTATAAAAGTGTACAGACTAGAGTAAGAACGATAGGAGAAGATATAGAGCATTTTTATTACATAGAGCTACACTAAGGCTCCTCATTGAGGCCCTTTTTGTTTACAGTAATAATGGATGTGCTCACCAAGAATATACAAGGGGATATGGCTTAACGTATGTTGTTTGTCAATGACATTGTTTTAGTAAATGAGATAAGAGAGGGTGTCAATATCAAACTAGAACTTTAGAGGAATATGTTAGATTCGAAGGCTTTAAATTGAGCAGGACTAAGATTGAGTACTTAGAATGTAACTTTTCAGGCCATAAGGTGGCTTTCGATGTAGAGAGGAAGATTGGTTCAGAAGTTATACCATAAAAAGAGTGTTTTAAGTATCTAGGGTCTATCATTCAAAGTAATATAGAGATCGATAAAAACATAATTTACCGCATCAAATCAGGGTGACATAAATAGAGAAGTGTTTTATGAGTTTTATGTGACAAGAACATACCACTCAAGCTCAAAGGTAAATTATATCATTTAATTATTTGGTTAACCATGCTTTATGGGGTAAAGTGTTGGCCTATCAAATAGGTGCTAGTCATAAGTTAATGGTGGCGGAGATGAAGATGCTCCATTAAATAAGCAACTTCACTATAAGGTTAAGAATGTAATGGTAAGAGACAAGTTAAAGATAACTAATATTAATGAAAAATTAAGCGAGACAAGGTTTAGGTAGTTCGGACATTTTAACATGAGACACCCTGATACTCCGGTAAGAAGATGTGGGAAGATTATCCTTAGAGACCATAAGAGGAAAAAAGAAATGCCTAAGAAGAACTGGGAGGAGATCATCAACGAATGATATGACTCTACTAGAATTTACCTGATGCATGATCCTTAATAAGAAACTTTGGCATACTAGGATATAGGTAAAGGATCTCACATAGAAATGTCATTTTCTTTCTCATTGGTCTTTTAATCATTTTCCTTCAAGGTTTATGTCTTATATTTAGCCTAAATATTTAACTAAACATTTTCCTATTTAGTCTAAATATTTTCTTGTTAATATTTTAATTTATAATTAGAATATAATGATTTATTATATGCATGTAATTTATGAATTGGTCTAAATTTTTAAGAATTCATTATATATATATATAGACACATATTCCTTTGAAATAAGAGGATTTAATGATAACTTTTTTATGTGCACTTTATTCATTAAAAATATGGATACCTTCGTTAACAACTATGTGATTGGTCACAGATTAACGATTTAAAATTAGATAAATTTTAGTAACATAATCAATCCAAAACATCTAACAGCAAAGGCTATTTAATGAGTTCCCCTTTGATCACTCCCAAGGGGTACATGCGACGATTCACGTTGAATAGATTCATGGAAATTAAATTCTTAAATAAGTAGTGGTAGGGACCTCTTTGAGCCACCACCCAATTTATTCACTCGTGCTCTGTGCAATCACACCCTCAAAATTTTTATTCTCTAATGTTTCTTTTCCGAGAAAATTGAATTCTAAAAGCGAAAGCGTATCACAGAGTAAGTATTCTGATCTCGTTTTCATGTGTTTTAATTTGTTGTGATTTTGGTTAATTTTGATGGGAATAAAACCCTACCCTCTGTTGTTACTTATGGGTTTAATTATTTTTGTTGATGTATCTACTGGATTTCGAAGAACCTAAATGTGGATCTAAGGTTCTTCTTCCTGTTTGGGATTGTCAATTTGTGTACTTTATTATGATTCTTCAATATCAAGGCTTGCTCTATCATTTGTGAGTTGAACGCTAATGGTGCAAGTTGGCTTTTAGATGTTGGCGTCAAACTTAAGACTGTCTGAACAAGTGAATTCGCTGCTAGTTTACTTGAACTTTTAACGTTATTGAGTCCTAGCAAATGATGCTGAGAAGCTGCCTTTCTCATGGTTTGTTGTATATTTCTCTATTCTTGACCAATTTTGCGCATTGAGCAGGCGGCACATGAAGGATTGATCAGGTTGTTGACGTCTTATTTTGATTCAGAAGGTATTGGCGAGGATGTCAACTCCTGCAAGGAAGAGACTGATGAGGGATTTTAAGAGACTACAGCAAGATCCTCCTGCTGGCATTAGTGGTGCTCCTCAAGAGAACAACATTATGCTCTGGAATGCTGTTATATTTGGGTATGTGAAGAAAAAATCAGATTTGTTCGCACTCTTTTTCCTTCATTTTCATCATCATTCTCTTCTTCTTATCTTTCCTCTTATTTTTTATTTGCTTTTCTTAATGGCCTTAAATACCGATTGTACTTATATACTTTATTGGATATCTTGCAGGCCTGATGACACCCCATGGGATGGAGGTAAGTCGAATCTTGTGTATGATCTAGTCAAGGAAGCATATCATAGGCATCTAATTATTTTACTTTTGCCACAACAATGCTGATTATTGTTGTTGGGTGCATTTATGGATACGATGTTGTTGCCTTTCTAATTGTTAACGTGTAACTTGTATTTTGCAACTATGTTCTTGACCGTTTTATGTGCTTTTGTTTATCAGTTTGTGTCTCCGTTCTTCATCCTTGTGTAAAAATTTTGTCTATCTGATGGAACAAAAATATCAGCTATATATGTTGAGATGAACATTATTCAAACAAGGTTTTGGAATTCTGCATTTGAATTCCCAGGCTTTGATTTTGTTGACCCCTTGAATGTTTTTGCTATTTTCTGCAATATGACGAACCGTTGCACACTATAATGAACGTTATGCATGTCACATGCACAACTGGTTTATTGGCAGTTAGCCACTTTTCTTATTCCATTTTTTGCATGTCATGCTTTGTACATACTTAACATCAAGCAACTGATCAGCTACCTTTACAAAGTCACAGGCTGCAAGCTGGTTTTAAAAAAAATTTTGATGGTTATTTTGCTTCTCTAGGAATGCTTTTTATCTTTAAAATTCCCATCTAACTCCATGGTTGTTTATCTTATCTTACTTTTAGATTCCTGATATTGTTTTATAGTTATTGCAATACATTTATTAGCCTAAAGCTGAAGAAAATGACATCTTTATTCAGCTTATTGTTGTGTTTAGTATAGGTGGTTTTGCTAATTGTTTATGTTTATTCTCGTTCTTATGTTATAGTAATATTAGAAACCTAATATATGTTATGATTTCCACCCCTTGCAGGTACATTCAAGTTGACACTTCAGTTTTCAGAAGATTATCCTAATAAACCTCCTACCGTGCGCTTTGTCTCTCGAATGTTCCATCCAAACAGTAAGTTAGATACAACAACAGTTCTTCTTTCGGCATTGTTATATTATTTCCATTCTTTATTTCATATAACATTCTAGATATTCTCTTGGTTGTTTCAGCGTGCAATTAGCTATATAAGATCCATCTCAAGTATAGGCTGGCCCCAATTCTTTCTCTTCAATTGAGGTCATAAAATTTTACCTAGCCAACACTTGTATTCGTAAATGAGTCATGTCTTTGGTACCTGAGTTTAATGTGCTGTTGAGACTATATAAAAATCATGCTATTGATAGGGATCAAGTCATGGATTCTAGACTGTTGGAAGGCAAGTTGGTTCTGCAGTTTAAAGCACATAATTGTTAATGAGTTTCAAGTTGTGTTTGCTTTTTTCCCTTGTTTCGTATTGGTTCCTCATTCCCTATGTAATTGTACAAATCTGTGTATGGAATAATGTTGTTGCTGCCATTTCAACCCTGAAATTCCGTATTTGTCTGCCTTCAGTTTATGCAGATGGAAGCATTTGTTTGGATATTCTACAAAATCAGTGGAGTCCTATTTATGATGTGGCAGCCATACTCACATCAATCCAGGTAACCAGTCTATGATTCAATACTTTATTTGATATCCACTTGCGACATGTCGCATATAAATCCAGATTTGATGTATATAATGTCTCCCTATTTATTGATTTTCTCCCTATTTGTTTTGTAGTCATTGCTATGCGACCCAAATCCAAACTCACCAGCAAACTCAGAAGCAGCAAGAATGTTTAGTGAGAACAAGCGCGAATATAACAGAAGAGTTCGTGAAATTGTTGAGGAGAGTTGGACAGCTGATTAACATCATGGTGTATGAAAATTTGAAAATGGTCTGCAATGTCTCAAAATATCATTTGGAACAAAAACCTTGTGCTTGCCGGAACCAATTAACTGATAAATGTTTGCTTTACTTTTTGAACAAACTCGTCCACTTGGTTGTGGCGTTTGTTGTGCCTTTCTATATCTGGCTTTCTTATGAACAGCTAGTATCTACATTTTACTTAAAGCCAGGGTGGAATTCATGCGGACTAACCTAAGAACGCACAACCATTCAATTTCAGCGTTGGTAAATGTCCCAAAAAAGAATCGAATAAATCGATTGAGAATGAAACTCTGTTGTCACTCAACTGCTATCTGTGCAAGATGTAAACTGGACTGATTTTCTTTGGACTACTACTACTAGAAGAAAATGGCAGCTAAGATTTTACACTTTTGAACTGCCTAGTCTTAGTTGAAACTTGGCTTCTTTCTTTGTAAGCTCTTAGTCTTTACCATTGTAAGAGCATTAACCCATGTATGAGCGATTGTGCATTACTTCTACTCGAAAGGAAAATAGTATCATGACTCTTGCTCTTGGGTATTTTTTTTGTTTATCATTATCCCTGTACGGCTTGGCAAATCAATGCAGCTATGTTCAAACGGGCAACTCGAGCACAAATCTCAAACATTTCACAAAAGGTAAAATCTGAACCTCTCAGCAATAAATACATCAAACCTCCTACACAACTCTTATCAGTTATCAGAGAACTTGATACAATGAACTCTGTCGATGTTAACTACCTGCTCCATTCATAGTCTCCGCCATATCTTGGAGTGGCATTATTGGCACGGCTTGTATCTTCAGGAGCAATGGAATTTGCAAATGCGTGCCAGCCTAGGAGGTATGGCAAAATATACTGCATTTGGAAAAAAGAGAAAAAGAGGGTCAAATATCAAGTCTGGACATGAACAAGATTTACATAGGGCAGTAAGAGCAGTATTTGTTCACGATGTATTTAACACACAAATCGACCCAAACTATGCTCACTCTTAACATACATTAAAAGCTGATATGAGGACGGTATACTCTGCTCTGGTAACCGGAATATAGATGCTTTCATCCACGTTCAGAAGTTTATTTTGAACACCTTCATTAAATCCATTGTGAAAAACCACAGAAAGAAAAGGTTAGGATCATATCGGGGCTTAGATATCCAAGTATAAGCAGTGAAGGTAAAATAAACCTATCAACCCACCATAATAAAGCTAAAATAAACCTATCAATCCACCATTCTACACACGCAGAATTACTAATAAGTCCTTTCACGATTGAGGTCTTAACAAAGTGAAAAATGACGACATGTCATCTCATCTATGGAAAATAAATAGTTAGTATGCCTAAAATCTGACAACTTAAAGAGTACTAGAATATTTTAATTACTTGAATTGCCATGTTATATACACAAACATATTACTAAAATATATTTGGAATTTAGCCTTGAAAACAAGAGAGGAGAATTACTGAGGTTAAAAAAGTGGCCAGAGCCATCTGGAAGTGGCTCTACCTTCAACACCTTCCTCACCTTACCTTCATCACTGAAAGCATGAACAATTGTGTCATATTTCACATAATAAAAAGGCCAGTGCATACCTGTTCTTGAATGCTATGTTAATTCCTTAAAAGACTGAATGACAGGTCGTGCACTGCAGTTGCAATGTACACCAAGCTCTACTGACTCCCAATACAGACGATAAAAAACATTGATAAATAGATGGCCCACCCAACCACAAATATATGTAACAAGGTCCCAAATCCAGGAGAAAAATGCTTACTGCAGTTCTAAGCAATGGCCAATAGTTTGGTAATCTGATCCATGTACATCCCTACTTGTCAAGATATGATCAAATTAGTTGCATTTGCAAAAAGCAATAGTACCTTCTCCCCTTATTAGGATCATGGAAAAACTCGGATGAGTCCCTTGCACCAAGGCTTATCAGAGTTCCAATTTCTGTCACTGATAGTGAGAATACCTAGTGCAATTAAAAAACCAGACGAATGTCATATCCACTATCAATCCATTCACCACAGTTTTTTCCATGCCAAAAACAAAAGGACCAAGTTGTTCCACTGAATTTTACTAAAACTCTTTTAAGATTTTCTTTTTCTTTTTTTTTTCTCACAAAGATCTGAATATGATGCTTGAATGAGACATCAAAAGTTCTCACTTTCAACAGAATACTGATCAATGCATACAAATTATTTCTTATCACATATTTTCAGAAAAGGATGCATAAAGCATAATCTACCAAATAAGTTTAATTATACTTTAAAAAGTACGAACCATGTATGAATAGCCATTTTTAACCAAGGAGAGAGTTTGAGAAGTTTTTAATACAGACCATAATCTCTGCACTACTGTTCCAAGATGTTTATAAATTGAAAAGGTCATATTTCCATTTACAAAATCGACTTTCAGTTAACCTGCTTTCTGCTCCAATCATATTGACGGACCCCTGCTGCCGGTGCAAATTGTAACAGCACGAAACCTTCTTTGGATATTTTAAACGCTCCTGACTTCACACAACAAAACATACTTGCAGTCAATAACTTAAACTCCTGAGCTAACAATTTTATTTCCATCAAATTATATCCTCAGAAGGAACGTAGCAGAACTTACATCTAATGCCCCAAACTCTGGCGCTCTAGGCTCCACAGTTAAAGCGGCCTTTCCTTTGTATATTGAGTGACCAACGAAAACCTTAGGCGGCAATTCTCCAACTATACAATTAAACCTAAACAAGTAAACACCAGTTGCTGACTACAGATACTAATATCTATCAATCATAATCCTCTGTTGCCAAGGTGGACTGGCTTTATATAGAATGTTCAGACATCACAGCCACTAAGATATGAATGTTCTGGTTTATAGACTTAGCTTTATGTACACAAAGCCAAAAGCCTACTGCTTTTATATAGAATGTTCCGATTCTAGCAACACATTTTTCTCAGCAACCAAAAACTAATAATTCCTTATCCTACGTCAACTTTAACAAAATAAAACAGAGAATAATGAAGAAGTACCACCGCTCGACACCGTTCGTGGAGGTGCATAAGTCGCGTGTGTAGAAGAAGAACGGTTACTGGAAAACCGCTGCTGGTCATAATACTCCGATTGCCGGCACTTCACGGCGAGCTCCCTCTTCCCGGAGAAACCACCAAACAATGAGAGACAAGAAGTTCTAGGGACAAGTGAACAGTTTTTGATACACTCTGCCGAGGAGAGAGATTGGTACAGACATGGATTAGGGTTTCCAGGTGACAGGCTTAACTGCAACATTTTCTTTCCTCTCTCTCTCTCTTGGCAAAGGTCTTGTATAGGAAGCGCCAAAACGCGATGTCTGTTAGTCGTTTTGCTGGCTGACGGTGCAATTTGATTGATAGAAACGGTAAGGGGTAGGATGTGGCCGCAAGCCCACGGCCTCTTGATCTGTCTCAGCTTGAATTTTATTCGATCAAGTTTCAAGTTTAATAAGAAGTTAATGTTAAGTCAAAATGACTTCACGTTTAGTGATTTTGATAAAGACTAAATAATCAGATGGAAGCGGAAAGAAAGTGAGACGGAAGCGTAAATCAAAAGTGAGACGAAAGCGCAAACCGAAAGTGAGACGATAGAAATGAGACGAAAGAAACATCAGTTGGAAGAAACTGAGACGGAAGAACCGATACCACGTCGGATGACTAATCAACTTGAGTTAGTTACATAACTCAACTGAATAACTGATTCTTCAAAGATCAAAAAACAAGAAGAAAGAAGCAGTTATCAAGAAACGATTGAAGACGAAGGCTATAAATACGAGTCAGAGTCGAAGACTGAAAAAAATTAGAGATTTTTGAAAAAGAGTTAGTGAGATTCAAAAAGCTAGAAATTTCATTGTGCTAAACGGAGAGCTATTCTTATCTGTAACAAAAGCTCAAAACATCTTTCAGTTGAAAAAAGAAAAGCAGATAGCATGAAAAGGCTAAGCGAGAAAAAATACTAGTTGTAAAAGACCTGAAGAGGCTCGGAGTCAAAGAATACTTGTAATTTTGCGAAGTATAGTGAAATCTCAGAAAGATCTCTGAGAACTGGACGTAGCCCACATTTTGGGGTGAACCAGTATAAATCTGTTGTGTCGACACTCTCTCTCAACTCTCAACTCTCAACTATTAATTTTTAATCTTACTGTTTTCATACGAGAATTTAGAAAATATTTTACAATACTGATTTTCAATAGTTTGAGAAAAGAACAAGTTTTAAAGAAATTGTTGAAAAGGGTATCATTGGAAAAAAGATATACAATTCAACCCCCCTTCTTGTGCATTTGTATATCGAGTATTAAGTTTATATTAACGTGTGATTCACTTCAATTGGTATCAGAGCTCGGTGTCCAAGAATCACTGTAACAAAGTGTGGATAAAGATTCATGGCGGAATCACACATATACATAGCTGAAGGTGCCTCAGTCACTAGACCTCCTGCGTTCAATGGAGAAGACTATCATTACTGGAAAGATAGAATGCGACTCTTTATCGAATCTACTCATATTGATCTTTAGGACATAATAGAAAATGGACCGTACACACTGGTAGATGAAGAAGGAAATCCTATTCCACGAATCAGATGGTCTGTAGATCAAAAGGCGAGATTCCAACTGAACTCGAAGGCCAAGTTCTTTTTGAGTTGTGCCTTAGGCAGAAGTGAGTATGATAAAGTCCATGGATGCGATACTGTGAAGGAGATGTGGGATACGCTATCCATCGCACACGAAGGTACAAATCAAGTAAAGGAGTCCAAGATAAGCATTATTGTATATCAGTACGAGTTGTTCAAAATGAAGGACGAAGAATCTATTGATCAGATGTTTGGAAAATTTCAAACAATCATCAATGGACTTAAAGCTCTCGGAAGAACTTATGACAATCAAGATCATGTTCGAAAGATCTTAAGAAGTCTACCGAAGAGATGGAGACTGAAAGTTACAGCTGTACAAGAAGCCAAGAATTTAAGCGTGCTGAAGCTTGATGAATTGCTTGGATCCCTAAAAATACATGAAGTTGAGCTCGATGCTGAAGACAAGCCTAGACGATATAAATCGATAGCATTGAAGGCCGGACAGAAGAATCACAAGATTCAAAGGAAGTGGAATTCATCATCAAAAGCACTAAAGATTGAAGAAGCTAAGAATGACGATTCCAACGAATTAGATCAAGAGTCAAGTGAAGAAGATGATGAGTTATCTTTCATCTCAAGAAAGATCAGATGTATGTGGAAGAAAAAGGCGAAAGGAAATTCATCCTTCAAGAAGAATAGCAAAGATGATGGGAAGATTGAGAAGACATCCGTTATATGCTATGAGTGCAATAAACAGGGACATTACAAGTCAGAATGTCCATTACTGAAAAGAAAGCCAAAGAAGAGTAGAGAAGGCAAGAAAAGCATGATGGCAACCTGGGAAGATCTAGATTCGTTCGAATCAGATACTGATTCAGAGACATCGGAACAAGCAAATATCTGCCTAGTAACCGAAGAAGAAAGTGATGAGGAGGTAACTTCAAAATTTAATGACTTACAAAATGCATACTCAGAACTATTAGAAGATTCTTATGCAATTCTGAAACAGTACAAACTATTAAAGAAAAAGTATGTAGAAAGTCTAAAAAATACACAAGAGTTAGAAAGAGAGAACGTCTGCTTAAAGAACCAAGTAGACGAGATAAAGAAAAAGGGAGTTGTAGATAGATCTGAAGAGATCAATCAGCTGAAGCTAAGAATTAACAATCTTTCAGCTGATTTAGCAACTTTTACTGAGAGTACAAGAAAAATGAACGACATGTTAGGGAAGTATAGACACCCTAGTGATAAAATTAGATTAGGGTTTATTAAAAACCATATTCAGTAGAAAAAGAAGTCGATTCCTCCTAAAAAGAAATTTCATTAGTCAGATTATCATCAGAAATCTCATCAGTTGCATTATCATCATACTATGACATATACTAGAACTAACCCCAAAGGACCAAAGAAAAGTTGGGTACCTAAAAAGCAAATAATATCTCCTGCAGATATCCTTCCTTGGAAGAGGCAGCAAGCACCATTGGTACTTGGACAGTGGATGCTCGCAACACATGACTGGAAGAAGGTCTATGTTCCTAGATCTTCAGTATAAGAAGGAAGGATCGGTAACTTTTGGAGACAACTAGCAGGGCAAGATAATCGGAATCGGTAAAATCGGTAAAGATTCCTTTGCATGCATTCACAATGTGCTGCTAGTTGATGGTTTGAAACACAATTTGATTAGTGTCAGTCAACTATGTGATTCTGGTTTTGAAGTGTCTTCCAATCAAAATTCTTGTGAAGTCAAAAACAAGGATGAGTCTATATTCTTTTCTGTCAAAAGACGAAATAATCTTTACAAAATCAATATAGAAGATTTTCAAAATCAAAATATTTCTTGTTTTATGTCAACTAAAAAAGAAAAACTGATTTGACATAAAAAGCTAGGTCATGTCAGCTTTAAACATATTTCAAAGTTGATTAAACATGATTTGGTAAGAGGTTTACCAAAAATAAGTTTTAGCAAGGATTTCTTTTATGAAAGTTGTCATAAAGGAAAATAAGTTAAAACAACATTTTCTTCTAAAAATGTGGTAACATCTTCTAGACCTCTAG
>JAOQMR010000001.1:2717085-2736965 GCA_027563865.1 Erythroxylum pelleterianum
TGTATGGTTTTCTGAAGGATCAAGGAACAAAACCATACCCCATGCAGATATCAAGGGAAAAGTATACTATGTTTCCAATCACACTAAGGACTGTGATCATGGTTGTGCCTGACTTTCAATCAAGGCCTTACATTGTTCGCAATGATGATAAGGGGAAGAAGAAATTGTACCCCAAAGGGTTATTAAATGATTTGACAGATGATCAGATTGAAGCTGAAGTGAGGGACATAAATGAGGCGTGCTATGCAGTCCAGATGAAGGGAACTTATGTTACCTACTACATTTCGAAAGCTTCAAGAAGCAACAGTGGTCGGTGTACCACTGAAGACTCTTCTCAAGTAGTTGGAAGAATTACAAAAGGTTAGTACATATCCGTTAGGATTGGAGATATCAGCTACTCAATCGAGACTCTTGTGCACATGATTATGCACATTAGGCCGTTAAGTACTCTGTCTTCATTCAGAGATGTGCTACACCTATTTGGAAGAAAAGTTTCACGTCTAACCAACCCTGATGATTTACATCTCCCGGAGCCAAACCTATCTGTTCAACCTCCTGCCCTTATAATCAGTGAAGCGCTTGTTATGTCTTCAGACGCATATAGCACCACTATTGCCTGTGAAGAAGAACAGGAGAAGGATGATGATTGGCTTGCTTCAATAAGTGACTTAAGAGAGGAAGTGGCTCAAATACGACAAGACCTCAAGTCACTCCGTACAAAATGAAGGAAATGTTTTTCAAAAATAATGAAGAATCTACGGTCATAATTCTTTTTGATTAATAACAAATAGAGGGAGATAGGAGAAAAGGAGAAAGAAAGAAATGAAAAAGAGAAGAAGAGAAGAGAAGAGAAGAGAAGAAAAGAAGAAGACGACAAAAGAAGCGTTTGTTGTTTGCTAACAATTTTTCAATTTTTCAAGTGTATATAGTCGTATGCTGTATACCATATTATGAATAATACTTTCTTACCATGATTATTTGTTACCATAAAAAAGGGAGAGATTGTTAAGTCAAAATGACTTCACGTTTAGTGATTTTGATGAAGATCAAATAATCAGACTGAAGCGAAAAGAAAGTGAGACGGAAGCGTAAACCAAAAGTGAGATGAACGAAAGAAAGACGGAGGCGCAAACCAAAAGTGAGACGAAAGAAAGTGAGATGGAAGCGCAAACCAATAGTGAGACGAAAGAAAGTGAGACGGAAGTGCAAACTAAAAGTGAGACAAAAGAAAGTGAGACGGAAGCACAAACCGAAAGTGAGACAATAGAAATGAGACGGAAGAAACATCAGTCAGAAGAAACTGAGACGGAAGAACCGATACCACGTCAGATGACTAATCAGCTTGAGTTAGTTATGAAACTCAACTGAATAACTGATTCTTCAAAGATCAAGAAACAAGAAGAAAGAAGCAGTTATCAAGAAACGGTTGAAGACGAAAGCTATAAATACGAGTCAGAGTCGAAGATTGAAAAAAAGTTAGAGATTTTCGAAAAAGAGTTAGTGAGATTCAAAAAGTGAGAAATTTCATTGTGCTAAACGAAGAGCTATTCTTATCTGTAACAAAAGCTCGAAACATCTTTCAGTTGAAAGAAGAAAAGTAGATAGCCTGAAGAGGCTAAACGTGAAAGAATACTTATTGTAAGAGACCTGAAGAGGCTCGAAGTCAAAAAATACTTGTAACTTTGCGAAGTATGGTGAAATCTCAGAAAGATCTCTGAGAACTGGACGTAGCCCACAGTTTGGGGTGAACTAGTATAAATCTGCTATGTCGACACTCTCTCTCAACTCTCAACTCTCAACTATTAATTATTAATCTTACTGTTTTCATACGAGAATCTAGAAAATATTTTACAATACTGATTTTCAACAGTTTGAGAAAAGAGCAAGTTTTAAAGAAATTGTTGAAAAGGGGATCATTGGAAAAAAGATACACAATTTAACCCCAAGGAGTTCAAATAATTCCAAGTTTAATGACGGTTAGTCAGATATTAATTAATGAAACATAACGAAACAATTTATAATTGAATGAAATATAATAATGTGAAAAGTTGTTTGAGAGGGATGGAAAGATTCATAATATAATATATTGAAATGTTGTTTGGAAAATGAATGGAATGAAATATAATGTATAATAAATAACTATTATACCCTTGATATTAAAATGGTTGTTATAGAAAGCTTAATGCTATGATTTTAAAACAAAAAACATGTCTAATTAAAAAGTCACGGTTCAAGTCACAACCGTAACAAATAATTTTTTATATATTTTCTATTTTAAAATAATAAAAATTTTAATAAATTTTTAATATTTTACTATTAACTATATACATTTATTATTAATTATTTAATAAATTTTATGTTATTCTATTATATGTGATTTATATTTAAAAATAATTTACTTATTCTTATTTATATAGAAATATAAACGAACAATTAAAGAATATTTTTTTCTATTTTTCATTAATAAAATTTTTATTAATTTTTTATTTTATTATTAATTATATACGATTTATTATTAATAATATGAAAATATTATTATTAGGATAAGGAGGAATAATATAAAAATATTATTAATTATATACAATTTTTGTGGACTATAATAAATGAGTCTAGAAAAAAGGGAGTTAGGGTTAGAAGAAATAATTATTGAGGGTAAAATACCAAAAAATTTATTGAGGATATATTAGATAGTATGTATTTATTAGTTTACGTTCTATCATAAACCCTTCGAATCGGAGGTCTGTTATGTTCACTGTTTAGGATGGAATGGAACGTAACATGAAACCCTTCGCTTCCATCCTATTCCGTTCTATTCCATTATGAAACCTTCAACCAAACGATAGAAGTGTGTTACGTTCCATCCCGTTTCACTACTAACCCCTCAACCAAACAGGGCCTTAAGTTTTGAATCTTATTAACATATGGCTAGATAAAGTACCATATTGACATAAAATTTCAGTTATCGCTAGTGTGAATGCTAAGAATTAATCAGTTAGATAATTTCTTATGGCTAATCTTAGTTGTATTTGGTTTCTGATTTAGCATTTGGAGAAAGGAGGAGGTAGGGTCTGTTGGGATGTCAAGTGTGAGTAGGAATCTCATATTGGAAAGAGATGAGACTAGTGAAGGATATATAAGTGAAAAAGACCCATAAACCTAATACCTTAAGGTTTTGGGTTAAAATGTGGTATCAAAGCCCATGAGTATGTTCCCTCACTAGGTCTATGATGAAAATCTCCCATGAAAGCAAGCTCTCCATATCCAACAAGTGGTGTCAGAGCCGATTGTTTGGCAAAGGACGAGTATGGAGACAATAATCGAATCCTGTGGTTGCCTCCTTATGAAAAAGAGCAAGAAGACTCCTAGTGGGCCCAGACCACTGGAGTAGAAGGGCTCTTGGTGATGTCATATACTCGATCTATTAAGAAAAATGCAAAAAAAGGCTTTCGCTCAAGGAGGAATCCAAACTCAACATGGAAGTTCACACTTGAGGAGGAGATTGTTGGGATGTCAAGTGTGAGTAAGAATCTCACATTGTAAAGAGATGGAACTAGTGAAGGACATATAAATGGAAAAAACCCATAAACCTAATGCCCTAAGGTTTTGGGTTAAAGTGTGGTGTCAAAGTCCATAAGTGCTTCCCTCACTAGATCCATGATGAAGATCTCCCATAAAAGTGGGCTCCCCATATCCAACAGGGTGGAAGCCTCCAATTGTCTGTCTGCCTGTTGCATGCTGATATTTAGATCAGGAAATTCACATTTGCATCTCAGAAAGCTAAACATATATTTTTGCAAATATAACTTACTATATGCAAAGACATTAGGGTGAATTATTCAGAACTAAGAAAGCCCTATGATATGCATTTAACAGACAACAACTTGGTGCTTGGTCTTCAAAATGGAGGCCCAAGTGAGGACTGAATAATATACCACCCACCATTAGTACTCTCGCTATTCTTGTAATCTATAGCGTTAGTGTAATGAGTTGATAGTAAGTTCTCAGTAGTGGCTTTGCCTTGCTTCCAAGCTGAATTGTTATGTCAAGCCCGTAGGTAGATGATTGTAGCACATCTTGTCCTCAAAGAAGGCTTGTAGGCTGATATTTCTAGAATCTTGAGTGTAGGATTTTTTCAATTGAATTTATTCATTCAATGGTGGACGTCCTATATAAATCCTGAAGAATTGAGGATTCACAACTTGGGATTAAGGAAAAGTTTATGAAACTCATGACAAGATTTCATGTCTACACAATTATATGGTTATTGGTTTCTTTTCTTGTCTGCTTTTATGGTTCATTCATGTGTTGAAGTTTTTTTTTAAAAAATAGAAGATGAACATGTATAAGATAAGATAAAAGAATAAGTAACACTCAGGTTTTATTATCTCATCGAAATAATCAACTTGGTTGTCTTATATAGGTAAAATATAAAAAAACTCAATAACTGTTAAATAGAGATTTGAGCCAACAAATCTAGCTTATAACATAAGATTTAAAACAAACTAAAGACATATTCAAAAGGAATTTTAACAGCTCTACAATTTTGAATTAATTATCAACATTCTCCTTTAATTCAAAATTATTAAAAAAAATCTTTCACAGTCATAGAGCACATCTCTCCATAATTCTTTTCTTTTGAGCACTTCTCTCAAATCTTCTCAATAGAGTACTTCTCTTATTCTTCTTGAGTACTTCTCTCATCACTTATCTCCATAGAGCACTTCTCTTTATGATGCGTCTTGGTGCACTTCTCACCAACTAGAAAAGGTTCTCTTCTTCAATCAGTTGCACTGTATTTATTTGTTCTTCATTGTTAAACTTGCAATCCTTTTTCAAATGTCCAAATCGTTTACACCTAAAGCATCAAGACTTCCTTTTATGCCAGCAATCTTTTTCTTCATGACCAAACTTCTCACAATAGCCATACTGAGGAAAGTTTTCTTTCTTATTTGATGACGGAACCTTTGCTAGATAGGCTCCCTCCACCATCTTTTCACTTTCTTGGTTTCTCATTACCGTTCTTTGCTCTTGAGCTTGTAAAGCATTAATCACGCATAGGTCCCTCAAGATCTTTGAAAGCTCTAATACCATGTTAAAGTTTTAGAAAAATAAAAGATGAACATATATAAGATAAGATAAGATAAGATAAAAGAATAAGTAACACTCAAGTTTTATTATCTTATTGGAATAATGAAATTGGTTGTCTTATGTAGGAAAAATATAAAAAAAAACTCAATAACTGTTAAATAGAGATTTCAGCCAACAAATCTAGCTTATAAGATAAGATTAAAAACAAACTAAAGACCTATTTAAAATGAATTTTAACAGCTTTACAATTTTGAATTAATTCCCAACATCATATCCTAGTTCTTCAACTTACTATTTCCTAATTTACTCGTTATATCAACTATTTTTTATTTTTACCATAAAGATGGAAATGCAAAATATGGTAAAAGGTATTTTCTAGAAATATGTTGTCTATATTTCCAACAATTTTATGGTGGCAATATTGTTAGTGTGAATATTATTTGACTTGATAGTCATATAATATAGGTTGTTATGAACTTAGAGACCAGTTTGTAATGATGTATCTTGTATCTTATGTATGATTTTTATGTTGAGCAACATAAATGGATTGTCATCAAGTAAATGCCACTGGAATTTTATAATCTGGTTAATTATGGGAAAAGGAGATACGTGTAGTTTCCCAGTTAATATCATTACAATCTTTATCTGTGGTGATATCTCTTCATACAATTATTGTTACTCGTACAGATTCTTACGGTTATTGTTGGAGCTACTATATTGGCCAAGCTTGTTTAATACTTGCTACAGGGACAAAGGGTAAACAGTTTATGATGCCACATGCTAAAGGTATGATAAATTTATCTCGCCATCAAGCATTGGAGTTTCGTATATCCTTCTAAGCTTTTATTTAGTATCTAAACTGGTACAATTTTCGTACTTACAGACTGGTATGATGTTTTAATACTGTGTCCAGATTCTTTGGCGAGGCTAGGAAATGATAATGGTGATAGAATTTAATTTCTTAGGGTGAAAACCATCACCAATCATATAAACAATCATGTCAAATCATCAAGAATACTTAAATATGTCGTGGAAGCATACCTGAATCCATGAGAACAATGTGATTCCTGAATCTTGCGGTTATTCATCTTCCAAGTTAATATGTACGTCTGTTTTCTCTCAAGAACTATCTCTTTTCGGACTGATGGAAATATTAGAAAAGATAATCATTCATATGACTTGGGGACCATAACCCTAACGTTTTATATAATTTGTCTTATTTATATTTTAGCTCATCATAAAATAGAAATCAAACTATTGGGTCTCTACACATTAAAGCCCATACTTTATTAGATGTCATATAGCTCAAAGCCTTTAACCTTAGTAGATCACTTTAATTGGGCTTAACCTTATGATAGCTCATAATATACAATTAATTCATATATATATGTACCCACACGTTGGATTAAATCCAACAATCTCCCACTTGGGTCATATATATATAACTCCTTTAATTGTATATCATGACATAACCTTATGAGCTCAAAATTTGCTATCACTACCAAATACATCTTTAATAACTCTCGTTCATCAATTATGATAACATAGGATCAAAGCGGTTTCCATTATACACATATCATAACTAAACCCATCAATTCACTTATGCTAATATAATTGAACAACATAGATCAAACATGGATGTGTAGCATGGAAAGTACATGTAATGTGATCTTAACTTGCCTACTTCCAACTGGTCTAAATTCCTTATTCCTTATTAAAATCAACCAAACAAACTTTAAATAACAAACTCACACTAAAATGACGTATATTTAATAGATTTAACACAAATATGAGTGACATGCACATGAAAGACCTTTGGTGGTAATCCCTTAGTGAGCAGATCCGCAACCATGGAGCTTGTCCCAATATGTTCAATAGATAGTTGACCATCTTTAACTCTCTCTTTGACAACCAGAAACTTCAAGTCTATATGTTTTGACTTCATTGAGCTCTTATTGTTTATAGAATATAGCACTACTGAATTATTGTCACAAAATAACTTTAGTGGTCTTTCAATACCATCTGCAATGCACATCCAAGTGACAAAATTCAGTAGCCATAATCCATGATTGGATGCCTCATAACATGTTATAAACTCCACTTCCAAAGTGGAAGAAGCTATGAGTTTCTGCTTAACACTCTTCTAAAAAATATCTCCTCTAGCTAGTAGGCAAATATAACCCAATGTGGATCTCAAACTATCTTGGCCTCCAACAAAATCATATTCAAAATACCTAATGATCTCTAGTGATTTGACTTCCTATATGTGAGCATGTAATCTTTTGTTCTTTGCAAGTACCGCATAATTCAATCGTTTGAATGCTCTCCAATTATCCATTCTAGGATTGCTTAAGTATCTGCCCAGCATTCCAACAATATACGCAATATTTGGATGCGTACATACTTGAGCATACATTAGACTCCCTATTGCTGAAGCATAAGGAATCTTTTGCATCTTTTTAGTTTCAAACTCATTCCTGGAGCATTGGCTGAGACTAAACTTGTCTCCCTTAGCAATAGGGGCATCACCTGGTTTACAATCCTGCATGTCAAACCTCTTAAAAACTTTCTCGATATATCTCTTTTGTGATAACCCAAGTATACCTTGAGAGCTATTTCAATGTATTTGTATCCTTAATACAAAAGAGGCATCACCAAGGTCTTTCATTTCAAATTTCTTTGTCAGGAAGCTTTTGGTTTCGTGCAATAAGCATATATCGTTGCTCGCAAGCAGTATGTCATCAACATATAAAACCAGAAAATATACTTGCTTTCACTGAGCTAATGGTATATACAATCATCAACTGCATTCATTTCAAAACCAAATGAAAGAGAAACTTGATGAAATTTGTAATACCATTGACTGGAAGCTTGTTTGAGCCTATAGATGAATTTCTTCAATTTACAATCTATTTGATTTAAGTCTCCTGAGACAGTTTTCTGGTTGCACCATACAAATTGTCTCATGAATGTCACAATTGAGAAATACAGTCTTTATATCTATCTGATGTAACTCAAGGTTGAAATGTGCCACAAGTGCCATTATAGTTCTAAAAGAGTCTTTCAATGAAACTGAAGAGAAAGTCTCTTTATAATCAATGCCTTCTTTCTGTGTAAATCCTTTTGTAACTAGACGAGCCTTATATCTCTTTATATTACCCTTTGAATCTCTTTTGGTTTTAAATATCAATTTACAACCGATAGGTTTCGCACCTTCAGGTAATGAGACAAGATCCCAAACGTCATTGTCTTTCATAGACTTTATCTCTTCATTATTGGCATCAATCCACTTTTGAGAGTTAGAACTTTTCATGGCCTGATGGAAGTTAACTGGATCATCTTCCACAATGCCAATGTTAACCTCATGTTCTTGGAGAAATATGATGTAATCATCTAGAATCGCACTTCTCCTTTCTTTAATGGATCTCCTTAATGACACTAGTTCTTGAGGTTGGTGAGTTTGTTCTTCTAGAATAATTTATGTAATCTGAACAAGGAGTTCCTCAACATTGTCTTGATGTTATGGATTTGTTACTTTGACAACATTAGGAATAAAATCCGTATAATTGTCAACAATAACTAGAGGAATATTAACATATTTCTTTTTAAGGATAATGTTTCTCACCTTATCTCCCTCCCAAATTCATCATCCTCAAAGAATCGGGCATTTCCTATCTCAATAATTGACTTTGCAGGTGGATCTTAAAACTTTTAGCCCCTAAACCTTTCAGAGAATCCAATAAAATAACAACTAATAGTTTTGGAATCTAGTTTCTTTTCATTGGGCTCATATGGTCTCGCCTCAACTGGACAACCCTATATATGCAAGTGGTTCAAACTGGGCCTTTTTCTTGTCCAAAGCACATAAGGGTTTTGGTAGTTGCTTTAGTTGGAAGTTGGAACCCTATTAAGTACGTAAGTTGCAGTCTTTAATGCTTCTCCCCAAAAAGATTATGGTAAAATATAATGACTAATCATACTCCTTGACATGTGCTTTAGTGTTCTGTTTTGCCTTTCAGTAACATCATTCATGCTAGGACATCCTGGTATGGTGTATTGTGGGATGATATCCCACTTTTTAAGGAACTTAGAAAATTGTCCTGGACATTGTTTACCTGATTCGTCATATCTACCATAGTATTCACCACCACAGTCATATTTGACACTTTTTATTCTTTTGTTAAGTTGATTCCCAACCTCAATCTTATAGTTTTTGAACACGTTCAGAGACTGAGACTTCTTATAAATGAGATACAGGTAGCCATAATGGGAGTAATCATCTATGAATGTAATAAAATATTGCTGACCATTCCAAGAAGCTGTAGGGAATGACCCACAAATGTTTGTATGTATGAGTTCTAAGGCGTCAATAGCCCTGTTGGCACCTGATTTCCTTAGTTTTGTTTATTTCCCCTTAATACAATTAACGCAATTTTCAAAGTTTACATAATCAAATGGATCAAGAATTCTATCAGACCCAAGATGTTCAATTCTTTGTTGAGAGATATGCCCTAAACACATGTGCCATAATGAAGAAGAAATCTCATTGGTTAATTTTCGCTTTATACCTCTACATACATGTAGAGTTTCTTTATATGAGGCAACAGTATTAATCAAATATAGGTTATCAACAAATGATAAAGAACTAGTAGCAACAAGCATTGGATCTTGAAAAAGACTAAATTGACTATTTCCAAATGAACAAGAGTAACCAAATTTGTCCAATTTAGAAATAGAAACTAAATTTCGTCTAGATAATGATACCACATAAGTCTCATTCAAATCCAAATAATAACTTGTTTTTAACAATAACCTAAAAGTTCTAATAGCCTCAACTTTTATCGCTTTATCATTACCCACATAGATGTATCTTTCACCATCAATTGGCTTTTTATAGCTTAGGCAACCATGCATAGATACACTAATGTGAGTAGTAGCATTTGAATCTAGCCATCAAGTGTGTATAGGTATCGAAGTTAAATTAACTCCATAACAAACCAAAGCGAGAAATGTACCTTTCTTTGCACACCATGCATGATATTTGGTACAATCCTTTTTCTTATGCGTAGTACTCTCACAGAAAAAACTGCCAGAAGCCTTATCATGTTTCTTCTATTGCTTCTTTTCTAGGGCGGCACCTGTAGCTTCCTTACCCTTCTTTCTTTTCAAGTTCTTATCCTTTGAGGTAGTTACCAAATGAGCATTCTCTATTTTCTTTTACTTTAGCCTTTCTTCTTCTTGCACACAATGAGAAATGAGCTCATTTAGAGTCCAAGTCTCCTTTTGACAGTTATAGCTAATCTTAAACAGATTGAATTGTGCAATAAGAGATATCAAAACTAAAAACACAAGCAAATCCTTAGACATCTCTAACTTTAGTGCCTTTAGTTTCGAAGCAAGATGTAACATCTCCAAGGTGTATTCCCTTATGTTTCCTTTTCCCTTATATCTCATTGAAATGAGATTTGTCAAAATCGTACTTGTTTCAGCCTTTTCACTTTTGACAAGTTTTTTTTCAATTTCCTCAAGGTAATCTTTAGAAGTAATTACCCTTCAGACATAGTGCCCCTGAACATTTTCAGAATAGCACGCTTTATGATCATAAGACTCATGCAATTTGAATGTTCCCACCTTTCCATGTCCTTCTTATCATCAGATGAACTATCAGCTATTAAATCGACAAGTCGTTCAGTCTTTAATGCAAGGTCTAGGTCTATGAAACCAAAAACAATCATAACATTCTCTTTCCATATGTTAAGTTTATGTCGTTAAGCACGGGAATGGAATTGATGCTAGCAGTAATAGTAAAAGCAAAAGTAGCAATTGAAAAGAGAACAGAACAACTAACAAACAACTCACATAAAGTCCATATAATCATATAAAATCAAATAATAGTAAAGGATACCTAGCACAACATTAATATTTAGTCTTTGGCATAAATATTAATTTGCAAGTGGTACTCTTGGTGTAGTAATCAAATATTGGAAATAACAAAAAAGTTAAACAATCAACCATTTTTTGGACCGATTAATTGTTCACATAGCTGACCTAATAATTGTCACATATTTATCACCATAGGTGTACATGTATTTCAGCCAAATATTGACCTTCCTTTATGCTAGTCAATACCTGCATGAATTACACATACATAATCATCTTAATATTATAAAGTACATTAATTTACACAAGAAAGACTACTTTGGCAGCATGTTGTTTCAATCAATTTATTTCATAATATTAATAAAAAATCAATTATACCAATATTTGAACATATCTTGAACAATCAATTTGAACGTTAATTGTATTAACCTTAGTTAATGTGTAATTAATTTATGTCAAAATTGCATATACCGAAACATTATGTATGAACCGAACATAAAATTTATAGAAATAGCCAAATGCACCAATTGACCAAATATCCCATTTGTTTCTAAAATAGGCTTTAAAAATATTTGATTCCAAGATCCTAAATTACAAAACATGTATATAAAACTTTAAAGTTGTTTCTGTCTTCGTCCAATGGTTAAAGAACAAAAAAGGTAATTTTGGTTTTGAGCGTACCGGTCCGTTGGTACGTAGACACAGGGAATATGACCTCTCTAGTTAACCCTCACTAGGTTAACTCACAACTTCTTTCTACACTACTCACCGGTTGAAGACATTGACTAACCAAAGTCGAATTGGAAGTGTGTATCACTACATAGGCTGTCCAGATATCGGAGACTTACACCCCTCAACGCCCTCCCTAGGCTTCCACGGGTCTTACTGCTCTCGCCTTTTAGGACTCCTACTTCACTCACACACTCTTACTCTTCATTCCCTGTTAATGCTTCTGACTCAAGGCAGCGGAATGTTTAGAAGCTAACAGAATCTTTACCAGACTGTCATAGATGTTTTGATACACAAGATCCTCATAGGAGGCAAGTGTAGAGCATACTTATCTCTGCAATCTTTCTCTCAGGGATAAATAAAAACAATAGGGTTTAAAAGTTTCAGAGAAGAGGTATTATTTTTGTGAAGAAAGATTCTTCATTTTCTCATTTATGAAAAGCTTGAAGATAACTAAGACGAACCCTGCTTTTATAGACTAAGCAAGGGATAGGAATGTAAATCTATCCTAAAGACAATATGATTGCAACTTAAGAAAAAGGTAACCTAACCTTATCACTAAAGCATCTACTTTAACAAAAATAATTCACCTAACTTTTACAAAAGTCAAAAAGCAAATAGTAAAGTCAACTACTTTACACAAAGGTGAATCATGATGATGATAAGATGGAATCTTCAATAGTGTTGAAGTGATTTGTAGGACCCATCTTTCATCATGTCAGTTGTTGCCACATCTTGTCAGATGTCACTCCATGTCTGTCACATAACTGATCCATGAATCCAACTTTATTTGTCACAAATTGGTTTATGCCACGATTGAAGATTGGATGGAGAGTCTGGATCACTTGAGTCATCAGAAGAGCATTTTCTCTTACTGAACTCAGGTTGATGGAACTTATGCAGGAGATGATTGATCTCAGAATCAGAAATGCTTGGAATATCTTCATTAGGATTTTGAGCATCTTGAAATTCTATTTCATATGTTTGAGATGGTCATGTTGTATCAGAAGCTATATTAGTAATGGCTTCTGGTTTTGTATCATACTCAGGACTATTGGAACTAGGTATATCAACTTTTGGTGCTTCTGGTTCACCAGGCATAAATTCTTCGGGGTACGATCTAATAGATGTAGTTAATACTGGTGGAGTAGAAAAGTGGTTAAGTTCTTTAAGAACTTCTTTTAAGCATTTTAACATACCTTTCTGATAACGTGGCCAATATAAGGATGCATGCCAAAACTGGACACGTGGCTCTGTGTAGAGTATACCAGTATGAGATTCTCTGTAAGGTATGTGCATAATGAAGAAGCATTGAGTCGTCTATCTTTTAGCAAAGGATGTCCATAAACGATGTTGATTAAGCACAATAGAACATTGATGCTTCCATTGGTCCATTCAAGTAATGTCCATAATAATGAGCTCCCATTATTAGGATTACAGAGATGCTGATATAGCTGTAGTGGAGAGACAAAAAAAGCACAAGCAAAGAGGGCAGAGAGTGCCCAGAAATACCATAATGTGTTTTCAAACACCGAATCTTGAAAAAGGGTCACATTAAGGTATGGTGCTTTAATGCTGAGCATATTCGGAAGACTAGTAGATGAATGTTCAAGCAAGAAAAGATGTAAGTAGTAGAAAAGACTACTTCGAGCAATACTGTCAACTTCTGAGAGGTTAGAAGGTTGAGTAGTGATTGGAGGAAAAGCTTTTTTGACTAAAGCAATAGGAGGAGAACTAGCCATTCTACAAAATTGAGTTGTGCTAGAAATCATTTTGTATTTTTTCTGAGAATGAAAAGAACTAGGAAACTCACTGAAGGTAATAGGCCGAAGAGAAGACGGATACTTATAGGCAAGAAAAGTATCTGGTGGCCAAGGTGGATGTTGTCGAAGAAGTGTAGCCAATGCTGAGGTAGCTACAGAAGTAGAGGCAACATCTGTCTGAGAGTGAGATAGTCTTTTCTCAGAAATTTTCAAAGGAGAAATATCCTGACAAAGCTGTTTGAGGTGCTGGACAGCTGTTGTGTGTTCTTTCCTCCAAACAAGTGGATTCTTACGTAAGAGCTTAGATAAGCTTGATGTGAAGGCTGCCACATGTGGAATGAAATCTTTAATATAATTAACAATTCTGAGGAACTGTTGAATCTGTTTTACCAAGAGATTTTCATCTGGAAATTGTAATAACTCCTTTGCAATATGTGGGCCTGAATGGTAGAATCCATCCTTAAATTGCATCCCAAGATATTCTATTTCAGATCTATCAATTGTGTTCTTCAAGGCCGAAAGCATAATGTCATACTGTTGGGTCAAGTCCAAAAATTATTGTAACAAGGCCTGATGCTCATCATGGGTCTTTGAAAATAGTAAGATGTCATCTATGTAAATTAATGCACTGTTGAGGATAGGCTCATAGATCTTGGTGATGGACTTTTGAAACAGTGATGGTGCAACCTTTAATCCAAAGGGCATCATAGTCCATTGGTCCTGAGCATTAGGAATGCAGAATGCAGTCTTATAACATTCTTCTGGGTGAATACCCAACTGCCAAAAACCTGCTTTCAAATCAAACTTTGAAAAGATCAAAGCTTCCTTAAGTAATAGTACCTGTGTACTGATTTTAGGTAAAGGAAACTTATCATCCTGCAGGAATGCATTCAGTGGCTTGTAGTCTATTACTAGACGTTTCTTTCCACGTTTATGCTCTGAATGCTTATTGACATAGAACGCTTGGCAAACCCAATCTGATTTTGTAGGCTCAATCAATCCTTGCTGCAATAATACGGCACACTCATCTTGTGCGAGCTTCATGTCATCAGGATTCATTCCTGGATGTGTAGCCTTTGTAGGATTGATATCCTCATTCTTCTTAAATGGAAGACTTATGAAAAAGTCTGGATTCTTCCATAGAGGATTAGGATGAGTAAACTGTGCATGAGACTCTGGACAGTAGCTCAATAGTTTATCTCGAAGTCCAGTGTAATGTGCAGGAACCTGAGTTAGTTCAAACACATTTTTCAGATCAGTGTATGGACTCATAAGGTTTTGATACCTGAGCCTATGGGTAGAATCTGTAAGTGTCTAGCCTTACAGTAGACATCCACCCTAATTAACACATCTGGGCCTGGTAGATTGCTTCCAAGTACTTTGGTCCAAACTGTACACTGAGGAAAGAAGCGAATGCCAATTATGCTTCTTGTACGCAACCCAATCTTAAAAGTATTCCCATCAGCTACAGTAAAATACTCGTCATGAGAAGTCCATGCGTTGGCTGGTAGGATGTTGGGCTTCATGGTCGTACGGCTAGATCTTGTATCCATAAATCCAATAGCCTTTATGGGCCAATCATATTTATCCTACTGAAAGATCTGGATATGGACATAAGTCGTTGTACTGGAGTACGATCTAACTTCATACATGCTTGCTGTATCATGTTGACTGAATCATCACTGGTATAGTTAGATGCTTGTGATGAATCTTCTTCTTCTGTGGAAACAGAAACAACAAACTGAGTTTTACTGTCCTCATCAGATTGTTCTTCTATCAGCTCCTCGATAGGATTGTGAGGATGAATAGGCAAAAGGTTTTCAAACTTTTCCAGGAATTTGGCATCCTTCTTGGTTGCTTTAGGACAGTTGCGGGCTAAGTGCTTCGTGCTTCCACAGACAAAACACCTAAGTCTTCCTTTTTGGCGATGAGAATAATTTTTGAAGAACCGTATACATCTATACTTGTTGCTCTTGTTCTTCACTTTGAAGTTTTTCTTCCAAGGCTTCTTTCCCTCCTTTCTATGGAACTTCTTCTTATGCCTTTTCTCATTGTAGACTTGAGATAGATGAGCTTTCTTGCTGCTATGGCACTTACAAGTCTTTTCATCTTTGTATTTAATCTTGAGATAAGGCTTCTTACAAGCTTGCTTCAGAACTGGACCTCCTTTGAGGATGTTCTTGAACAAAGTAAGCTGATCACATAACTTGTTAAGAGAAGCTATTGAAAGTTGATAGATTTCTCCAAGAGAAATAGTCGACATATCTCTTTGAAGATAAGCTATAGTCCTTTGAAGCTCTGGCTGTACTTCATCTGGAAGGGATGATATAAAAGTATAACGAAGATTAACATCATGCCATCCATTCAGAAGATAGTACCTTTTCGTCATGCGTTGATAATGCTTTTGGATATCACGCTTATCAAGAGAACAACATTTCATTGCGAAGTATTCCTGACGGACTTGTTTATCAATCAACTGGAAGTCACCAATAAATTCTTTATGAATGACGCCAAGTAGTGCTCCAGCAGTTGTAACTTGGATATACTGAAGTCGTTGATGCTCACTAACACTTTGCCACCATTCTCGCAACGTTCCAGTGAATCTGGATGTGAATTCAGACAAAATATCCTGAAGTGGATGATTAGGTATGGTCATTTGTAGATCAATCCATACACCGAACTCATGAAGTCTATCTCGCCATTTCTTTGGAGGTAGATCATCAAAAGTAAACCAAGGACCTGAGGTAGGCTTGGTTGTCTGCTGTGCTGCTGCAATAGCTGGTGTTTCTTGAGGTGCAAGTTTAGGTCTTAAGGGTTCAATACCTGTGGATTCAGCTTCACTGATTATTGGTTCAGTTTCTTCAGTATAATGAGGCATTGTCATCAGAACATTGGAAAGTTATGATAGATCAGCAAAGTTTGCTAAAGAGTCATTAGTTGTATCTTCATCAACTGAATATGAATCATAGATTGCCTCTGAAGAGTATTCTGTTTGGTTAGAAGATATGTCTGTTATCAGATCTAACAAGTTTTTTTGTTCATCTGAACACTCTAATTCATCTGGTGTTGCAGAAACTTCAGAAGTATTGCTTTTCGCATCAATTCTCTCTGATTGAGAACTGGAATTATCTGCAAAAGGATTAGAAGTGAGAGTAGCTACGTACTCTGGTATTTTAGCATTGTCCTTCCCAAGAGATGATGTGGAAGGTTGAACTAGTGGTGTATGTATCTGTACTTGTTTTCTCCACTCTGGTGATGGTTCAAAAGGTGTATGAGAAGATGATGCTTCTGGAACCTTTGAATATTGCTCAGAAACTCGATTCTTAGGCATATGATCATATGTTGACTTTGTCTTTGATCGTCGAGGTTTTTCATGAGTTGTCTGAGGATGAATATACTGTCTAATCAAAGGATAATTGAACTTGAATACCTTTGAGTAGTCAGCTTCTTCTGGATACCGTTGATACGAAGGAGATGGATACGATGGCTGAAGAGTTGAGAACTCTGAAGATGATGAGCCATATACCTGTCGAGATTGAGAAGCATGCATGTCTGCTTCCATTTGTTGTACAATCCTTTGTATCTTTTGTATCTTCCTTACTTTCAAGTCGAATTCTGGCCCCATGTAACTGACTGTGATGTACTGTTTGAGTTCAGCATCAAGTTGCTGAATTTGAACTTTGTACTTCATATACATCTTTTGTATCTGTTCCGTAATAGAATCGACTTTTCTGTGAGTAGCAATGTTTTGTTGACTAATTCCATCCAGCTTAGAATCAATCCTTTTCAGAACTTTGTTCTGTGCTACTGCGTTGTGTGTATGCCAATTAAGTACTTTATCAGATGGATTTGAGACTGGTGTACCATGTGAAGTAATTCCTGTAGCTCGGATATACGGGTTAGAGATAACCCTCTGTGATTCATCAATACTACGTGAAAGTAGAGGAAAGTTATCCTCATCTGGCCTGACTACCATACAAGGCATAGGAGTAGGAGGTTGAATAGGAATGGTTGGCATAGATGTGCATGATCCTTCAGTAGATCTACATGTTGTAGACAACCTGAGCATCTTCCTTAGAGACTTTGGTCTGGAGTTTTCTATCTGCATCAGTAGACCATTATGATTGTCTTGATCTGGATCCTCATCATGAGGAGGATAGTCACGAGAAGGCAAGCACCAAGATTTGGGCTTGGATTTCTTCTTCCTTCTCCGTTGATATCTTGGATCATCGTCATCTGTGTCTGACTCAGGATTGAGACAAATCTCACAGTCTGGTTTGCACATAGATGGGTCGACATCCCATACAAACTGTCTACAATGATGACTAACATAGACTGGATCTCCATTAGATTTGAAATAATGAATATGAGGACCATCTTTACCTTCCGTATATGAGAATACAGGCTGGATTACAAGGCCTATTGCCCCAAGTGATAGATCTGCAGTCTGTCTGACCAGATCTGACTGTTCAATGGGCTGGATCATCAGGATTGAGCTTGATGCCAATAGACCAGGCGTGTCGTCGCTAGGTCTGCTGTAGATGGATTTGACTGAGCCATCTCTCAGAGTCTGCAGAATCGGAGGAATTGTTGTATGAAAGGAATGTCAATGAGGCGCATGGAATACCTTCTGGTAGTTGGTAATCCATTCTGTAGGCATCAATCTTTCAAGCTCATGTGCAGGTAACTGCTTCGGGATCTGAATGATAGTTGTCTGGTTGTTTACAACATCAGCAACCATGTAAAGTGCATCCGAAGTAGAGTTTGGAAAGTGTAAGTCCAAGGCATGATTATGAAGACGATAGATCATCTGGTGATGAAGAGTAGCCATGATGGCACTAGGATCTTGATATGCTCTAGTGATCTAGATCTGAACTTGTAGACGTTCAGATAGAGTAGGATCATCCAACCTGATGTTGAAATCAGATGATATGGTCAAGATAACACTTCCTTTGTCAAGTGTTGTTATCAAAGTACCAATTAAAGGATTGTGGTACGTTGTATAGGCAGTGTCAAGAAGTGAAATCCTGGCAGTGGCAGAAATTCCTTTCCTTCCATATAAGGTTAGAATAAGTCGTACTGCTCCCACATGGAGATGTGTATGAGACTACTCTCTCCAGAAGGAGATCAGGTCCTTCGGGGTTTCAAGCTTGACATACTGTTCTGCTGTTGTAGATCTGAGACCACACTGTTCTAGTTTGGAACTTTGGATGATTTCCTTCACACGAGGTCTAGAGGTAGAAAGCACACTCCTAATAATTCTCGTTCAAGAACGGTCACGAGAATATATAATGTAAGGACTCAGCAATGGTAACAAAGACTCACAAACACGATTTTCGACAGGCACATGGGTAATTTCAACAAGATTTTCTATTTTTTGTGTAGGTAAATCAACTAAAGACAAGCTAGACGATAAATGAACTGGATCTGAAGAATTTTCCATAGATCTTATATAGCTAAGCGAGGAGTCGAATAACTCCAAAGGGTATGAAGGTTTTTACAGCTGAACCGTTTATACCTTACCACTCTAAAAAGTAGGAAACAAGCAACTACCACTCGTAGAAATGGCAGACTCAAACCACAAAGGTTCGGACAGGTGGCTGATACCACTCGTAAAGGTTGGCAAAAGAAACCAACAATGTAGTGTACCAGTCCGTTGGTACGTAGACACAACCATGGACAAAGATTAAAGGCTTTTGAAAACCACCTTTCCAACTCAACTTACTGTCATCCGTTTCGGCGGTTTCCTTTTTTTTTAAATCATAAGGCTGCAATAATAATTTAACCGAAACAAAATCAAGAAGTTAAAGCCAAATATATATACGAAATAACCTGATCTACAAATACAAAATTAATCTGCCCATATGAAAGACAAATAATTAAAAAAATTTCAATTATCTAATATGAAAGAGGCTCTCGTACTATTTGACAGAATTTAATTTCTTAGGGTGAAAATCATCATCAATTATATAAACAATCATGTCAATCATCAAAAATACTTAGATATGTTACGGAAGTAACCTGAATTTATAAAAACAACATGATTCTTGAACCTTGCAGTTATTCGTCTTCCAATTCAATATGTACATATATTTTCTCTCAATTTCTAACTAATGAGATATTAGAAAGGATGATCGTTCATATGATTTAGGGAACATAACCCTAATGCTTTATATAATTTGCCTTATTTTTATTTTAGCCCATCAAAAAAAAAATCAAAATATTGAGTCTCTACACATTAAAGCTCCTACTTTATTAGATGTCATATAGTCCAAAGCTTTTAACCTTAATGGATCACTTAATCGGACTTAACCATATAATAACTCATAATATACAATTAATATTGGTCGGGTCGGCCCGATACGGCCCGGCCTAGCTAGGCCCAACGACAAGCCCAGGCATTAACAACCATGAAGTAGG
>JAOQMR010000001.1:2737065-2749199 GCA_027563865.1 Erythroxylum pelleterianum
CGTCGGAGGGGCCATCCGGGAACCAACCCCCGGATTGTCTTTGTCTGTTTTGCAGGTGATCATCAACCAAAAATACTTAAGGATATGGATCAAAACAAAGACGTTCCGGATCGGCAGAATCCGGCTGAACCAAATATATATATATATATATACACACACACACCCACACCCACACGTTGGATTCATTCCAACAAATGGCAGATGTTGCTGTAGAGCCATTCTAGTATTGCATGTTCATTTGCCTTCTAGCTCCTCACTGGGGAAAGATGGTGGTGCATTGGAAGGGCGTGGATGAAGAAAACGAAACCATCTTCCCGTTTTGCTTTTGTTTCTTTTGGGAGTGTGACTTTGATCCTTCGCCAAATGGATTAGTTACATCTCCGAGGTGATAGACGTAGTATTGTACTGAGGCCTACATAGAGGTGGTGCATTGGAAGGGCGTGGATGAAGAAAACGAAGCCATCTTCCCGCTTTGCTTTTATTTCTTTTGGGAGTGTGACTTTGATCCTTCACCAAATGGACTAAGTACACTGTACATATCCGAGGTGATAAACGTAGTATTGTACTGAGGCCTACAAAGAGGTCAAGTAAAAATACTCAAATTGATCATTCTATTGTTTGTTTGTAGGCTTATGCTTTACGCTTCCACACGACTTGTTTTCTTTTTTTATTGCTTTATATTCTAACATGATTTAACCAGGGATTCCCAACAGAAATCAAGCGAGTACTTGGGCACTAAGCGCTGTAAACTAAACAACACAATCGAATTAAAACATTGATTTAACATCCACAAGAACCCGTGACTTGTTTTCGTTTAAGATTACTCATAAATTTCAGAAATTGTTCCCATCAGTTAATTAAGGTAACACCATTTAAATGTTCTCCAAATGATGGCTAAAAGAAACAAAATAAATGCTTTCTTAGTCCTCGACAGTGGTTCCTAACCTAAGGAAAGTGCCCATCTTTAAGATATCCTTAAGCAATTCTTTAACATTTCCCGAATTAAATCTTCCCCTTCCAATCTTCAAAATATAGTTGCAGTTGTCCATGTGCCCTGCACGCTTGGGTGCTGAGTAAAATGTCTCGTCTTCAGTTTGACAACTTTTCTTCCTTGTGCGTTTCTCAGCCTGGTGGCATGCAGAAGTATGTCTTCTGGAATGAGATTCTTAACGCAGACAACCCGCTCATTCTTGTTTCCTATTTACATTATAACATGACATGTTCAAAGAAGTTTTCAAATCCAAGTGAATGTTATCTTATTCATCTTCAGAGATAAAGCAGAAGTGGCTTACTGTAGAAAGCCTTCAAATGTGGATGCTGTCCACGAATCAGTTCATTAACCACCTCTAGCTGAGGATTCTGCTCTTTGAATGTGGGCAGACATTTCTCCATAAAAACCCTGCCAATTTAAAGCATGCACTAGTGAAGATACATGCCCAACTTAAACATCAATTTGTAACAACCCTTAGTAAAATCTCAAACTCCACATTTGAAAACCGTTCATCAACTATAATACACCATTTTGTTTGTGCGTGCCCACTTTTGTAAGCAAGATCATTACTTGGGATGCAATGGCAAACACAGTAATCCTAGTAAATTCGTTGCTCCTTTAAATCCCAATGAGTTGTGTACAACACGAACTAAGCCACAGAGTACATAAAACATGAAATTCTTCTCCCAGTAACCTTTTCTCAGGTGTTTAAGGAAGACATATACTTCGTACAAAAACCCATAAGCTAATTCAAGCCCACTAAGCCTGGGATATTTCTCAGTTTGATAAAAAAAAACTGCAAATTCACAAGCCCTGAAAGAAATACCTGATTCCCCTGCTGCTTCCGCCCCAATCACAGTAGCTCACAATTAATTTCTGCAGTTGCCATACACCTCTTAGAGCCATCTGAAATGCAAACATAAAGGAAGCTAAGAACAAGTATCTGGTAAAATGCTACTATAGCAAAAATAAAGCATCTTTAACCAAGAACAATGGAGGAGGCTTGCCACATCCTTCCTACTTCACTATCATGAATAGAACCATAATTAACATTTGTTCTTATTTAACAGATTTTGAAGAGAATATGGTACTGGTAATAAGAAATTGCAGGATAAGTTTTGTCGTGAAGAGTAGAGGGAAATTTTAAGTAAAACAAACTTGTGGAGAGAAATTGGTCATCCAACCAGGTAACGAAGAGGCGAAGCAAGGTGCCTTGCAAATTCAGTGCTACAAGTTTGATAAATGATGATAAATCTAGACCAGGAGGAAACTTTTGCAATTAACAAGGCTGAGAAAGACTAAGCACTTAAGTGCTTGAGCTTGTATATACAATGCCCAAGGTAGTCTTCCTTCACGAGAATCAAGCATCACGTGATTGCAAAAATATTAGAATCAACGAATGTTCCAAATCAATAAGCAAAGTGTACCAGAATCCAAAATTGGGAAAATTTCAAGCACAACGACTCCCAAAGGTTAACTCGGAAAATAGAAATTTGGACTAGGGTCAATGATTAACATCATCAAAATCAGGATTGCATCAGAGAAATTGAAGGTTTCAATACTTAGGTAAGCCAGAATCAGGGTTCAACAGAATTATTTATAAATAAAAAGTTAACATGGATTAAGTTGTTAAAACCTAAATGAAGTATTACTTAACTTTGCTAACCTTTTACTTTTTAATAATCTTAATTGGTTAACTTTACTAATTTCAAGGAAGCAACAAATCCAAAGCCCAACAATTTTAAACCTAGATAGCAGTTGTACATGATAATAAAATGCGTTCTCCGTAATCTAATTGCAAATGCACACAACTTTCGAGTAATTTTAATCCACTAAACAGCCAAAAAGGAATTGATCCATTACCCACTAGCAACATAGCAAAAATTTATCAATCTCAAAGTATGGTATATACGATCAATACTAACGGTATCTGTTAGCAGCAAGAGTTCCACTTAACACATTTCAGTCTCAGCTTTTAACAAAATACAATCATTAGAATGAATACAACAGCAATTCATATCTGCCCAAATCAGTAAGATTACACAACTGAGAGAATTCAGTTTCTGGCGGCAACGACGAACAGCAGTAGTCGTTCACTAACAAAGAGGAAAATGAACACAGAATGAGGGGAAACAGAAGGAAGTAAAGCAACAGAAAGGCTAGTCCTAAACAAGTGGCAATCAACAGGGATGCATATTTCGCACAGAAGATGCATGCATGTAACCCAAACAGTTCAAAATTACCAGATCAATATCGGACAGTTACGCATGAATTCACAAAAGAGAGATCTTAACCGAAATGTTAAACGAAGGCTGAAGATCGTCCTATGATCTCTAGCAACCAGCTGGTAATTAGGATTAAGCATGAGGACAGTGCAGAAGAATCAAGAAATCTTCAAATTTGGGGGTAGTTCTCACCTGGTTTGGGACCCTCTATGTATTGCTCCTGTGATTCCTCCAAGCTAAAGTACAGGCCTAGCAATGTCGATTAACGTTCAATGGTAAAAAAAGAAGAAGAAGATGCATGATTCAAGACAGAGACTCCATACCTTGGTAGTTTTCACCAGCTCGGAGTAGAAGAATACCCTTGATGCTTCCGCCCTAATTGGGAAGCAGCTGGAGACTATGGGAGGGATTTTTTTTTTCACCCTCTTCATCGCTGTTAGTTTGTTTCTGTGTATTACAACGTCGCCGTTTATATTTGGTAACTATGGTTTATGCTTGAAGTAAGCGAGGCTTACTACTGTCCAGTCCGGATGTTAGGTTTCTCTTATTAATTTCAACAAAATTTTTAATTCTTCAAAAAACAATTTAATTTAATTTAATTTCCATAATTAATTTAAATATTAAAAATTAAAAATATTTTAATTAAATTTAACAATTATTAATAAGTATAATTTAATTTTAGAATATCTTCAAAATATATAAATTTTGATTTAATAATTAATTAAATTATTAAACTATTTATTTTAATAAAATAAATAAATAAATATTACATAAGAGATTAAAATAAATTTTATGTAATTTATTTATTTATGAAAATAATTCATCTTTAAGTTTTATCTATTATGTAACTATTAAATATTAACAACTGAATATGTTTTTATTTTTATTTGAAAAGAAAAATATAAACTGAAAATAAGCAACGAAAATTTAAAATTACTACAGAAAAACATAAGCAAAATCAAACGACCTCTAAGACTTTCAAAAGTTAACTAGATTGTTTAGAAAATTCTTGAACACGATAATTAGTAAGGAAGTTGATTGAGTTATTTTAACCGCGAAATGCATGATATAGTTGTAGTTAGTGCTGACAAGTAGGGGTCAATCCCACAAGGGCTAGAATTACTTATACTTACTGTCTTTCTATTATCTAGTCTAATAAATTATTATGGTGATTATTAATCAAATACAAAATTAAAATAAATAAACAATTAATAAACTATAATAAAGATTAAACTAAGACATAATTAATAGAAATATTGGTACTTAGAATTTGTATCCCTGATTGCACTTCTCATGCAATTATGATTTCACTAATTAATTTATTCTAAAGTTCACTAGAAAGCAAAAATTCCTCAATTATGTTAATATCTTTCTCATGACTATTAACACCTAATCCTAAGTTGATTTATTGAAACTTCTTTCTAATTAAAACTCCTAGAATTAGATTAATCGATTTATGAATTATACTATTAGGTTTAACCGTAATTCAGAGTATTTATGTTGACATATCTCTAGGTTTACATGTAACTCATTTCAAGTATGATATATCTATTCATATATTGGATTTCTCAATCTCAATCGCATAAAATCACACAAAAAATTAACATACCAGTAATATTAATTCAAGAATAATAAAAAACATATAATTGAATCTCAAAAAAACTTAAGAATAAATTATGTCAAATTCAAGTCACTACATAATCCATCTCGAGATTCACCTAACCTAGCTATCATAAAGGATTTAGTTCATAATTATAGCAAACAAAACATCAAAACCAGATGAAAAAATAGAAAACTGAAAAAAATGATGAGATCCTTTTTAATCTTCATAAAATTTACTCTAAGTAAGTTTCCTTACTTGTTCTTCGATTTTTATATCTTCTTACGCCATCAATTTATTTTCCACGAGCCTCCCTCCTACTTTTCCTTTTAATTTTGCCTTTTATAGTTTGAAAATTAGGGTTTCAGGTGCTACATAGGTGTCAAAATGGGCGTGTTGATGGCTGTGTTGATTAAAAGGCACAAAGCTAGCAGAGTGAAATTATTTATGCTTATTTATTCACATACTTTTATTTATTTATTTCCTTTTTATATGTGGGGTAATGAAAATGCTAAAAAATAATTCACAACTAATTCAATGTACGTAAAAATTATACATAAAATATAATAATATAAATCGAAAAACTATTATCAAATTTAATGAACTAAATTGAAATCAATTTAGTCATCAATACTCATAGCTATTTGCTTAAACAAATCAAATCGCAATCACCATCAAACTCATAATGAATTATTTTGATCAACATCCTTTTTAAAAATAGTGTTCTCTAATTATTCATTATTAAGTTATTTATAATGAAATTGATAAGCTTGATTGCCAAGTCCTTGCTTTACACTTAAGTTATACATTGTCCTCAATGTATAAAACATGTAAGAATTATGAAAAATATTGGGAGAAGGTGAAGATAATTTGTACTCCCCTGATAGTAAAAGATTTCCAACCTTCTTCAATGTCATTAACATCCATCCAGTACAAGTGAAATCTTCTCTAACTCCAACTTAAAGGGTGATGCTGCTTTCATAGCCTATAGAACTTATTCAAATCTTAAATAACAAAATTAGAACCATAAAAAACGATTTAAGGTAAACGAAAAGAAAAAGATTAAGCTTCGGAATAAGGTATAAATTAAGATTTATGCTTTATTTTGATTTAATTATTAATCATTTTAAAGAATTAAAATGATCTTGATTTTTGAGAAATTAAAACACTAAAAATTTTATAGCTATTTCGCTATGCACGGGATCGAAACCCAACCCGATTTTTCAACATAAAGTTCACATAAAGATAGCTTTGAGAATTCTTCAGTATCTCATAGGTATAATTGACTATAACATGACTTACTCATCTTTCAAAAACTTTAATTTAATTTGTTTTTGTAATAGTGATTCCAAAGATTTTGATGACTAAAAAATGTTAATGGTTTTTTCTTTCTAAGACATAATGTAATCTCTTGCCATTCAAAGAAATAATCCATAGTCACACTTTTCATAAGTGGAGTGGAGTATATTGCAGGTACTTCCTATATTTGTCATAGTATTTGGTTGATTAAGTTGTTAAAAGAGCTTCATTACAGAAAATTGAAACAACAAAAATAATGATTAACGATAAATCGATTCAACCCTTAGCAAAGAATCTAGTATTCTATGGTAGGAGCAAGTATGATGACACAAGGTTTCATTTTATTCAAAATTTTGTTGCTAAAGAAGAAGATTAACTTGGAGTTTGTAAAGTTCCTTACTCAAGTTGCTAAAATTTTAACTTAGCCCTTGAAGTATGATATTTTTTAAAACTACATATAATATTTGGAGTTATACAAAAAAAATGTAGAATGTTTTAGAAATAAATTTGACTTTTAGAATTCTGCAACAAACTTAAAGGAGTAGTCAAATAGGCAAATCTTAATCAATTCAATTGATTTAAGGTGTATTTTAAAGTTTTATGAGTCTAGATTTAAATGAATTTAAACTTGAGTCATTTGGAGTTACCTTGATAGAGTTGTGGTATAATAAGAACATAATGGTCATTTTTTATGTTATGCAAATTTTATTGTATTATTAAAAGTATTTCCCGCTTTATATCCCATCATTAAGTGGCTTTAAGTTTACCGGTCTAGAATTCTCCATTAACAGTATAAGTAGCTATATAATATTTCATCTTATATCAAGAGGAAAGAACAAAAGTTTTTTATTGTTTATATGAATGTGTAAATATTTGTGAGTATCATATTTTTTTGCAACATAAACCCAATCTTGGTCACTTCAACATCCCAATATGATATATGATGTATTTATATTTTGAAGAGTTGTTTATCTTGAAGAAAAGTTTATCTTAATACCAAATGCAGATGGTTCACATTTTAGATTTATAGAAAAGCATTGAATTTTTTAAGGATGTTCCTTTTTAAATTATATATTTTTAAAAAAGGTAATGAATTTTTTAAGGATGTTTCTCGATAAACTATAATTTTTAAATTTATTTAATAAATAATTTTTAAACATGCCACTAAGAAATGACTTAGTGGTAATAATTATTTAAGAATTTAATATTCCATTTATATATTGAAGGAAGACCCCTTTTTTTAAAAGTCGAGAAAGGAATAGGTTCCTCAAGCGATAATATAATCCACCAGCATTATGTAGAATTACAGGTAACTTCGTAACACATAGAGTAGACTTTATTATGTGTCCCGGATCGTTCGTGAAAGGATAAAAATGAAGGAAATGTGAAATGTCTGATTTCGGCTCTATTCCAACTTTCAAAGCAATTTTCGTGGCCAAAACGAGCTCCAATCTTCCGAGACCTTCACAAGAATCGTTCACTGACACGTGGTTAATGTCTTTCTACAGTTTTCTCAAAACGTAAGCACTTTTAATAAGTTAGAGAATCCATATACTTACAAATGATATGAGCAACTACAGGAGACCTTGACCTTTATATATGATTTTCATATCAGGCTTCCCCATCATAGGCCTGACATGGGTCCGGTTCACACTAATCGGGATCTATTTTTCTCCTGCACTTCGACCTATTGAATTAGATCATTTATTGGGTCACTTATTAAATTTATATTGATCAAATTACGTAACTTAACTAATAAGTTATTGAAAAAAAACCAAAAAATGTAGTTAAATATTGTCCAACTTTATAGGAAAAGTCTGAAAAGTCTAATATTCTCTCCATTGGACAATAGTTAATTGCAATATTGTTTCAAGTTTGAAATTAGTTTAAAAACTCGATTAGGTCACGCCACTGTATTGGTACCAAATTTAAAAGTTAAAAAACATTTGATCCAAAACTAATGAAAGTTCAACATTCCATCCTACAAGGCTTTCGATACTGAAAAATATCAAACACATGTGTCATGTGTGACTTAGGTCCAATATAATCACAAATATCTAATACCTTATTAACATGATTGGAAAAATGGAGTGTGACAAACTAGGATGATAAGTATTTAATTAACTTAATATTAGTCTATAATAATTAATTATAATTTAAATAGCGCATATATCTTTTGTCATTTTTAATTAAAAACAAAATAACATGCACAGCAAGTCACAATTGTGCATGAGTCACGGCTGTGACTAATAACTCACAGCTGTGACTAATAACTCCTAGGCATCAAGATATACTTAATACACTTAATAATTATATTTAATAAAAATTTAATCAATTAATTATATTTAAATTAATTAGATTGTAGTTAATTAATTAATTATATTTTAATTGATTAATCAATCACTTATCGTTTAGTTAATTAATTAACTATATTTTAGTTAACTAATTATATTTTGTATACATGTTAAATATATTATAATTAATTAATCAATTAATTATGTTTTAATTAATCAACTAATTAATAATATTTTAATTAATTAATTATATTTCATAAAAATTTATAATAATAATAATAATAATAATAATAATAATAATAATAATAATCACGGTTGTGACTTGTTAACTCACAACCGTTTATCGAATTCGCGACTGCGACTAACAAGTCACAGCCGTGACCACATTAATAGCGTAAAGAATCAGAGTCGTTAGATGAAATAAACGATTGTGCTTAGTAGTGACTAATAAGTAAGGAAGTTGTATTAGTCACAGCCGTGACGATGAGAGGGAAGCGGGAGTTGTTGGATCAAAAGTACTGTTTGTCACTGTAACATCCCATGACTCAGGTTAAGGCTAAAATAGTAAGTAAGAGAGTATAAGAAAATTGCATTTTCATACTCATGCATATTGTTAGCATACACGCACCTGAATTTGAATTTTTGCTCATAAAAATAATTGTACATGCATTCATTGATAATTCTAGGTATAATTGAATTGTGATGAGATACCATTGAGAATTTGTGAAATTGTTGTATCTATAATTTAATTGGTGAGTTTATTTGTTAGTTTTGAATTCTGGTGAATTTTAGGAATAATTCCCAAAATTTGTTGAAAATTACTGGACTGGGAAAAATGCCAAGTAAATTAATGTATGGAAAATAGAGATAGGAAACCAAATGATATTGAAGAATTGTCAAAAATGACTTTGAAAATTTCGGAAATGACTTAGAATTTTAATGAAGATGATATTGAAACTTTTAGAGACGTATGGAGTAAAGTTGAATTGTGTTAAATCGTCTAAGATATGAACCTTTAAAATCTTCTAGAGTCTGTTATTAGTTGAGTCCTGTAACCAACTGCAACTAACTGACGTTCTAGTACATTCTTCAATTACTTCATTTTACTTAGATGCGTCTACCTCGTCTACGTCTTGCTTAGATGTGTTTACTTTGTCTGATCCGTCTGAGACTGTCCATCTGAGACTTGATCCGTCTGAGACTTTATTCGTCTGATCCGTCTGAGACTTGATCACTTCGTCTGATCCATTTGAGACTATCCGTCTGAGACTTGATCCGTCTGAGACTTAATCACTTCGACTGATCATCTTAGACTCAATCATTTCGTCTGATCCACTTTTGATGCTTCATCGTATTCAACTTTTACTTAAGTATCGTCTTGATTTGATGAATTGTGCCACATATTTTTATTTGCGCACTTATTAAATTCATCAAAACAGCTCACAAACTTCTATTATTATTATTTGACTTTCATCAAAATCAATAGAAGAAGTGAAGTCTTCTTGACTTAACAGACCCATTTCACGTTTCTTTATATACTTGAAAGACTAAGTAACTTTTTGACTTAGTTTTCTTCAAAACTATCTTCTGCAAACTTTTTACTTTATGAACTTTTGATTCACCGAAACCTTCACTAGAGTTATTTCTTGCTTTCATTTACCTTTTGCTACTCCAACTTCGTTATCTATTCCTTTTTGCCTCAAGAAAAACCTAGCCTAAACCACCTTCAAGATGATGTACATGGGTGCATAAGAGTTACGGCTTCCTAGAGTTTTAGAAGATTTTGGAGTTTTATCAAGTGAGTATCTTGTTAATCCTCTAGAGTTGTTATTTTATGAAACAAAAATGGTGATTTATTGTCTTGTCATGAATAATAGAAAAATAGACATTTTCATGTTCACTGTGAATAAAAGATGGAAATATAGATCTGTGGATTTTTGGTCTGAACACTTGAGACAAAATTGCAAATTGAATAATCTTGTTTCTTTTGACCATAACTTCTTCTCTAGATATCCAAATAAGATGATTTTTAATTTGAAGTAAACTAGAGACATAGGGCTACAAATCATCTGAAGAAGTCAAATTTTGATTTAATCTTTAAGACTTTCAATTTCTGGATGGAAGTTGAGTATAGTATACTATTTCAGAATGAGAACAGTTCTAAAATATTGGGAGAATAACTTTCAGATTTTTGAACCGAATTGAATGATTTTTGTGTCATTAGAAACTTAAAAGATGGGAGAAAAATTTTTCTAGAAGAAGGCATTGCCAAATTACTTCATTTTCTTAGTCAGAATGTTAATAGAAAATAGACCCAAAGATCTGGAATTTTGGGAGATGTTATAAGAGGAAATGAGAGTTTGGATAATGTTTGATCTTTTAATGTTAAATAACATTAGTGAATGAGTTGTTGTTATCGAAACACCGAAGATATGAGTTTATTGGGAATAAAGATATTCATATGATTGTAGTTGTGATTCAAAGAAAAGAAGTAATGGGTATCAAGTTAAAGTGAATAAGAAATTGTTATTGTGAGAGCAAATAATGCTAAGAATGAAATGATGAGTAATTGAGTTATAAAATGCGAATGTGGATATAGCGTGAAATCTGATAAGATACTCCGGATTGTCATTGAGCATACATTGTACTTGTTTTGTATACACATTTGTGCATAAATGAATGCTTCTAATTATGCAAAGTTATTAATGTGTATGTGTGTGCAATATGTATATTGCATAATTTTGATATGCAGGATAAACGTCCGCATTCAAACGTTTCCAAATCTTGGAAGCAAATGCTAGTCTGGAGCATACTGTGAGTAACCTAGACGGTCTCACTTAATTAATTGTTTGATTTTATTATGTTTGAATTATTCAATGAATGTGATTTGAATGTATTGATTCCAGACAATGAAGGTCTGATGAGTGTGATACGTGAATGAGATATTGAAGTGCTACTTATATTGAATATGACAAACTAAATGTTTCATGACATGATTGATTATGAGAGATGCATTCCATATATGAATGCAGGATCAGATAATGAGAGTTGTGACTTGAGTAGCAATAAAAAACGAGCTTAAAGCTCCAAATGTGATTAAGAGCCAAAGGCTCACTATGTAAAATGAGCCATGTATCCCCAACAGATAAGGGACAGTATAAATGAGCCTGGTATCTACAATGGATACGGGACAGTTTAGGCACTTAGTCACAACAACGTAATAATTTGAAAAGAGTCACATGAGCATTTCATATGCATTTTAATAAGTATGTTTGATTGATTAAAATGCAAAATTGCCCATGCTTAAGTGAGAATTTGATATGTGATCAATTATGGAAAGATGTGAATAAATTGTTACATGCATTGATGTGATGCATGAATTGAGTGAACCATCGATAATGGTTATCTCATTGAGTTCGCAAAACTCACCCAAAATTTGCAATTATTTTTTAGGCTCTAAAGAGCACCCCGTTAGACAAACGGGAATATACCTACTGCATTCAAATAAGAGATAGAAGTCAGGATCAAATTGCGTCTGCATTTATATTTTCTTATTTTTGTATCAAATGAAGTCTTCCGAAAATTTTGTATCATGTATATATGATTATTTCTGTTTCGTAATAACTTTTCAAAGTAGAAAGGTTTGTAAAAGAGATTGATCAAATTGTAATGACTTTTGTGATTTCAAGTTTTATGAAATAAAAGTATGGGCCCGAATTTGAATA
>JAOQMR010000001.1:2749299-2764633 GCA_027563865.1 Erythroxylum pelleterianum
CCCAATTTTATTTTTCTCACAAAATTTTAAATTACATAATATTCATTTATACATTAGCTTTAGATAATGTAAAATATTTATAAATGCTCCTTAATTCTAAATTAAGTGGACATTATATTTATTTAGTTTATCACTGCCGCTCTGTCCATCTGCTACTATGTTAAAAAGGAACAGGTTCCTTTAGCACAGCCGAAACATAATCTTTCAACCCTAAGGGATTGGTATAGCCATCGTCGTTCTTGTATATAACATCCATTGCTCTTGTGAAATTTAGTATACGCTCAAGAAGAGTCATCGGAACTGGGGTTGGGTTCAGACACTCCTCATTTATATCTTTCCATGCTTTTGCAATCTGTTGTCGGAAGTATGATATTGCTTCTTCCTCCGAAACATTGTATTGCTTCATGTAACATTCCATCCCCGAAGCCACATGGTCCCTTCCTTTCACGTACTAAAAGTGTTCGTGCACAAAAGAATCAGATTTCACGAATGAAAATACCAAAAAGTATAATATTATGGTAGCTTAGTGGTATCAATAAATATCGAGCACTTGTGTAATTAAACGATGACAACTTGCATTACCTTGAGGGATACCAAGTCGTCCATGAGTCTAGAAATGACAGCTGAAGCGTCCATCATCTTAGGGTCACTGGAGACCCATTCCATGGTCTCTTTTGTGGCTTTTTCCATACCAATAAATGAAGAAACATTTAACATTGGATAGAATGTTGTCGGTTTGGAAATTTCCATGTACTCCTCAAATGGTGGAACGAATCCTTCATCGCGCCACTTGGCTTCTATGCTTTGGTATGCTGCAGCTTTTTGAAACTGTAGATGATGCAATGTGGAAGTGCATAAGTATTAGCTTGCTTGGGTTAATTAAAAGGACTAGCCACCTTGGTATGAATTTACTTACTGCTGCTTTAGAATACTCTACAGCAAAACCCCTTCCCACTTTTTCTAGCTCCTCTTCAATCTCTCTGTACACATTAAGCACCAGAGAGTAAGCCTTCTTAATGGTCTCTGGTAGTGTATCTGCAGGCTTAACGTCCCACCTGAAATTAAACAATCAAATGAAATTAACATTGGTTCACATAGTCTGATATTCATGAAGTTTAACTGAGAAAAAAGTGTGTGTGTGTGTATTATATCTAGGCATCTAGTAGATTAACCTCTGGATGGCTTCTGTGAGCAGCTCGAGCTCATCAGATGTGCCATATGCATCATAAGTGTCGTCAACTATTGTATCCATGCCTAGGATTTTGGTTAGAACTCTTCTGGCAAGGGCATATTTGGGTTCAAAGTAAACTCCCATAATCCAAAAGTAGCATTCCACGATCCTGTTTCTTGCATAAGGAAAGTCGGTTGCTGTGTTCAAGCTTTTCCACCACCTGATGATAGACAGGAACGAGTAAACTTCCCATGCATATCTACTTGGTTAGTATATAGCTGGATTTAGTGTATAAACAGACACTCCAAGTTCGTTTTAAATTAACCTTATTACTACAGTTTCTTTGTCTTTTCTTTTGTATACATCTGTCCCGTTTTGAGTTTCGCTTCACACCACCAAGATTTAAACCTTACATTGTTATTGAACAAGTTTTGAGAACCGGGAAAAAATTTCTGACATGTAGTAAGAAAAATGCTTGACTCACTCTTTTAGGCCACTTAGCTCTTTCTGATGCATACGTTGCAGGAGGTTAAAATCCAACTTTGCGAACTTCAACAAAGTAGTGTCATGTGACTGATCAGCAGAGTAGAAAGTGATATAGTTCCTGGTATCCAATCTGGGCAGGCATCTCCGGATTGGTCGGTTTAGGGAATTGCGTACATGTTCTGCTAGATGATGAGACTTTATTCGAGGAAGAGCTAACTGAAGTTTCGCAGTAGTAAAAGCTATTGCGTCGTCCAATATATCCTCTCCATGAATTCCAAGATGTGCTGATTCGTATAAACTTAGCATGCCCTCCACGTCTTCATCTAACGACTCCTTAAAGTTTCCTTCGCTATCTTTGAACTTCTGAAATTGATCTGCATACACACTTCTTATCTTTTAAAGATTAAATAAACACAGAAAATAAACACACACACTTCTTAAAGGTCACACACACACACACACACAATCATTCCTTTCTTCGCTCATTTAACTTATTTACCACAAGAAATTTTAACACCGTGTTGTCGAAGTAATCGAAAGCGGAGAGCAGCACTGTGAAGATCATCATCCTCATCTTGGCAAGCGGCAGCTATTCCATCTAATAAATCTTCTATCTCGTTCTCAAAATGGTAAGAAACTCCTAATCTCTGCAACAATTCAATCAAACGCAACTTTTCGGATTGCTCTTTTGAAGCACCTACGAGCATTCTTCTAACTTCATCTTTCAAAGTTTCATGTTCTTGTAACGTGGAAGTGTTCGTTGCCTATAATCCCAAATAATTGTAAATCATGTTACTATAAATCAAACAAATTAATTACAGTACATATTCCAATGTACATATAACTTCATAAAAGAAAAACATAAATACCAACTATATAATCATGTAAAATATATATGTTTATAATTGCTATGGAGATCTTATACTCTCTCATTTCTCGAAACATCCCCCTTAATCCCTCCTTCAACTACCATTAGAGATGCTCTAAGCCTAAACTCGCCTACTTTTTCTGTATGGATGATCTTTTCTTACTCTTTTGAGTTGACGGTTTCTCATTAATTAAAAGCATTCACCAATAGAGTTTGATTGTAATATTACCTCATCGTAGTAAGCCTGTGATAGGAAGTGATCATCCCAAAGCGCAGGATGGAAGTTTGACTTGGGACGATTGACATCGGATGTTGTAGAACCTTGAGTTGCTGAGGACACAGCAGAAACTTGAACATGCCCATGTTTTGGTTTCTTGAGATACACAAAGCTATCACTTGAGCTGCTGGTGTTTGCTGCCTACGGAAACAAATTAAAAGACATTTTAGCTAGTGGCAAAACTAAATTTGTTTGAGTTTGAAGAAGTTCACTAATTTCATAAGACCTGAAAACTATGAACCACATGAAATTAAGAATTACTCTTTGTGTTACAATAAAGAACTACTTACCTTATAATGATAAGCCTTTGGGAAGAAGTGATAATGAAATTTTGATTTGGCACGATTGATAATGGATGTGGTTAAACATGAAACTGCAGATGGCATAGCAAAAACTTGAACGTGCATTTTTTTTGATTGCTTTTGCAATATCTAAAAGCTATTGGTTTAATTTAAGTACTTCTTGTGCTCTTTATAATGCAGGGCTTTGCAATAATAAAAAGGGTACAAAACTAACAACTAAATCATGCTTGAATTTAGAACCACTAATCCCCATCATGAAAAGAATGGAAGATATCATTGACAGTTATAGAACAATTAAATAAATAAGAGGAAAAAAGTTTAGCCTAATTTCCTTTCTGAATTTTGACCGGCGTTGTTTGGACAAGGACTTATTGTAGCATGTGGAGGCTTAGACACTAAAATGTGTCTTCAAGACTAGATTTGCACATAACTTATTCGACACCTAAATTAGGAGGTGCCATCGAAATTCAGAGATCAAATAATATATTGCAAAATATCTTATATATACTGATACCCTTTTTCAGAAAAGTAATTCATACACACATCAGGAGACATCTGGGATGAAAGTGACTATATAAATAATCTAGTAACGTCAGTTTTAAAACAATTTCACATATCAAACAATACAAGATTGCAAGAATAATCATTTTATCTTTCAAATAGTAGTATTGTTATAATTAATTCATCCCCGGGATCACATACCACCTTTAATTTAAAATCTTAAAGTCCAAGGATATCGCCAAATCACACCCTTGAGATCATATATAGCATCTAGTTTATAGTTCGAGGTCAAGACTTGATTGTAAAGGACATATTCATGCATGCCATATCATCACATTATATAGTACATTGGTGTTATTTCAATTTTCATTCTTGAGATCATAGGTCACCTTTAATTTATGGTCAAAGTTCAAAATTTACACACCCAAATGTGAAATAATCTCTCAAAGACAATATAATCCATTTAAGGAAGCTAGTGTTAAAGCAATACCATATCAAACATTTGTTTTCAAGTAAATAAGTTGCTCGAGTAATATAGGGTAGTAACTTATAAGTCGATCATGTAAACAAAATAATAAAAAAAGATTGAAATGGTAATCACTTAAAATTATTTAGGTAAGTTTTAATTAAAATTTAATTAATTAATTAACTAACTAACTAAAAATAAGAAATTCAATCATAAAAACTATCTAAAGTTTGATTTTGTTAACTACCTTCCTATGAATTCCTCTCATAATTGGAATCTTTGAAACCTTTATTTACCCTTTTACAAATTAATGACATAGTTTCTCTCTATATGAGAGCTTTTGTCTTTGCTCTATGCAAGCCTATTTTCTAATCATTTTGATCATGCTTTTCTCAATTATTTTCTAATGACAGAGGATGATGCCGCTTCTGTCGAGATGGCTAATTTATCTATTGAGGGGGACGAAGATGAGGGTTTGGTCTTTACCAATGAAGTAGTGGCTCCTTAACAACTTGATTATCGTTTCTGTTTGGCTGGTCGATTTATAACAGAAAAAATAATCAATTTTCAAGCCATAAAACAAACTTTGGCTTCCTTTTGCCAACCATTCATGGGAGTTACTATTATTGAGGAGACTGAAGGTCTATATCTCTTTCAATTTTGTCATAATGTTGATGCTGAGCATGCTTTAGACATGTCTCCCTGTACCTTTTCGAACAATCTGCTTTTGCTGGATCGGGTAGGAGAGAATCAATGGTCAGCTGATGTCCCTTTATATCATATGTTGATATGGGTTCAGGTACATGGCTTGGAATCTGGCTTTAGGTTTGAGGTTGTTCTCGAGAGGCTTGGTAATTTCTTGGGAGAGTTTGTTTCTTTTGATCCGAATAATTTTCATCGCTCATGGAATTCCTATATGTGAATTCGTATAAAGAAGGATGTTCAGACTTCCATTGTTGACACTAAGAAGCTTCATCATGAGAAGGGCAATTGGTTCACTGTCTCGTTTGTCTGGGAAAAGCTCCCTAATGTTTGTTTCATATGTGGGATGCTGGATCATACAGAGAAGTGTTGCTGGTGTCTCCTTGAATGTAATGTTTAGCAGGTGGTTCATCGTTTTGGTCCTGAAATCCGAGCTCTCCGTTGAAATCAAACCACGATAGGATCTCGTTGGTTGGTGGAGGGCCCTGTCGTTGCAGCTGGTGGTGGTGTTGACCGTGCAGATTTTAGATAAGACCTCGTTGGTTGGTGGAGGGCCCTGCCGTTGCAGCTGGTGGTGGTGTTGACCGTGCAGATTTTAGAAGGGGCGAAAATCATGGAACTAATGTGGCTAATACCTTGATTCAAGGTGATATTAATTTTGTTGAGAATAAAAATTTGAATGACCATGATTTAGAGGATAATATGAAAGGCAATAAATCTGATGGTAACTCTAGTGATGATATTATTTTTACGAACCCCAATAGAAGAAGGCCTTTGAATGATGGGCCTAATAGCGATCCTAATCAAGTTGCTAGTAACACCTCTTCAGGCTTTGTTAACACTTCAATTTTGAAGAACCCAACAACGATGGGCCATGGTTTCCAGGCCCCTGACAGAAATGAGTACTCTTAGCTGGAACTATTATGGGATCGACAACCCACGAGCAATACATGCCTTGAAGGAATTAATTACAGACAAAAATCCACGGTTTGTATTTTTAATTGAAACTTTATGTTGTCTAAATAAAATTGAAGAAATAAAATTTTTGTTGGTTTACGATGGTTTCTTTTCAGTTAATTGCATTGGTCGTAGTGGGGGTTTGGCATTTCTTTGGAAGGGTGTTAATGATGTTATTCTTATTAGCTCTTTTGTTTGTCATATTGATGTTGAAGTTAAGGTTGGTTTACTTGGTAAATGGCGAATTACAGGTTTCTATGGAGAGCCTGATCATTCTCGTAAAGCTAATTCTTGGCAAGTACTTCGCATTCTTGCTTCCCATTCCGATTTACCTTTGGGGGCGATTTTAATGACCTTCTTTCTAGTTGGGAGAAAAGAGGTGGACGTCCTTAATCTATTAATCTCATTAATGGATTTCGACAAGCCGTTCTTGACTCGGGTTTGTCTGATTTTCCTATGGCTAGATATCCTTTTACTTTGGAACACAGTCGTCATAGTGGTAGTTTAAAAGAGGAGAAGCTTGACATAATATTGTTGAATGATCTATGGCTTCAACGGTTCAGTTATGATAAAGCTGAGGTACTAGATGTTATGTCCTCAGATCACTATCCTATATTTCTGCAATATCCTTGTTTCGTGCGCAGGAACTATAGGCCACAGTTTAAGTTTGAGAACTCTTGGGTTCAAGAATCAAGCTGCCGTGAATTGATTGTTGATTGTTGGGTAGTGAATGGTAATTGTAATTTGAGATTGGGTAAATATAGGGAGGCGTTATTTCGATGGGGTCAAGAGCTAAAAGATCTCCATAAAGCTAAAATCGGGTCTTATAAGTGACTCATAAAGGAATTAAAGGGTTCAAGAGTCTCTTCAAATGTGTAGCAGTTTATTCAAGCCAGGATGAGGTACCATGAATTGTTAGAAGCTAGAGAGACCTTCTGGAAGCAGCTTGCTAAAGAATGTTGGCATTAGGGTGGTGATTGCAATACTCGTTTCTTTCATCGTGTTGCTACAGCTTGTAGGAATAAGAACAAAATTGAGAAGCTGCATGATGACTATGGCAATTGGTTTACATGGGATACTGGTCTGGATCATATGCATGATGACTATGCATGATTATTTTGCTCAGTTGTTTTCTTCCCAGCATTGTGAGATGACTCCAGTGGTAAATCTACTTGACTTGGTGGTGTCTCCAGAACATAATGATTTGTTGATGGCTTAATATTCGTTAGAAGATGTTCATTCGGTGGTCTTTTCAATGAAGCCAGATAAATCTCCAAGTATGGATGGCTTTAACCCAGGTTTCTTTCAAGCTTATTGGGACTTGATTGGGAAAGATGTTATTGATTTTTGTATCTCTATTTTACTTGAGAGACTTATTCCTATAAGCCTTAATGATATGACTATTGTGCTAGTCCCTAAAGTTAATTCTCCGGAATTGATGGCGAAATTCAGACCCATTGTGCTTTGTAATGTGGTGATGAAGATTGTTACAAAGATGATTGTTAATCGGCTTCAGCATATTTTACCATTGATTATCTCGGAAAGCCAGAGCGCTTTTGTTCCATGGAGATTAATACAAGATAACTGTATCCTTGCTTATGAGATGATGCATACTTTTCATCGACGCGGTAGGGGTTTTGATTATTCTGCTGCTCTCAAGATGGATATTAGCAAGACGTATGATCGGATGGAATGGAAATTTGTTCGGGATATTTTGACTGCTATAGGGTTTGACCATCGTTGGGTACAACTTATTTTTGAATGTATCTCCACTGTTCAGTATTGGGTTTTGCAAAATGGTTCTGAAATTGGCCCGATCTTCCCGACTCGTGGACTTTGACAAGGTGATTCCTTTTCCCCTTATTTATTTATATTATGTGCCGAGAGTCTTTTGAAATTAATTCAAGTGGGTGTTTAAAATGGTCAATTGCATGCTGGTAAGGTTTCTAGAGGTGGTTCGGCTATCTCGCATTTGTTCTTTGCGGATGATAGTCTAGTGTTCTTTGAGGCTAGCGCTATGGAAGCTGGGGTTTTGAAGCAGATTCTCAATACTTAAGAATCGGATTTAGGACAAAAAATAAATTTCAACAAGTCCTCAGTTTCTTTTTCGAAGAATACGCCTAGAGGAACTCGAGATGTTGTTTGTAGTGTGTTGGAAGTTGAAGAAAAGGATACTCTTGGCATTTATTTGGGTATTCCATCTCATGTGGGGAGTAATAAGAAAATAGTTTTTGCATATATTAAAGATAGAGTTTGGTAACGATTGAATTCATGAAAGAGAAGACCTCTTTCTAGGGCTAGCAAATTGGTTCTTTTGAAAATAGTGTTGCAAGCTATCCCGAATTATGTTATAAGGTTGTTCTTACTCCCTAAAACAGTATGCCAAGAAATTGAAAGGGTGATGTCGGGTTTTTGGTGGGGTAATAGGGTTAATCATGAGAAAGGAATAAGGTGGATGGCTTAGGATAGGATGGCTAGAGTTAAGGAAGATGGAGGGCTTGGTTTTAAGCGATTAAGAGAGTTCAATCTAGCTCTCTTAGGGAAAAAGGTTGGAAAATTCTTACCAATCCAGGTTCTTTGGTTGCCCGTGTTTTAAGAGCGAGATACTTCCTAACGAATTCATTTCTTTCTTCTTCTTTGGGATCAAATCCAAGTTATATATGGCGGAGTATTTGGGAATCAAGAGCTCTTCTTCAAGAGGTTGTGTATTGGAGAGTGGGATGTGGTAACAGTATTGTTATTTGGGATACTCATTGGTTGCCTAACAGTGATACTATGAGAATTGCTTCTACTCGGCCATCGAATTGTTCTTCCTACTTGGTGTCAGATTTAATCCAAAGTAGGCAATGGGATAGAGGCAAATTACGTGATCTTTTTAGTGAAGATGAGCAACAAAAGATATTGTCCATTTCTTTAACGTTGAGAGCAGCCCCTGATCATCTATGTTGGAGATTTGAACAACAAGGTGAATATTAAGTAAAATCGACTTATGCTTTTAATGTGGTTCGATTTACAACAAACAATCAAATTGAGGTAGCAGTATGGAAAAAGCTTTGGAAATTGCGTGTGCCGCCAAAAGTTAAGAACGTTATTTGGCGAGCTCTATCTGGTGTTCTTCCTTGCTGTTCTGTCCTTGTGCAACAAAGAGTCCAAGTAATTAACTCCTGCCCTTTCTACTGTGGTTTCAATGAAACGGTAATGCATGTGTTAGTGGAGTGTCCATTTGTTGTTGATATCTGGAGACTTGTTGATTTTCTGCTACTTTGTTTCCTGTTGATTCGTTTATGGACCGGTGTGGACAAGTTTGGTTAGTAATGTCTGATGTACAAGCCGGTGCTGTGTTAATGTTGCTATGGGTTATTTGGACTTTTCAAAATCAAGTGGTATGGCAAAGAAAGAGGTATAATGCATGGCCTGTAATTCATATGGCTAGAAACTATTTTGATGAATGGTCTTCTGTTAATATTCAATTTGTACCTGCTGATAGTTCTCGAGTAACTCACCAATGGAAGCCACCACTTACTGGCTATTTGAAAATCATTGTAGATGCCTCAACAGGAACGAGTACTGGATATGTGGGTATTGGGGCAGTGGTTTGTGGCGCAGATGGAGGTTTTATTGCTGCTAGAGCTTGGCGTGTGGTTGGATTCTTTTCAGCTAAGGCAGCAGAGGTAGTAGTGATTCGAAAGGTGTTGAGCTGGATAAAAGAGCTTCAATGGAGAAATGTGGTCGTAGAATCAGATGCAAAGTTAGTGGTTCAAGCTATTGATGGTTCTTCAACCACAGATGTTTCTACATTTGGTCTTCTTATTCAAGATCGTATCTCTCTCATTAGTGAGTTAGAGTTAGTATCTTGTTGTTTTGCTTATAGGTCTGCGAATGTAGCTGCACATACTGTTGCTGTGGGTGCTCATTCCAAGTCAGGCTTAGAAGAGTGGCTTGATATACCACCTCCTTATATTATGAATATTGTTTGATTATTAATAAAATCTCACGACTTTTTCCTAAAAACAACTCATATGCCCATCCAAATCTTATATTGTTGTCATACACTTAACAACTAACTTAAATTTTTTTAAAATTATTAAAATTCTTTTTTATCATAAAAGATATGTTTCTATTATTACTAGGTAAATGTCAACTTAGATTTAGTATTATATTTCAAACAAACAATAATATCAACAATAACACCCAGTAGAAATATTTAGTATTATATTTCAATAAATATATTTTAACTCTTATTCTTCTTTTAAATATTTATTATTAATTATGTAGTGACCAATTAGTTATAACATTAAACTTTAAAATAATAAATTAACTGATGGAGATCAACTTGCATCAACACTTATTGGTCCATTACAAGGAATTGGAAATCATATGACAATAACAAGAACTAAGCACACGAAGGAAGCTTTACAAGGGTTAATCATGGACTTTCAAGACAATGTGGCTGTTATAGAAGATTCTAAAGCATTACCAAGATTAATTACTTATCTTCAGGCCTAAGATGATGGAAAAAGCTTAACATATAAAATTAATTCTTGGAGCCCAATATGCAAGGATGACCTATATGAATTCGTTAATGAAGCCTAATTTGCATATTTACCTTTTTAAAGGATTAAAGATATGGAATTAGATGACAAATTCATGTTTTGACTCTCTTTTATTAATTATTATTAGTTGTCGAGTTATTTTTGGAAGGATTTCAAATTTAAGGATGATTAAGGCTAATTTGCATCCATTTAAGGAAATCATTCCTAGTCAAGTCTTTCCTATTTAGTTATGTTTATGAATAATCAAGAAGACATTCCTTTGTAGGATTTTCATCATTTGTCGCCTATTTAAAGCGGCAGTCTAGTGTATTACAAAAATCATCTTATCATTAATAAAATTTGATTGTTTCTCCATTTTGAAAGCTTTCTCTTTTTTCTGTAGCTAAGAACTAAATCTAATCTCTTTATGGTAAGTTGTAGTGATCAACTTATAAATTTGGTTCCAATCAACAAGTTTGATTCCTTGTTGATTTTGAGTCTTAGGTGTTCCTTCATCAAGGTTCATATTATTTGGTATCAAAGCCAATCTCATTGAATCAGCTTACATTTATCCTTCCGTTTGTTTTCTTGTTCAACCTTGCTTGGTTTTATTTTCTTATTCTTATTTTTTATTTTTCAGTGTACTATTCCTTGTGCTCTTCTTTTCCTTTTATCAAAAATTAGACTAGAGTTATTATATTCGTCTATTTTCCTTTAGTTTGATTCATATTAGTTACAAAAATATGTTTGTCTTCAATTGTTGCAAAAAGGTAAATAAATCTGCTTTAATCAAAAGTTACAATATCCTACTTATCTTCAATTATTACACCCATTTTTGGGGTTAATCCTTCTTTTTGGTTCAAACTTTCCACTATCATCCTTACATTATTTCCTTTCATGTTCTTTCCTTTTGTAATCATTTTGTCCCACAATTTTTCTTCCCTTATATGTGCTTCATTTCTTTTATCTACTTTCAGTCATTTTCCACCTTAATTCTAATTTCTTTAAGCGTGCTTTATTTCCTTTTATCTTCTTTCCGTCTATAATCATTTCCTGCCTTATTTTTACTTTCCTTATTCTTGCTTAAGTCTCTTCTCTTTCTTTCTTTATATGTACATTTAATTACCTAATTCATTGAGTTTTGCTTTTTTTATTCTTTGCTCAAATTACTTGTTTAGTATTTTTTATCTTACCTTTCTTATTGACTTAGAATTAAGGTAACTAAGTTTGAATTAATGTATGTTTTCTTGTTGATATCATTGATTAGGTTTTAGTTAAAAGGCTTCTAAGAGAAAGTTTTGTGGTAAAAGGTAAGAGTAGAGAGTCCAGTATTGTAAGAGAAAGTTGTGTGGTAAAACGTAAGAGTAGAGAGTCCAGTATAGCCAAGATTGAGTGAATATATGAATGAACAATAATTAGAGTGTAAACATATAAGGGAGTGAGTAAGGACAATCTGATATGTTTTATTACTAATTATATATTTATAGGTTTAATCATAAGTAGTAGTAGAGAACATGTTAACATTGACCTTAAGATGTTCATGAAGGTCATCCAAGAACAATTCAAGACTCTTAATATGATATTACATAATTTGGAGACATCAAATATTTCAAACTATTATAGAAATCGGCTGCTTAATGTGGAGGAAAAGGAGGAAGCCAATTTTGAAGAAATTGGTTTCATGAGGAGAATGGTTGTCTAAAGGAAAGATAATAATTTGGGTAGTATTAAGATGAAGAAATTCTTTTCAAGGAAAGAATGATCTAGAGTTAATACTTAAAGTGGGAAAGAAAAGTAGAACATGGGTTTGATTGTCATAACTATGCCAAAGAGACGAAGGTCAAATCAGTAGTAATTGAATTCGTGGATTATGTTGGCATTTGGCGGGATCAAATGGTGCTTAGTAGGAATAGGAATGGAGAGAAACCTACTCTTTTATGGGAAGAGATGAAGGTAGGAATGCATAAATGATTCTTACCTAGTCATTACTATAGAGATTTGTGGAGGAAGTTACAAAGTTTGACTAAAGATTCCAAGAGTATAGAGAAATATAACAAGTAGATGTACGTAGCCATGATTAGGGCTATTGTTGAAGAGGACCAATAAGCTACTATGGCTAGATTTATTAATATTTTGAATAGGGAGATTACAAATGTAATGGATTATTATATAGAGATAGAAAATGTGTTGTATAAGGCCGTTAAGGTGGAGAGGCAATTCAAGTCTAGGGAAACTTCCAATTGTAGTTTGATTTCTAACTCTTCTTGGAGTTAATAGCAAGGTTGCCTCAAAACTAAAAGATGATGTAAAAAAAAGGAAGATTCAATCTCTAAATTACATGATTTTAAATGTTTTATGTGTTAAAAGATTATGCATGTTACCTCTCAATGTCCAAATAAAAAGACTATGGTTATTTTGTACAATGGTAAGGTAAAGAGTGTTAACTTAAGTGACGATGAAATGTCGGCATTGAAGGATTGTGGTGATGTGGATGTTGAAGGAGTTATGAGTAGAGAATTATTGATCACCATGCAAACTCTAAACATTTAGCTTAAGGGCGGAAGTGATGGGGGCCAATGTACAAACAAAAATAATAACAATACCCTAGTGCACAAGATTCCCTACTTTGCTAGAGTTCAAAGAAAACATGTAAGTTATAGAACTTCATTTACCTCAAGCATACTTCAAATCCTTTTTTTTTCATTTTAGTGTCCACGAATTTGCACGGAGTGACTAGTTAAGTCACTAGTCACGCTTGACTAGCCAATGCATGGGGGGTGGCCACTAATTAGTCACCCTCGTGACTAGTATGCACAGTGGTGACTTACTTAAGTGTAAGTATTGAACTTTTAACTTGTTTTAAGTATTTTCTTTATCTACTTGTCATTTATATAAATTATTGACGTTGTTTTTTTTCATCTTGTCATAGTCACAAAGATGCTGCTCAATTTTGAAGGATGAACTTTCCTTTCTATAATGAATTAACTGTGATCTATGGAGAAGATCGTGCAACTGGAAATGATGCACAAACTGTTGCAGATATACTTGAAGAAATGAAAAGGCAAGAAGGTATAGGTGGGTCAAATGAAGGTGGTAAAGATTAATATGAGTATGGTTTGTATAGTGGATAAGGAGGTTTCTTGCCACACATTGAAGGTTATGTTGAAGTTTAAATATTTTGTCTAATTATTTAAAATATGGCTGAAACTTAATTTTTATTCAACTAAATAACTTTTTAGCAATTTAAAGCCTTATGTTATATTTATTTTCAATATCGTTACATTGTTATTTTATATTGCAGTTGCGACCATATAAAGAATGCTAACATGAGTCGGACCAAGAAAAATTAACCACTGCAAAATGTTGGAAAGTCATATGATAAAAAGAAAATTAATAATAAAAAGGAATTTAATAATAATAATAAAATAAATATATAATTAATAAAAATACTAAAATTAATAATAATAAGTAGAAAATTAATAATAATAATAATAACAACAACAACAAAATAATTAATAAAATACTAAAATTAAGAATAATAAGAATAATAATAAGTAAAAAATTAATAATAATAATTGTAGCACCCCACTCTCACAAGACATATACCCGACATTCTGAAGGATATTGTGAGTACGTACCCCACAATGGTGGCATGCTAGAGCAGTCACGTCACTAACTTAATCATGACATCATCATTTTAAAATATGAATATCACAATATTTAAAAACTCAATTCCTCATTTTCATTTCATAAAACCGAATGTACATCTTTATATACTTCGTCCTTATATACAATATCTCGGGTATATTTCCTTAATTCACATCTTATGATCATTCGTAAATCATATCTTGTGGAACTTGATTTTTCTAAGTTTCTCAATAAACATTTACCAATTCTTTCCTAGTGAATTCAGATGAAAATGAAATTTGGTGGAGAGCAAGGACAATATATGAGGAGGTTGTGATTCAAATTTCAAGTTAATTGGAGATCCGAAGGAGTTATGGCCAAAAGAGTGAAGAGTGTTGAAAGCTATCAAACAGCAGTGCACCTTCTCTGTCAAGATCGTGCTTGTGCACGATTGTGCAACTTCCTGTTGTTTCCTTTTTTCACGATTGTGCGCAACTTCCTGGTGTTTTCTCTCTGTTACAATTGTGCTTTTGCAAGATTATGCAACTTCCTGCTATTTCCTCTCTATCGTGCACGATCGTGCAACTCCCTGCTGTTTCCTCACAAGCATGATCGTGCAACTCCCTGATGTTTCCTCTTTGTCACGAATGTGCTTGTGCACGATCATGCAACTCCCTGATGTTTCCTCTCTATCACGATCGTACTTGTGCACGATCGTGCACTACCTGATGATCCCTTATTCAGGCATCAATCCAGCTTTTCTTAAAACAAAATTTTTGATCAATCTTGCATGGACATTTTTGATAAAGATAATGAGGTATTTAGGCAATAAATTATTCTAAACAAATGTTCCTTTATGTCTTAAGTTTCTAATCACACTAATTTCATGCAGTTTGGTTTAGTATTCTGCAAGTTATACCTAAAATACGACAGACTATTCCCAAACTGCGATAACACACTATATTCAACTTCAAGCCAAATTTTGAAACCCTTAAAGACATAATTCAAATTTGACTCCTTCATGAAAAATATAGGCATTTATCTCTTGTTTAATCTAAAATTAAAATCAGCCCATTTGGATATGTTCAAATCAAGATATGGTTAAAATACAGATGCATGTTCCGTGAAAACACTCCATCAAGCATATTCCAACATACTTCATCATAGCATATCCCAAACAGGCTGTAATAAAAAACATAGAATGTTGGGACCCGATCTCAGAACCGGACCCCAACCGAAAAACGAAACGAAAAATCAGAAAACCAAAGAACAGATATCGAACCTGAAAGTGGGCCGAAGCAAAAACGGAAGCAAATCGAAACAAACGTTTCGAAACGAAAGAAAATAAATTGCCGAAACGAAACAAAGTCCGACATCCGGTAACGAAAATTCTTGAAAATCCTCGTCGCGCTGGAAATCCTAGACTTGGCCAGGTCTAAACTAAT
>JAOQMR010000001.1:2795500-2805990 GCA_027563865.1 Erythroxylum pelleterianum
GGTGTGATCCGAAAAAATAGGATCGCCAAAATCTGCCAAATCGTGAGGGAAAGAATGTAGCCAGTGTGGGTTAACCAATGCCCTATCCAGCTTCTTCCGGATATACATGTGCCCCTTCTGTTTGTTTTCCCATGTGAACCGACGACCTTTATTACGCAAATCAACTAGATCAGTGGTACAGAAAAATTGTTGGAGTTCGTTACCCAATCCACTATGAAATCTAACCCCACCCTCCACCTCAGCAGAATTAAGGCAGCAATTAAAGTCACCAGCAACCAACCACGGACAATTCAGGCCCTTTTGGAAGTCCAACAACTCAGTCCACAAATCAGAACGCTGGAAAGCAAAATTAGATGCATATATAAGAGTAACCATGGATTGAATATTATCCCTGTCCGTGCAACAGAGATGCATAAACTGAGCGCCCATCTTGATAACATGTACGTCAATTTTCTCCGAATTATACCAACACAAAATACGTCCATTATAATGATGAACATGATTGGTAAACAATTTCCATTGTGGCCCCAAAAAGGCTAAACCGCGCTGATCAGCTGAAGCCTTTATTTTCGTTTCTAGCAAGCCAACTAAAACAAAATTAGAAGTAGTCACAATCTGTTTAACCATCATTTTTTTTAAGGGGGTCATTCAGTCCCCTTGTATTCCATACAAGTATAGACATCATCAAAAAAGACATTCAGGGATTGCTTTCTGATAGGAACAAATACAAGAAAGCATTCAACGACATTCTCAACAATCGAAAAATGTTGATGAGAGTCAAACCTATCTTTATGCAGTGGGTGGTAGGGACCGTCGTGGAAGAATCTTCAGCTTAGGTTCATTTATGAACACATGTTATTCACAATTCTCCACATCCAGTATAGCAGCATTAGTAGGCGGTCCGCATCCAATGAAATGCATGAGCTTCGGAGCACAATACAACCACTGTCAACTCAGTTGCAACAGTCGATGGAGTACATAGCCCAACTCCGTAATGAGATGGATAAGTTGAAGGGGAAGGACAGCACCTCATCACAACATTAAGAGCATTCACATTCACCAAATGAATAGCATAGTTGTAGTCATTTTGTATGAATTAAATATTTATTGTTGTAGATACTAATTTTTTATTTTCAATTAAGATAATTTTTACTTTATATTGTCTATCAATTTTCTGTTTTAACAAATTAAATGTAGAAACAAATCAAAATATTATCAACTGATAACTGTATAAATTATACATCAATCATAACATTATCAAAAAAATTAAATGTAGGAAAAATTTTAAAAAACAATATCAACAAATTTACCGATGGAAAAGCAAAATCCTTCACTAAAAAATAGTGAGTTTACCGATGGACAATCAACCTCTGTCAGTAAAATGCAGTGAATTTACTAACAGACAATCAACCTCTGTCAGTAAAATGCAGTAAAATTACCGACAACCATTCAATATCAGTCGGTAAAGTTAGTCGTTAATTCATCGACAGATTTTTCTGTTCGTAGGTAAGTTTACTGACGGAAACCACTTGTCCGTTGCTAAAATTATAACCGAAAGAGATCTTCCATCGCTAAATTTATCGATAGAACATAAATTATCGTGATTAAATATAGCAATAGAACAAGAGCTGTCAATCAATAAATTTGCGACAGAAAATCTGTACTTTGTCACCAATTATTATCTACAGTCGTTTCTCCGGCGATTTGTTCCATCGGTAAATCTCGTCGCTAACTTAGCTTACCAATGGAAAACCTTCATATTACGTTGGTAATTTTTGCTGCCAAACCCCATTTTTCTTGTAGTGTAAGGAACCGAAATGTAATCAAAAGGTAGAGAAATAGTATAAGATAAATGCAAAATGATGCAAATTGCAAACAAAAACATGATTGACTAAAACGACGAACACGTGGAGGGTAAATCATTGTTTGATACAAGAAAATCCTTATTCTCCATTAGATATTGAGATAAACATGATCCATTTAATAAGGAAAGCTTACGCCTCTATAGAATTAAGAGAACCAATCATAGTCGTTTAATTTCTTTAACAATTAGAGACTTTATGTTAATGTTTGAAATGAGAAAAATTCAGCCGTTAGATGTTAATTGATCTAATCGTTCAAAATAAGAGAATATATGTTTTCTAAACACAAAAGATAGCAATCTATGCCAAAAATTAGTTGATCAATCTAAAGATGACATGTATGCCTCAATTTACATGGTTATAGTATGAATTGACAAGGCATAACCACAAGTGTGTTTTAAGTTAAGTATATTATGTCCCTTAGCATATTGATCCCTAAATAGGGATATTATTTTTGTAACAGGGATCAAATTTTAATTATATAAAACTGAAAAATTATTTTATAGTTTTAAAAAATTATTCAAAATAGTATCTAGTATTTTATAGTTAAGCAAATTGGAGGTATAAAGACTTATACTTAAATGCATAAAATTTAATATTGTACGAAAAAACATCTTTTAACTTCTTTTATCCATGCAGTTGGTTGAATCAATTATAGTAAGGATTAATCGTGCACATATAATCTGACTAGGTTTGTCAGGTCTTGTGTATGAATAAGAGATCTACACAATTATTCATCTTGCTAAATAAGCATCCACCACCATGGATAGGTACCTCCACCTTAGACCCCCTAAAGATTATATGGTTTTTTGAATCTATATTGTATATACTAAGCAACTAAATGTCATTCAAAATAACATAAGGTTCTCCTTACATCCAATTCGATTCTTACTCATGCATAACACAATGTCACACTATTAAATTTGGTTACGATGACTATTAAAGAGACTAAGTAGCCATTACCAAAGTGTAGTAGAGAAAGAACACTTTGATAAAGCAAACACACGTAAGAGGGGGGTGAATTGTGAATGACTTGAAAAAATTTTGCAAGTTACTTTCAATTCATATAAAAATAGGGGCCTGTTAAAATTTAAAACTGAAAAATACGAAGGGGTGTAATAGTTTTGCAAAAATATTCAATTTATCGCAGTCATTTCTAGCACAATCAAAAATCATAAAAATTAAATGCACAAGTATAAATCAACACCGAAATTTGGTAATGCAGTTCGACACACCTTGCCTATATTTGAGAGGCCCTCACCCAGCTTAATTCTTTCACTAACGACAATAGCTTTATATAAGTTTATTGAGCCGACACCACTCAACCCTTGACACTATCTCTTGTCCTCACAACTCATGAAAGAATTTCACACCTAATAGTACGAACGCTTCGTACTAACCTCAACAAAGGATTTTCTCAAACAATGTTTAATGAAAACAAAATAAAATAAACAACTCAAGTGATTAAACAAAGTTTAACATAAATGAAAACACTTGAGATAAAAAGCAACTCCCCTAAATAATAAATATGTTGCTTACAGGAAGTTGTCAACTAAGAACAGGAAGTTGCACCAAACCAATAACAAAAATAGCAGTTACAAAGTCATGAAAACTTCTAGAATTTTCGTGCACCAACACCAAAAACGACAGTTACAAAATCATCAAGACTACTAGAAGTTTTCCACACAAAAACCACTATTGATGATAGTGAGCAGCCCAACAAAATCACACAAATACCATAAAATAGCCCAACAACAGTCGTTCAAATCTAGAAAAACGTAGCTCTAAAAATCACACAAACACAACAACTTTTTAGCCCACTGTTGTCGTGTAAAGATGGAGAATATGTAGATGTCATCAATGATTATTCAACTCCTTAAAATCACTTAAGAACAGCATAATACGTAGCAACAATAATCAAACAGGCTATTTAAATTACCCAGCCAAGACAAAGCTTGCTACCCAATGATCAACACAACCACAAGAGAGATGCCAACCACACCCAAAATTAATCCATAATTGAAGCCAGCCAAAGTCATGCCCAAAAAGGAATTCATGGAAAAGTTCACTGCTGCACACATACACACATCAACATATGTTTCGTGAATCACTAAAGACTCATCCAACTTTTGTTCTCCACTTCACCAAGGAGTCTTCAGACAATTAATTAATAAAAATTGCAGCACCAAGATGGAATAAACATCAACGTGAAGTTAGCCCAATAGCCCTTCCATCCAATTGATAACCAACCACAATCAACTCACGGTTGTCAGTACATCCACAACGCAACCAACAAGAAACCCATACGCAGCCGTGGACAACACACACAGATCTCTCACTCATACAATCAATCCACGCACATCAGATCAGAGAGGGACCACGGCTATGAACCTCACTTATGTCATATGCAAAAGGTCTCAACTAGATAGAATTCTAAATCTATACGCTAGTCCCATATTATAGATATTTAAAATACAACTTTTAGATCATATATAAATCCAATCTCACCTTGATTTGAATTTTAAACACATCAACATTATCTTAGAAGCCTAATTATCGAAAAATGCCAATACCAAATAATAAGATATATACCATATATCTTAACAATTTACCCCTTTTTGGCATTATTTGTCATAAATATGAAACTCCCTTTAAAAAAATAATTGGACTAATAATCCACACAAGAAAAGAACTCCAACATCAAGTTCCAAAGTTCTTCAAGTTCAAGAAGCATCCAAAGAAACAATAATGAATAATTATCCAATCATCCAAATTTCTCCCCCTTGGGACAAAAAGATGCTAAAAAGCAAGACTAATAGTCACAGAGATACCTTAAAATCTCCTCCTGAATTGAACAGTCACAAAGAACAATCTAATGTCTCCCCCTTAGGATAAAACAATAATGTCTTTAATACGAACAATCTCAACAAATAAAGAAGCATAAAAATCAGCAATAGGTGCAGCGAAAGAATCATAAGAGCGTAGTACAATAACAGAAAGCCAAGATGACAATTCACTACCAATTAATACATATGCCAACATATCATTACTCACTTCAATTCCATCTTCATAAAATTGATCAAATTAATAAACCCCATCATCAAGCATAACCTCATGTGTACATCAATCAACTGAACCTTAGAAAACCCATAAATAAAAACCCAAAAAGTCTAAACAATAACTCTATCGACCTCTTTTTTTGTTTTTTGCTTTTTAAAAAATAACATCAAACTATACTTCAAAAATGTAAAGCACACAGTCCCTGTGCCCCTTGAAGAAATTCAAACCTGGGCTTATTCCTTGTCATATTATCTCGATCATCAACTGTTTGGTTGATTTCTTCATTTGAAGTAACTGACTTATCCTCAGTCTGAACAGTTTCTTCAAAGCAGTAACTAACTGTGAATCTAGGCAATTTCTTATTTTTCTTTCACTACATCTTTATGCTTGTACTTGACCCCTAAGAGTGCTTTGGTAACATGGGTTGCTGCTGGAAATTTAATGGAGAGTGTCTAGATTTTCAGTTTTGACCCCTTTGAAACATCATTTGTAACAACTTGTAACATTTCAGTCTTATGTGCCCAATTACTCCATAAAAGTGACATATAGTTATAAATCTCCAATTTTTCTTTGAGATTTCTCCTTGGACAGATCTGGTCATACCAAATTTCTCATCATTAGACTTGAAACATTCACCTCTATAGCCAATGCCTTGAAGGTCTCCTTTAGTCTTACCAATTTTCAATAACTTTTCTAGCTTTTCGATACCTCCATTTAACATTCTTATTCCCTTTTCCGTGCTGACCAGCTTCAACTTTGTTTCATTAAGCTCATCTGTTGTAGATAACAACTTTTTCTCAAGATCTTGAATGGTGTTCTTCATGGTAGAGTTTTCCCCATTAACTTCTCATTTTTCTTACATGCTTGAACCCATTTAGCATACATTAACTCATAGGCTTCATAAATACCTTTTTTTATCATCTGAAGTACTGTCATCACTATCATAATCTGAGATTGAGCTTTGAGCTGATTTGTCTATGTTTTTCCTAGAATTTTTTGATTTACTCACATTTTCGTCATCTGTTACTTCCTTCTTGGTTACTATAAAGCAAGTAACTGAACTTTTTCTGTATAAAGCAACTAACGTAGCACTATTCACAACTTCTTCTTCATTATCATACTCACTTCCGGATTCATTCTCACTCTAAGTGCTTATATAGGACTTCCTTTTTCTCTTCTTCAAGGTGTTAGCACATTCCACTTACACATGTTTGAAGCCTTGACACTCATGATATTGAATTTTCTTCACTTTGCTTTCACTCTTTTGAGTTTTCCCTTATTGTTTGAAATTACTATTTGATGAGCTACCACCATTTCGCCTTAAATCAGATATATTCTTCTTCACTTTCTTTAACCACTTGCTAAAATTTCTTGTCAGTAACTCCATATCCTCATTCTCATCAGATTCATCTCCTAATTCATCCACGACTTTACCAATCTCAACTTGTAATGCCAATTCGTTGTTCTTCTCTCGATTATCCCTAAACAAATTCATCTCAAAGTTGGTAAGAATCTCAATTACCGTATCCAAAGACAATTCAGTGATATCATGGGCTTTTTCGATGGCCAAAATTTTTGGTATGAACCTCGGAGACAACGATATCAATGTCTTCTTAACCAGTTTCAGGTTAGAGTACTTCTTCTCGAGTTGATGTGATTGATTTACTATATAACGTAGTCTCTCATGGAAGTCTCCAATGGTTTCACTCTCATCCATCTTTAGTTCTTCAAATCTCACATCCAACATATGAAGTTTTAAGGCCATCACAGATTTCGATCCTTCATGTAGAGTCTGCAAAGTGTCCCATGCTTCTTTCGCAGATTCACAAGCTGATATCATAGCAACACGACCTTCGTCAACGACACTAAAGATGACATGCAAGGCTTGAGAATTTCCAAGCGCTCTCTCTTCTTCAGCCCTTGTCCACTCATATGCATCTTTAAGCACTGCTTCTCCATTTTCATCAGTCGTCACAGGATGTGTCTACCCATTTAAAACTGAGTTCCATGCTTTTATTTCTTGTACCTGAATGAATACTCTCATTCGTGATTTCTACGTAGGATAATTTTAACCATCTAACAACGACAGCCTGATGATTGATGCCACTTCTCTTGTAGCCATATTTGCGAAACGCAAATCTACATCAACTTGTTATATAAAGTTCTGATTTAATGACCCGCTGTGATACGAATTGAAAATTACGAAGGGGTGTAGTAGTTTCGTAAAAATCTTTAATGTACCACAGTCGTTTCTAGCACAATCAAAAACTAGAAAAATTAAATGCACAAGAATAAATCAACACTGAAATTACGTCTGCTATGAATCTTCAATATAGTCACTGGAACATCCCACGCAAAGCAACCATAAAACGTCTCAAATCGACAAATGTTTTATCACCGAAACATTAACCCAATAGAGCTGCAACAACCAAGACAACTACTGAAATTTTTTGCACCAAACCAATAACAAAAACAACAGCTATAAAGTCACAAAAACTTTTGGAATTTTCTCACACCAACATCAAAAATGATAGCCACAAAATCACCAAGATTGCTGGAAGTTTTCCACATAAAAACCATTATCGATGATAGTGAGCAGCCCAACAAAATCACACAAACATCATAGAAAGCAGGCTGAAAAATTGCACACACTCCATAACAGAATAGCCCAATGATAGTTGTTCAAAGCTAGAAAAACGCAGCTCTAAAAATCACACAAACACAACAACTTTTTAACCAACAGTTGTTGTGCAAAGATGGAGAATATACAACTGTCACCTATGATTATTCAGCTCCTTAAAATTTCTTAAGAATAGTAGAATACATAGCAATAATAATCACACACACCATTTAAATTGCCCAGCCAAGACAAAGCTTGCTATCCAATGATCAACACAGCCACAAGAGAGATGCTAACCACACCCAAAATTAATCCATAATTGAAGCTAACTAAAATCATGCCTAAAAAGGAATTCATAGAGAAGTTCATAGTTGCACACATACACTCATCAACATATGTTTCATGAATCACTAAGGACTTATCCAACTTTTTTTCTCCATTTCACTAAAGAGTCTTCACACAATTAATTAATAAAAACTGTAGCACCAAAATGGAATAAACATTAATGTGAAGTTAGCCCAGCAACCTTTCCATCCAATTGACAACTAACTACAATCAGCTCACGGTTGTCAGTACATCCATAGCGAAACCAACAAGAAATCCACACCCAGTCGTGGACAACACACATAGATCTCTCACTTACATAATCAATCCATGCACATTAGACCAGAGAGGGACCACGGCTACGAACCTCACTTACATCATATGCAAGAGATCTCAACTAGATAGAATTCTAAGTCCATACGTTTGTCCCAGATTGTAGATATTTAAAATACAAATTTTAGATTATATAGAAATCCAATCCCACCTTGATTTGAATTTTAAACTCATCAACATTATCTTAGATGTCTAATTATCGAAAAATGTCAAAACCAAATAATAAGATATATGCCATATATCTTAACAAAAACAATAGGAGCCTGTCAGATGATAGAAACTTGTTAAACGACAGGAGCCTGTTAGACGATAAATCTTGTTAAAACAATTTAAAACAAAAGACGCCTATTAAAATGAAAGGAACTTTTGCAAGTTGAAAACAGAAGGAGCCTATTATAAAAGTGAATGAGTCTCTTGCTAAATTGAACACATACACCCACACACACACACAATATAATGTAAAAATTTAAAAGTAAAGATGAGAGAAAGAATGACACAGTCGATTTATACTGGTTCGGCTTATAACCCAAGCCTACATCCAGTCCCCAAGTATCCAACTTGAGGGTTTCACGAAAATCCCAAGTAGTAATTTAACAAGCCTCTTCAAGCTCATGAGTACACATTTTTTTAGGTTCTCTAACCTTCCAAAATAATAGTATTTAACTGGCCTCTACGAGTTCTCAACAAATAAAAATGTAATTTGCTCGATATAAGCTTCAATGATATCTCTAAAAAAGAATTTTCACTTTCTAAAGCACAAGAGATTTGACAATGATATCACTTTTAAGAGAATGATGCTACATATGTATTTCAAGAGTTTGATATGTTTTCGCAAAAGCAGTGGCTCTTCCTTAAGTAGGCATTTCTTTTAACTAGTTGTTGCTTCACTTGCATCCTTAGTCAACTGGATGGATTTAAATCTGAATAACTTCGATGTCATCTTTGCCAAAAATCTTCCAATAATCATAGGACTAATATACGACCTTTGTAATTAGTAGTATCCTTTCATATAAGCCATTTCTAATAAGGTAGGTTCATAAAGAAGGTTCCTACAAGAAAGGAAGTGTATTTCTTATGATTTTATTTCCTTTTGAAAATTATCCCGTTAACAATAAAAGGAAATCACTCCAATGATAACAAGATTCTTCCGGATATTGTGAAATAAATAAGGTAAGTTCATTAGGAAGATTCCGACAAGAAAGGAAACAGTTATCCTATGATTTTATTTTCTTTTGAGAATTAAACGGTCAATTGTACAAGGAAATAAATCCAATTTGAATTTTGACATATTATAAGGTTATCATCAAAATTATTAATAACAAACCTTGAGCTAACACACTTAAAGAATAAGTGCTCGATAGTTTCATCCTCATCACTATGTAAAGCACATTGTTTAACTTACATGCTTAGTTTAATCATATTCTTAGTATTAAGCTCCCCCACTAGAGCCACCTATAAGATGAAGGAGGTTTTTGGGATGTTACTACCTTTCTATGAAATATTAAACTAATGCAATTCCTATTCTGGTGGAGAGAAAATATCTAATAAATATTGATCTATAAACACTTTAGAACTAAATATAAGCCAGATCTAAGAACCAACTCAATCTAGGTTAGAAGCTTTAGGTTGGAGCTAGCCTTTCCGAAATATTCGAAATCTCCTAATAGAATGGAGTGGCATGTTCTATCTTTCATCCTTCATAATTACTTCCAATCTAGAGTTATTAAGAAAAGAACCTCTAAAAGTTTTATAGTTATGTGATGAAAAAAACCTAAATATATGTCAATTCACTACAATAGAAGGGATTTTTAGCAATGAAAAATTTTGTCGCTAAAAGCCCCTAATTGTCACTAATTCTAATTAGTGACGATTTATTTTTGTCGCCTCCATCGTTGCCAAAGCCTCATAGGAAAAAACTATAGGCGACGTTTTTATCAAATTGTCGCTAATTCTTTTTACAAGTAATTTTTGTAGTGAAAAATTATAGGCAACGTTTTATTAATAACTTTTAGCTACGAAACAAATCATAGCCAAAAGTTACTGGCGATGTTTTTAAAAACATAATCAAAATTTTGCCAAATTTTTCTAGCTATGTTTTGAAATTTTTAATATACGTTATAACTAAATATTATATATTGTAAATTCTAATTATTGGTGACATTTTTTATTAATATTATTTTATGTAATATTTTTATTTTTTGTTGTATAATTTATTATAATAAAATAATTGAAAATTAGAAGCATTGTATATAAAAATAAAATATGATTAAATTTGATCATATACGAGATGT
>JAOQMR010000001.1:2808605-2826222 GCA_027563865.1 Erythroxylum pelleterianum
GAAAATCTAAGAGAGACCAACGTAGAAATAATACCTAGACCTCACCTTGCACATGAACAGCAAGACCAACACTTGCACTCGTAGAGAGAGAGAGAGAGAGAGGCAAAACCTGATGTAACCCTCAATTAAACTTGTTATTATCAAATATTTGAAGGGGACTTGGACTCATATTTCATTTAAATTTTGATTTTGAACTGAAATAAGAAACATATTTATGGTGACATAAGCCTAACTTAAGTATGCGATAATAAGACTCAGATTAAGTATTTAAATTTTTCGCTTATGATAAATTTTATATTAAACTTCTATCTTAACTTAAAATTATGCATATTATGTAAACTTTTCTATCCAATTAAATCAGCAATAAAATTATAATTTTTATGTACTTGAAAATTTGTTTCGTGTAAGTTTTAGAGTACAAAATAGAAGGATAGAATTACCATAATTAATTCATTTTGAAATTTTGTTCTTAAGAATGTAGATAGCCCATACTAATTAAACTAAAGCTCCTTCAACAAACCGTGAATGCAAAATTAATATCTTACTTATGAATAACAACCGTTCTACTTTCTATTGTAATAAATTAAGGGCAACTCTAAATTTTACTATAATTATAATAATATGTATTAAATAATAAAAAGAAACTGAGTTTCTCTTTGAAAATTTCAACCCAAACTCCCATTAATTTCCTTTTCAAAACGTTGCCCTTTTTCAGTTTTTCTTTCCATTGTCCAACAACCCTCCAATATAAACTTGATTAAGAATGACAACGACAAAAAGAAAGAAGTAAGAATTGGCGGTTAATTCGGTTATTGTCCCCCATACGACGAGTCGTTTGTCGCTACAAATCATTCATTAACCTTACATTTGTTAAACTTTAAACCTATATTAGTTAATTAACAAGGCTTTCCAACAAAACAATCAAGTGAACCGGAGTAACGGGTGAGCCTGGTGACGTAGCTTCCTGGTTTCCAGCTGAACACATCTTGCTTTGTGAACATTTTGCTTGCCGCCGGATTTCCTGACGGAACGAAGAATGCTCCGTTCATCATCAGATCGCCCTCCGATATCCAGTTCCAATTCTTCCACTCGCTCTGCATTGCGTACTCTCTCTTGGTCACCTGTCACCATTTCACTAATAGTGTTAATATAAAACAATCTTAACTTTGAGTTGAATGATTTGGCTTTCGTACCTCTTTAGCAGCGATGTTGTTTGGAGCAATGAATCTGTTGCCCTGACTGACGATGATGGGTGCTTTGCTACCACCAATGGCGTACATATTCCAATGAGTGTAGTCGTTATTGACGACATGAACGAAACCCCATCTGCACCTTGGCATCCTCTGCACCAATCCTTGCCCGAAATGTGTGAATGCAACAGTGACTTGCATTATCTTGTCATTTGAATAGCTGTCACTTGCACCGAATAACATCACCTGCATTTCACACATTTTTATTGAATATGCAACTTTGTCACTAGAGAAAACTTACTATTTACCTCATTGTGGTTGGTGAAATGAGCGTTGGAGATGGTTACAGCGGTTGATCCTTGAACGACGTCAATGAGACCGTCCTGACAGTTTGACATGGACACATGATCGATCCAGATGTTAGAAGAACCAAAGATAGAAATGCCATCGCCGTCACTCCTTGTCCTAAGTCCATAGTGATCCACGGAATCCCTGATCATTCCACCAGAGCCCTCAACAATGTCGTGAATGCGTAGGCCATGAATTATCACATTTCTAACAAACTGGAGCGTGAGACCAGCACCGTAAGCAATATGGACGTTGCCTCCTCTAGCATCAATTGTTTTGTCGCTAGTGATCAAAAGCTCCTGGTTGAGTCTGATCACCATACTATGAGCAAAGATGATCCAAAGTGGTCCCTTCTGAATCACTGCGTGGCGTAGGGTTCCAGGTTTAGGGTTTACCATGTCGTTGTCTGATGGATCAGTAACGACGTAAATTGGTCCACCCTTGCCGCCGATGGTGTTCCGGCCAAAGCCAAGGACGCAGTCCGCCAGCTTCTGGCGGTTGTTAGCCCAGTTTGGGTCGCAGCGCCAGCATCTGTCGATGGGGTTTGAGGCCACACATCTGCCTGCTCTCTTTTTTTTCCCTCTTAGATTCCTTCTAGTGTTGTTCGTCCCAAACAAGGCCCTGCATGTAATATTAATTTATAATCATGCAGTTTACAAGAATCAATTACTAGAGCGACTGCAACATCTTCCATCTCTTTGTTTTAATCATTTAGCGATTAAAATGTGTGTGAAAAGATGTACGAAGGATGACTCACATATGAACATGGGCGTTAAAATGGTGGGTAACATTCCAGGGGTCGGGGTGGTAGGCATCGAGATTAGCAGTTTGGGCCTCAGCTAGCTTCCGACTCCAGTACTCATCGAATTCAGCGATATGGGCATCAATGCTTGGAACTATCACCGTAACTATCAAGGAGAAGAGCAGAAACAAAACCTCGTTGAGGGTTGTCATTGATTGCTTCTTAAAGAGTAATTAATAGTCTATTAATCTTGCTGGAAAAGCCAAGGTCCAGTCCAGAGGCTGCAACTCTTTGGTTGAGCCGAGACAGGACCAAGAAAAGGGCACCAAGGCCAATTTTATCGAATCGCTTGCCCCGTCCTGGCTGTCATGTTTGTTCCGAGGGAGTTCTTTTATAGCCACTCTTAATTTGCCCTGAAACAAGCAAATTATGAGTGGTTGAGTAGGTCAGGTTCGGATCGGAGATATTTACGGCGGCTGCCTTGGACAGCCACATTTCTAAATCGACGGCTGTTTCTCGGTGTAAATAATAAAAGAAACTGACCATTTAAAGGGCTCCTATTTTTGTTTCTAAATCGTTAAAATTAGACCCTTGCACTAATAGAACGGTATCATACTAGAATTAGCTTGTCTAACTTTAATTTGTTTTCTTCATTAACATCTCTGCATTATAAAAAGAGAGATAGTTTGGGGAAACTCACCTTAGATATCAAGAATAGCGATTACAGTTAGTGTTACGTTATAATTTATTTTTAGCCAACTTCTCCAAATACATGTCCATGTCTTTTGAAAACGAGCTAGGATCCTCTATCTAATATTACTTTGTCCTATCCTGTCTATTGAATCTCAGCTATTTATTTATGTGGGCTTCGTGTCTATTTATGTAGGTTCCGCATAAATAAATGGTTAAGATTCAAATGGACATAATAGAACAGGGTAATACTGGACAAAGGATCCAGACTCTTTCAAAACTACTGATTTTTTCCCACTCTCAACTTGCAAAAGATAATTTTCAATTAAAGCAACTCTCTTCTTACAACATTTTGAAATTAAGTGTCAACTACTTGTGTTTGCATATTCATTCGTAACTTTATACTCATCCATAAATTTTGTTTACCTTAACCAAAACTCATTTGGATTATTTTTCATCATCAAAAGCAGCATATCTGCCCTCAAGGGGTGTGGCTCGATGGTTGAGAGCGAGACTTGATTTCGGTTAGGTCTCAGGTTCGATTCTCTGCTAGCCCCTCTTGTAAGTAGGGTGTTCAAAAAAAAAGCAGCATATTTGATTCTTGAGTAATTCATCTTCTATTTTGAGTCCAATACCAGTGTTACGAAAAGTATGAAAGGATCATATTCATTTTATTAATGGAATCTTAATATTTATAACATTTTGCTCTAATTTTTTTACTTATGTAATACAAAGTATGAATGGTCTTTGTTACTTTCACAAGCTTGCAATTCCTTCAATTTAAATTTTTTTTACAATATAATGATCCAAATAATTTGCAAGCGAATCATAGAACCTCTTAAAAATTTAATAATTTGAGGACACCAAATTCTTTCTTAAAGAGGCCATTTAATTTTTCTATATCTTTAATTCAAATGTTAGAAATTAATGATCTTAAATTTAAATGAGAAAATTTAGATTTAAATTTTTTTAATTAATTAACTTAAAATTTTCAAAATATTAAAATAAATTATATAATATCAAATCATAATTCTTTCAATCTAATTTAATTTAGGACAAATTAGTATAATTTAAATGAGTTTTAAATTCGGACATTATAAAATATACAAAATCATATCAAATTAAAGTTAACAGTACAATTTGACCTTTTTATAAAAAATTAAGAGTATAATTCAATTGATAATCTTTTTATTCCATTCTCTCAATTTAGTTTAGAGTGTACAAAATCTATATACATCCCCAATTTGAGCGGTCTATCAATTTGTTTTCTTTGAATACTTTCCTAATTAAATTCAAGATATATCAACTATATGTGACTTCCAAGATGTATTTCCTAAGGAGTTGTCAGGGTTATTACCAAATAGAGAAGTTGAATTGTCTATTGATGTGACACCAGGTACAGAACTAGTATCCATTGCACTATATTAGATGGCACCTACAGAACTTAAAAAATTGAAAATCCAGTTGTAAGAACTTCTTAAGAATGGTTTTATACACCCTAGTGTGTTTCCTTCGAGTGCACCTGTGTTATTTGTCAAGAAGAAAGATAGGTCTCTTAGGCTATGTGCGGATTACAGATAACTGAATAAAGTGATTATGAAGAATAAATATCTACTGCCTAGAATAGATGACCTTTTTTATCAACTTAAAGGTGCAGGTGTTTTCTCTAAAATTGATCTAAAATCAGGATATTACCAATTGAGAGTAAAGGAAATAGATGCCCCCAAGACAACTTCTAGAACGAGATATGGGTATTATGAATTTTTAGTGATGCCTTTTTGACTAACAAATGCTCCAGCAGCCTTTATAAATCACATTAATCGTGTTTTCCTTCCTTATTTGGATCAATTTGTGGTAGTCTTCATTAATGATATCTTGGTTTATTCTAAGAACTGAGAAGAGCATAATGAGCATCTGAGAATTATTTTGTAGACTTTGAGGAATAAACAACTTTATGCCAAGTTCAATAAATGTAAATTTTGGCTTGATGATTTTTTTTCCTTAGTCATGCCATATCAGCAAATGGGATTATAGTTGATCCTATGAAGATAGAAGTCATTCTAGAATGGAAGCCACCTAGGAATGCTAGAGAGATTATAAGCTTCTTAGGTTTGACAAGATACTATAGAAGATTTGTTAAGGGATTCTCCACAATTGCAACACCTTTGACTAAGTTACTTTAAAAGAATGCAAAATTCGTGTGGATTGATAAATGTCAGGAAAACTTTGAGATGCTAAAGGCCATATTATGCGCCTATTCTTACACAACCTGTACTTTGTAGAGACTTTGTAATCTACAGTGATGCTTCACATAAAGGGCTTGGATGTGTACTCATGCAAACGAAAAAGGTAGTTACTTATGCTTCTAGGCAACTTAAACCTCATGAAAGGAATTACCCGACCCATGATTTAGAGTTAACAACCATTGACTTTGCTTTGAAGATTTGGAGGCATTACCTATATGGAGAGAATGTTATATTTACACATATCACAAAATTTTTAAATATTTGCCTACACAGAAATAGTTGAACTTAATGCAAAGAAGATGAACAAAGTTGATTAAAGATTATGATTGCATCATTGACTGTCATCCATTCAAAGCAAATGTTGCAGTCGATGCTTTTAGTAGGAAATCATTATTAGCTTTAAGAGTAATAAATGCTAGATTATCAGTATCTAGTGATAGAGCCATTGTAGCTTAATTGAGACTCAAATCAAACTTGTTACAACAAGTTTAAGAAGCACAGAAGCAAGATGAAAAGCTAGTTATCATTCTTAAACAAATTCAAGAGGGGAAGCATAGTGAATATGCAATCAAAGAGGATGGCTACTTGTATTACAAAGATAGATTCTGTGTCCCTAATGATGATGAGCTGAAAAAGAACATCATGAAGGAAGTATACAGTAGTTCATATGTTGTGCACCCAGGAAGTACTAAAATGTACCAAGATTTGAAGACACGTTATTGGTGGTCAATATGAAATGAGACATTATAGAGTATGTTACCAAATGTCTTACATGTCAACAAATAAAAGCAGAACATCAAGTTCCATCGGGTTTACTTCAACCAATAACAATACTCGAATAAAAATGAGATCAAATCACAATGAATTTTATGTCTGGTTCGCCTCAAACTAGGAAGAATCATAATGTCATATGGGTGATTATAGATAGATTGACCAAGTTAGATCACTTCTTACCTGTCAGAACTGATTACCAACTCTGAAAGTATGCAGAATTATACATCAATGAGATAGCGTGGTTGCATGGAGTAACATCTTCCATTATATCATATCGAAATCCATGATTCACCTCAAGATTTTGGAAGAAATTACATGAGGCATTGGGTGCTAAGCTAAATTTTAGTATAGCTTTTTATCCTCAAACAGATGGACAATCAGAGAGAGTGATTCGAGTGTTAGAAGATATGCTTAGGAGTTATGTTATCGATTTTAAAAGAGGTTGTGATGAACACCTTCTATTGATTGAATTTGCATACAATAATAGCTATTAAGCAAGCATACAGATCGCACCATATGAGGCTCTTTATGGAAAGTGCAGAACACCCTTATGCTGGACAAAACTCAGTCAAAGCAAGATCGTGGGTCTAGGATTGATAAAGTTAAGATTATAAAGGAAAGGTTGAAAGCTACTTCTGATTGCCAAAAATCATATGCAGATTTGAAGAGAAACGACATTGAATATGTTGTTGGTGATAAGGTTTTCTTAAAAGCTTCACCATGGAAGAAAGTGTTTCAATTTGGTAAGAAGGGTAAGTTAAGCCCTATATTCATTGGTCCATATGAGACCATTGAGCGTGTAGGACCAGTAGCCTATAGATTAACATTGCCACAAGATCTGGAAAAGATTCATTATGTCTTCCATGTATCTATATTAAGGAGATATCAATCTGATCCATCACATATTATAATACTGGAAGATATTGAAATACAATCAGATCTGACTTATGAAGAGAAGCTAGTGAAGATTCTAGTAAAAGATACAAAACAGCCAAGGAACAAGACAGTTCCATTGGTAAAAGTACGATGGACCAACTGTGAGGTCGAGAAAGCTACATGGGAACTATAAGAAACCATGAGAAAGTCTTATCCACGACGATTTGACACAGGTAAATTTCAAGGACGATATTTTATTTTTAAAGGGAAGAATTGTAACGCCCCAAAATCTCGATTTCATGAATATTACTTTTTAAGTCGTGAATAGTATATCCTGACCTGAATAATGACATCTGGGACCCAAACTGCTTTTTTATTTTATTTGACATCGGATAATATTGTTCAAGGATAGCCCGAGGATCAAATTAGAACTCAAAATGAGTTTATTATTTTGAGGGTTTGACCAAGAGATAACTAGTGGTCAAAGTTTGACCCAAGGAAGGATGAAAGTCAAACCCAAAAATATTAATGGAAATAAATGATATTAATTAAGGTTTTTATGTGGGGTTGATATTTTTCTTATGGGTATTTTTATTGAGAAGATGAAAAAATGGATTAAAAGTTAAAGTTAATTTTAGGTTTTTAAAAAAAATAAAAAAGAGTTATTAAGGGACCACATGTCATTTTCTTAGCCACCTACCCTCTCTTCTTCACCAAGGAGTGCCGAGAACAACCCTTTCTTCTTTTTTTCTCCATTTTCGTTCAACTTCTTCCACTTTCAAGCCATCTTTCTTTATTTTTAACCCTCAAATCACCTATTAAACATAAATCATTAACCTAGGGTCCCTAAACTTACCATATCAATAAAAAATTTAGGAAAAGATGAACAAAAGGTAGATGGTTGTTCTTGATGAATAGCACCCAAAAATTTATAAGGTAAGTTAATGGAGTTTTGATTATTTTTAATACATAAATTTGGTGTAGTTGCATGCATTGATGAATAAAATGCATGAAATTTAGTGTTTATGCAATATTATGAAGATAAAGAAGAGGAATTAAAGGAGAGAGAGAAAGAGAAAGAGAAGGAATAAAGAATTGTTGGTTTGTGAAATTGAAGTTGATGGAAGCTTAATTCAAAAAATTGGACATCAATTTGATATGTGTTCTTGCAATTCTGTTTTTCTCTAAAAATTGTGTATTAGTTAATTTAGCGTTCTTGAGATAAAATTAGGAGTTTATGAAATTGTTGTTAAAAATATTTAATTGGATTGTATGTGATTAATTTAAATTTTAGACTTATAATTTGTATTTTTTCCAATTTGCATACATTATATTTGAATTGGGAAACTTGATATACATGTTATTTTTGACTAACTGTTGAGATGAATATGTCTTGAATATTGTATGAACTAAATTAAAACCAATAACGGAAGAAAAAAATGACATTAAGGAGCGACATTTGCTTTGCCCGAATATGGAATAGCTTGAATTGGCTATTATGAATGTTTGTCATTAAATTTTAATGGAATTGAATTAGATTTACCGCTAGTAAATTAGATAGCAATTGGAGGAATGTGATATGGTTGGCATGCCATTTAGAAAGTTAGCAGTACTGCATCATGATATGTGTTAATGGACTATATGGCTTTGAGAGCTCGGTTGTGTAAGACATTTGATTTGTGTTATGAATTGCATGGCTCCGAGAGCTCAGTTCCAATATGAATGTATATAAAAAATAAACCGTATGGTTCCAAGAAACCAATCTTGTATTTTAAAATCCCTCTTATCCAGCCCGGTGATGCAATTTTGTAACAGCCCAGGCCACCCGTTCACAGATATTGTCCGCTTTGGGTTGCCCATCAAGCCAAGGCCCTCACAGTTTTGCCCTTTCCGTACCCAGAAAAACGCGTCTATTGGGAAGAGGTATTTGTACCCTTATAAGGCGTACTTCGTTCTCCTCTCCAACTGATGTGGGATCTCATAATCTACCCCCTTTTAGGGCCCAACGTCCTCACTATCACAACGGGTCAGGAACCAGCTCTGATACCATTTGTAAGAGCCCAGACCACCCGCCTATAGATATTGTCGACTTTGAGTTGCCTATCGAGCCAAGGATCTCACGGTTTTTCTCTTCCCGCACCCAAAAAATGCATCTATGGGGAAGAGGTATGTGTGTCCTTATAAGACGTACTTCGTTCTTCTCTCCAACTGATGTGAGATCTCACAATCCACCCCCTTAGGGCTCAGCGTCCTCACTGGCACAACGGGTCAGAAACTAACTCTGAATATCAATTGTAACAGTCTAGACCACTCGCCTATAGATATTGTCCACTTTAGGTTGCCTATCGGGCTAAGGTCCTCCCAGTTTTGCTTTTCCCGCGCCCAAAAATATGGATCTATAGGAAAGAAGTATAAGGCTTACTTTGTTCTCCTCTCCAACTGATGTGTGATCTCACAATCTCTAGATATTTATGGGCGGGTGGTCTAAGCTGTTATAAATTCCGTTGGATTTTACTTTGGGGCAATTACAGAAAATAGATAAATACATGATTAATGATTAAAGAACTTCAAATGAAATTAGTAACTAAAAGTACAATTAATTGATCATTGTATAATAGATATGAATTATTATAATAGATACATGCTTGTATTTCATAAATTGATTTTCAATGACTGTTTATGTTTAGAAATAAATGAAGATATTTGTATTTGAAAAATATTATATGTTATGCATGTTATGGTAGAATGAATTAAATTGAATGAGAAACAGAATTGTTTGAACACCACTAAGCCTATAGCTAAGTGTGTGGATTTTCTTTCTGCGTGTAGGCTTTGAAGAGAATTAGAAGAAAGCTGTGGTGGATCTACTATTAGATAAGAGTCACATAGAGGATCTCGGAAGACCTAGAGGTGAATGTACTACTAAATGTTATTTTTGTTTTTGGTTATGGCATGTACACAAAGAATTGAAGGATTACAAAATTTTATTGTGAATTATATATGAAAGTTATGTATGAAATTTGGTTTAGATGAGTTGAAATTTATTAGAGGATGGGTAAATTATTTTTTCAAGGAGTTTGACATAGAGATGGATAGTTGAGTAGCTTGCATGAGAAGTATATTGAAGTTTCTTGTTGGAGGTTTTAAGTAAATATAGAGAAAACTTTGTCAAAATTTTTATAAAGTGAATAGTAATTGCTAGAATAATGAGATTTTACATAGAAAATGTTATAGTTCGAAGTATTATATATTTAAGAATATGGTAACACTCGGTATGCCTATTCCATTATCGGGTATGGGATGTTACAATGTTAGAATAAGAAGGATTTCATCACACTTTTAGGGATAAGAAGTAGAAACTATCCAAAGGAGCAATGATTATTACTCAAGGATAGATATGTTGCTTATTATACAAGACAAACTTAAAGTTTTGTGGTGGTGGAGATGTATATATGGCCGAAGAGGAAAATTCTCCAAATTTGTGGCCTCAACAATTTTGATGCATGATGAGAAGGAATTAAAGTTTTTGGTTCGTAAATCCCTTATCCCAGTTAAGGGAACACTACCACTTAATCTTTGTGATCATTGTTTGGCTGGAAAGCAATATCGAGTCTCTTTCAAGAAAATATCCACTAGGAAGTCAGAGATATTGGAGTTGATGCATTCAGTTGTCTGTGGCCCTATTGAGGAGGAGTCACTAGGAGGTAACAAAATTTATATTTATTGTTGATGCTTCAAGGAAGACTTAGGTGTAAATATTGAACTCAAAGAGTCAAGTATTTGAAAGTTTTCAGAAATTTAATGTCATGGTAGAAATAGAAGATGAGAGGATGATGAAATGCCTACAAACATGTAATGAAGGTGAGTATGCTTCCAACGTGTTTGAAGATTAATATAAATTACATGGAACTAGACATGAAAAGACAAAACCAGACTTTACAACATAACAGTGTTGTTAAGAGGATGAGTAGAACAATTATAGAGAACGTTCATTGTATGCTTAGAATTTCTATATTACTAAGGACATTTTGGGGTGAAATAGTCTGAACTATAGAGCTCCCTCATTTCCATTTAATTTTGAAATTCCCAAAAGAGTATGGACTGGTAAAGATATCACATATCATCATTTGAGAGTTTTTAACTACAAGGTATTTAGACATATACCCAAGGATCAGAAATAGAAGCTTGACTCAAAGGTTATACCTTACATTTTTGTTGGATATAGCGGTGATCAGTTTGGCTTCATACTCTATGACCTAAAGAAGCAAAAGGTGGTCAAAAGCAAGGAGTATTCTATGAGCACGAGAGAGATGCTAATCTTTTAAGAGGAGATAAGTCATCACACAGTAGCTCATCATATGACATGGTTAATTCCCAATTTCTTCTACTATTGAGCAGTCTATAGGTGAAGGAGATGAAATGTGTGACCAAACACATGTTGATAATGATCAAATATAGCCTGGTAATAATGGGCTACATGAACCACATCAGGGTAATGCTGAATAAAATTTTTTTGAGGAAAATAAGTAGGGGAAGCAACTAGATTCAACAATTAATGATATACATATATGTAGATTGATAAGGAGCAAAGGCCTTCTATAAGGTATCTAAGTTTAGAATACCTATTGGGTGCAATTGAGGAGCATCCTGAGAATGTGCAAGAGGTTGTATCTTTTGATGACAAAGATCTCTGGCTCACAGCTATGAAGGAAGAGAAGAATATCTAAAGAAGAATGATACATATGAGCTTTGGAAGTGTTCAAAAGGCAAAAAGGCACTAAAAATAAGTGGGTGTTCAAGATAAAGAAAGATGGTGACAAGCTGGTAAAGCACAAGGTAAGACTAGTGGTAAAAGAGTTTAGTTAAAATAAGGGTATAGATTTTGATGCTTCTCACCAGTAGTCAAGATGACCTCAATTCAAACAATTTTGGGTCTAATTGTCAGTTTAGACCTTAAACTCGAGCAAATAGATGTTAAAACAACTTTCTTCTATAGAGATTTGGAAGAAGAGATATCTATGGAGCAACTAGAAAGTTTCAAAACTAAAGGCAAGAAAATATGATATGTAAGTTAAAGAAAAGCCAATATTGGTTAAAACAAGTTCTAAGGTAGTAGTATCAATAGTTCTATTCTTTTATGATGGATCATGGTTACAAACAACTTATGTTGATGCTTGTGTGTATCTCAAGAAGTTCACATATAATAACTTCATCATTCTTCTTCTATATGTTGATTATGGGTCAAGATGTTGGAAGAATCCAATAGTTGGAGTATTTGTCTAAATCTTTTGATGCGAATGATTTGGGACCTGCAAAGCATATTTTAAGTATGGAAATAACTCAGGACAAGAAGAGTAAGAGATATTGGTTGTCTCAGGAAAGATATATTAAACAGGTACTAGAAAGGTTCAATTTGAGTCATGTCAAGCTAGTTAGCACGCCACTGGAACCTCACTTCAAGCTGAGTAAGTATGCATATCCCTCAACAAAAAAGGAGAAAGATGATATGTACTAATCTACATTAGGTTATTTGTTGTATGCAATAGTGTTAAGTCATCAATTTGCACTTATTTTGTACTTAATTATCTTTAATGTGTTGAAATAATTATCCGAAATTAATGGAATTATCTTATAATTGTTTACAGATAATTTTCAACACCTTAGAGACGGAATTGAATCAAAAAGATGGAAAAGAATTAAAAAAATCCAAAATTCTAAGTTTTCCAGCAATTTTGTGACTACGCGTGAGCACGCCTAAGGATGGAATAAATCTGCAGAGTAATTTTCAAAAGTCTAATTCAAGATTCTCACAATCTTTGAAGATTATATTGCCATCTTTCAAGGGGATTGACTACCTGAAATTAGGAGATACATTATCTGAAGAGAATTAAAGAAAGATAAGGGGGGAAACAAGTATAAAAGAGAGAGGATGGTGATTCACGCAAGCATTAGTCTAGGTTTAGGATAGTTTCTGCAATTTTCTTTTCCATCTTTTTACGTTTTCTGCACTTCTTCCTTTAGTATTTCGTATGTTTCAGTAAAGGAATAGGGATGGAGACCTTAAGCTTTGTTATTTCTTTTGTTTTCAATCCTATTATGAGTAGCTAAATCTTTTGTCTTGGTTGAAGGGATCCATGTTATATGTTATTATGGTGAGATGTTTTAAATAGAATTTACATTGTTAATGAACATTGGATATCTTCAGATATATTCTTTCTAATTGAATTCGTTGGTTTCTAGGTACGCAACTAGAGATTAATTGATTTAACCACTAGATTAACGGAATATGACGTTCAGTTTCGCTAATCGCAAGTAGTAATTAGGATTGTCTTCTCTATGTTAGAGTTCAAAAATTCTAAGGAGATATTCACTTGATTGATTGCATGTCGTACATGTATTTTGCTTGCTCATTGGTTCTCGATTCTTAATGTTATTATTCAATTACACCTACGATCGTATCTAGGTTGTTGTTTAATAAAAATGCTAGGATACATGTTTCTAGTCATTACACTTAAGAGAAAACTTCTCCAATGAATGTTTGTTAATGATTACAATTTTATATTGAGGATCCATAATAGTATGATAACATCGATGACCCGAAACCAAGGTATTTTCTCATTGATTTTTCAGATTTAATTACTGCTTTTGATTTGTGATTTCTCCCTTAATTTTCTGGTATTGCCGTGACCAAAACCCCCCTCTTTACTTTCGTTATTTGTCCCATTTGAACTCGCTAACCTTTATCGTTAAAAATTCCTCGTGGGAACGATATCCACTTACCACTACTACATTAATTTGTATTAACGCAAGTGATTTCTTTTGAATTTGGTTGCAGGCGACAGCACCACTAAATTTTGGCGCCGTTGCCATGGAATTTCTTAACAGTTTTTGTTAGTGATGTTTTTGTTTTTTTTTGTGTTTTTTGTTTCGTTGCACTTGGTTACCTTGTCTTCTGTTTGTTTCAGTTTCACAGCTCTTTCTAATTTTTCGATCTTTTAGCGGCGTGGCTCACTATCAGTATGCTTTTTAATTCTAATTTTTCATATTATTCTTGTTATGATAATGAGTTTCCATCTGTTGCGACTTCTAGGTTTGACCATCAAGTGGCGGATTGCATACCCTTAGCCGTGTAAGTACCGAGAGATGACCAACAAGTTAAGGTATGTGAAGTTTTCTCATTTTTTGGTTATTCTTTTTGTACATGTTCCTTTTTGTAGGATACAAAGTACGGATTCACTTCTCCACCGAGCTACTATGAAGAGCAGTCCTACTTCGAGCCTCCACCTCCACCTCCACCATCGCCACCACAAGCTAATGAGATATCTTTGGAGGAGATCATAATGAGTTTGGAGACAAGTACTCTTCAATTCCAGCAGTTTAGACAACCATACGTGCCTCGACAAAATTTGAATATGACATCAAATGTCGAAGGTAAGTCTTCTTTGGAAGATATGTTGCAAACTTTGACTACTAATACTTTGATGTTTCATTGGAATACTAAAGCAAGTATCCAAAATTTGAAGAATCAACAAAGGAATTTGGAAAACTAGCTAAGTCAAATTGCAGCTGCCGTTAATCGAATGAAGGCACAAAGTTTTGAAAATTTTCCAGCACAACCAGAAATCGATCCTAGACAAAGTGCGAAGGCTATCATATTGCGAAGTGGTAAGGAATTCTAGGAACCACTTCCGAAAAATTCCAGAAGAGAGGTGGAACAAGAAATCACGCAAAGGGCACCTTCACAACCAGAATTGACGTAAAACAAGCTGTAAAATATGGTGATTCCGCCTCCTTTTCCAAGTCAATTTTTAAGGCAAAGAAGGAAGAACAAGCAGAGTTAGAAGAGGAAGAGATTATAGTTCGAGAAAGGATGGAGGATGTGCAACCTCCTAAGGTACAAGAAGAAGAAGAACAGGAAGAGCCGCAAGAAGTGCAGTTTTTAGGGGAGCTGTGGGCAAGCGAGGTGAAGACCGAAGGTAACAAGCATAATGTTGAGTCTCCACAGCCATTGGCGTTACTTTTACAGAGACCATCTTGGTGTGAGAAGGGCGATGCCCGAAAAGATGAGTGAACATTAGAGTACGATGGTGAAGTAATGAAGTTCCACTTATCAGAAGTCATGGAGCATCGTGCTGACAAGGAGCCGCATTCAAACGAAGTTGTTCCAGGCCCCTCACGGAGTTTGAACATGTTTCCTGTTGAACTCAAGCATCCCTTATATAATGGATGATGTACATATGCCAAAGGTCCAGCTTATGACCTTTGATAAGCGCTTAATGGGAGGCACCCCATTCGTATCCTTTTCTTTTATGTGTTTTGTTAGCAATTTTCTTTTATTTTTGTTTTTGGTTTAGTTTAATTCTGTTAGGAATTTAAATTCACATTTTTATTTCTGTCATTTTAATTTTCATCTTTTCTTTTAAAAAAATTAAAAAATAAAAATAAAAATAAAATTATATAAAAATAAAATTTTGGCTTTACTGCCACTTCTCTTATTTCTTTCCCTTCTTTTCCCTTCTGATTTCATCGAATTTCTCCTTCATGTCTCAAATTCCAGCACCATTCACCCACGTCACTCATAGTCTTCATTGCCAACGCACGCATCACCCCTCACTTTCATTTTTTTTATTTGTGTTATGATTTTGTAAAATTGCAGGTGTTCTCTACAGAATTGGCACAATGCCCAAGAAAACAAGTGAATCTTATAGACTTGCCATGCCCATCCATTTTGCTGCTGATGTTTCTCCACCACAATCACCTTCACACACCACCGAACTACCTACTGCCACATCCGCCAACACCTTGATTTCGGTACTTCCATAATAGAAAAGATTTCTTTAACTTTTTCCTTTATTTTTTTATGCTTCTTTAACATTGAGGACAATGTTAGTCTAGGTGTGGGGGAAAGAATTGGACTTTTGATGTGAAAATTTTCAGTTTTTGTGTGGTTTTATTGATTTTTACGTATGCATGTTAAGCTATGAAGCTTTGTTATAGTAGTTTGGATGAGATTGGGTTTATGCATGAAATTAAATTGGGCTAAGTGAGTTTTAAGGTGAATCATGTTGATTGATTGCAATAACTGATCTTATAGGCTTGGTCAAAATTTTGACATGTGAGTGATGAGGTAAATTGTGAAATTAAGGTGAATTCTTGAATTAAACCTGTGAGCGAAGTTTGAGCCTAAATGACATCATATTTATGTCATGCTATTTGTTTAAAGTGTGTGATGCTCCTCTATTCATGTTGCTTTCAGAACTTGCATGGAACCGGTTTGAATTTATTTGATCATATGGGATATAGAAGTGATTAAGGGCTTCTTTGTTTTTACACCCCCAGCTTAAAATTGACCCACCTAGTTATTTTCCTTTTGTAAACATGTTTGAGCCTTTAACCTTGTTTTTCAATTAATCACCTCATATTAAAACCAAAAACTCCATTAGCCTTTCCCCTTCACAAGTTGAATGAAGCATTGAGTAATTTGGGACTTTTGTTATATATTGTGTTATGAGATATTTTTATAGATACTTCTACTCATTTGTTGTTATTTTCTCTTATTTTTATTGTTTTCCCTTGTTCTTAGCGTATTCGAAAAAAAGAGAAAAAAGAAAGAAAAGAAAAGAAAATGGAAAAAGGAAAAGAAAAAAGAAAAAGAATAGTGGTACTAGTTAGTAATGAGTAGTTGTAGTCCTTTTCATTCATGTTTATCTCAGAAATTTAGTTTACGTATCCCTTTTACTTGATGCTTTGTGAATGCTTGTGATGAATCTTTTACCATGTTTTTACCTCACCTGTGAACCTAGCCCCATTACAAACCTGAATAAAGTCCTTATGATTTATTAGCTCATGTCATCTGAATGAATGATAATTGGTGAAATTGCAAGCCTATGGTAGTGCAACATATTAGAGTGAGATTTGAGCGAAACACTTTACCTCAAACACTTGAGTGTAAGAGCGAAATCCGTGAGAATAATTCATTTTGATTTCATGATTGCTTTTGAACAAAGATGTCTTATTTTGACTTCATTTATTTGCATTGGTGAAAAGCAATTATGATATGTGTTGCAATTAATTAAGTCCTACTGGCCCAAGTTAATAGATTGTATGCACTTGATCTTGTGAAGGATGAATTGACTGAGTGTAGTGGTTTGACATGTTTGCTCGAGGGCGAGCAAAGATTTGGTGTGGGAGAATTTGTTAAGTCATCAATTTGCACTTATTTTGTACTTAATTATCTTTAATGTGTTTAATAATTATCCGAAATTAATAGAATTATCTTATAATTGTTTAGAAATGATTTTCAACACCTTAGAGACGGGAATGAAAAAGATGGAAAAGAATGAAGAAAATCCGAAATTCCAAGTTTTCCAGCAATTCTGTGACTAAGTGTGAGCACGCCTAAGGATGGAATAAATCTGCAGAGTAATTTTCAAAAGTCTAATTCGAGATTCTCACAATCTTTGAAGATTATACTACCATCTTTCAAGGGGATTGACCACCTGAAATTGGGGAATACATTATCTGAAGAGAATTAAGGAAAGATAAGGGGAAAAGCAAGCATAAAAGAGAGAGGATGGTGATTCACGCAAACATTAGTCTAGGTTTAGGATAGATTTTGTTTTTTGCACATTTCTTTTCCATATTTTTACGTTTTCTGCACTTCTTCCTTTAGTATTTCGTATGTTTCAGTAAAGGACCAGGGATGGAGACCTTAAGCTTTGTTATTTCTTTTGTTTTCAATTCTATTATGA
>JAOQMR010000001.1:2834173-2847436 GCA_027563865.1 Erythroxylum pelleterianum
GAATCTACTTGTTTTTGTTTCTCTTTTTATTGATGGGTAACTTGTATATAGTTGACCTTCTTCACACTTGTAAACAATTCTCAATCTCGAGTACTCTCATGGTACTAGAACTGTAAAGCTTTGAATTCCTAGAGAAAATCGATCTGAGTGTTAAGCCTTCCTTGCCAGCATTCTAGTGATTCTGACCTACTTTTATTGCTAGTGACTTTTTTTCCTTTAAGCAATCAACCTTCATTGTCTAAAGCTCCTTTTTTTTTGCGTGTGTGTGAAGAAGTCAGAGGCGGTAGAGACAACTACTACAACACAATTGGAGGAGACAGCTCTCTCTCAACATCTCAATTAATTGCAAAATATCCAAATTGCATACACGTTGAACAAAAATTTTACCTTAATGGGCTTAACTCGTTTGCACCTTACTAAAACGGAAACTAAAGATCAGTCATCGCACAGATACGAGGCCAAAACCAAGGATCCTCAATTTGAAGCAGGAGATGAAGAAGATTCCGTAATTATGGAATGACTATAGAACTCTATGCCACTTGAGATTATTATGTTCTTTGTCACTGCCAAGGATATTTGAGATGCACTCCAATAAATGTAGTATAAGGCTAGCACAATCTAAGTGTACTAAGTCAAGGTAAAGACCATGACTATAAAACAAGGGAGTACGACGATTACTGAATATGCCAATCAATTAAAATCCTTGTGGCAAGGGCATAACTATTATAGGATTCAAAAACTAAATGTCCTGAAGATGAAGCTATTTTAAAAGACTTTATTAAGGAAGATAGAGCCTATAATTCTTTTGTTGTACTTAATTTGGAATTTGACCAAGTGAGAATCGGGATGCAAGAAGTTCCACATTTTAATGAGGTTGTGAACTAGTTTGTCAAGAAGAAAGTAGAAGAAATCTATTGCTTGAACCAAAAAACATGGCCAACTCTGCTATGGTAGCTAAAGGCGGCAATAATTCAACTACAAATTTTGATGAAACACCAAAGCAGTGCTAACCTGTGGCATGCTTACTGTAAGCAGGTATGTCATACCTATAAAAAGTGCTGGAATTTTCATGGAAAGTCTCCAACCCAAGAATGGGCAAAAGAGGAGATCAATCAAGAAAAGATGGTCAAGCTCATGTTGTTTCAATTCAACAAATTGAAGTAACACCTCAGAAGTTAGGTGGTCTCAACCAAGAAGAGGTCCAGATGATAAGATCTCTTATTAATAACCTCGACAGACATTCAGGTACTTGTTCTTTGAAATATTTAGGTGAGTTTCCAGTATCTATTAGCTTAAACGTTGGGAAAAACCTTTGCCAACTCCTAATGGATCAAGAGCTATTGACCACATCACCCACTAATCAACCCTTTTTTCACATATTTCCCATGTCCAAGCAATAGAAAATAGCCACACAAATTGTTCCTTGACCACTGTAGCAGGCATAGGAAATGTAAAGATTTGTCCATTACTGATTACAAAAAAGATTCCATATCCTTAGGTTATCCACGAACCTGAACCTTATCAACAAAGTGACTCGATATTTGAACTTCTATGGGATTTTTTATCATAATTATTATGTATTTAGGACGAGGATTCAAGGAAGACAATTGAACATGCTAGAGTATGGGATGATCTCTAGTACCCTGAAGAACTGAACCTATCAAGAAAGATTAAGGGCAACAAACCATTTCAATATGATTGGACAAAAAAGTAGCTATCGATATTGCCAACAAACCATTTCAATATGATTGGACAAAGCATGTGGAGATTGACAGGCATTTTATAAAAGAAAAACTTAAAAGTGGACTCAATTTCATAGCATTTGAACCTAAAATACAACAAGATGTTGATGTCTTCACCAAAGGGCTACTAAGAGAGAATTTTGAGCTCTTTGTAAGCAAGTTGGGCATGATCAATATCTATGCATCAACTTGAGGGGGAGTGTTGATATTAGCTGATTCTCTATAGATAATTAGTTGATATTATATTAATTAGTTGTTGAATCAATGGGATTTTATTGCTTAGAGAATAATAGATTCTCCTTGATTTAAAGAGGTAATTAGGGCAGGAAGAAATATTTTTCCCTCTCTTCAATGTAAGGAGCTAAATGTGGTAACATGACCTGGAATAAAGACAGAATTTTGAGCAAAGGTTCAAGGTGTATGTGAACTACTTTCATCAAAAATTATACTAGAAGACTTGAAAATTAAGTGATATGGCCCAATAAGACTCTACTTTGATAATAAATTTGTCATCAGTATAGCTCATAACTTGATACAACATGATCAATAAAGCACGTTAAATTTGACAAACACTTCATAAAAGAAAAACTAAAGAGTGATTTGATTTGTACACCTTAAGTGACTACAAAGAACCAACTCGTCGATGTACTTACCAAGGGGTTAAGTTTTAATTTTATTATATCTAAGCTAAGAATGAAGAATACCAATTCATCAACTTGAGGAAGAGTGTGGGAAAACAAGATTTAAGACTAAGTTAGCTATTTTAAGATTATTGTATCTTTTAGGATATTTGTATCGTTCTAATTAGGCTAGTAGTTTCTTATTTAATTAGGATATGTCGTATCATCTTATTTTTTTCAATCTCAAGTTCTGTCAAATGCCAAAGCTTATTAAAGAACACCACAAGAATTCATGCAGCAATATGATCAAGGATAGAAGCCTAGAACAACGTTATGGGCTTTGTACCGTACCAGCCAGAAGGTACCGTACCGGCCGAAAAACAATATGAAATCATGTTCAAAGGTACCGGTCGTCGGTACCATTCAGTACCGGTGATTTCGCATGATACTGGCCGGTATTTAAATAGGGAGACTATTTAGCAAAATTTTCAAATTTTTTGTAAAAACATTTCCCCCCTCCTACCTCCCCCACCCCCCTTTTTCAAAGTTTTTTTTAATTAGCTATTTACTTATTTAGTTCAAATTTTATTTTGATTTTTTAATTTATATTTTTAAAATAAAATAAATATTTTTATTACTAATAATAATTATATATTAAATAAAACTTTTTAAAAAATTATTTTTATTTAAATTTATTTTAATCTTTTATATAATATTTTTTAATAAATTATTAATAAAAATATTTTATTTTAAATATATTTTAATTATTAAATCAAATTTTATTATAAATTTATATATTTTTAAAATATTTTTAAAATTAATTATATTTATTAATAATTATTAAATTAATTTTATAAATTAAATTAAGTTATTTATATTAATTATTATTTATATTTTAGTAATACTTAATTTTAATTAATTAATTACATAGTATTAAATTAAATTGTTTAAATTTTTATTAATAACAAATATGTTAAATAATATATATTTAATTTCTCATCACTAACTCTTGTTGTAAATTGTAATAGGATCTTTATTGTTCTTTTTATTTGGTGTTTTGATGTAATTATTATTTATTATATGATGAAATTGTAATATTTCAAATAACTTGTATTGTTCTTAATTTTATACTTGAATGATGATTAAATGATCTTTTTTTGTATATTAATAGTAGTTATTATTTTTATATATGTGAAATATGTGAAAATTAATGTTAATAAAAATAAATAAATTGTTGTTATTTTAATTTCTTATTATTATGATTTTTGGAGACATGATTGATATAAATTATAAAGTATACAGTATAATATACTAATAGATTATTTTATAATTTTTTAAAAATTTAGGGACTATTTCATAAATTTAAAAAATTACCTGAAATGGTACCCGGCATTAACCAGTACCGGTGCAGTACCGTGCCAGAACCCAATCCAGTACGATATTCATAACATTGGCCTAGAATCAATCATATTCACCATCCTATTTTAACAGGATTTAAACTACTTCACCATATAAAGGAATAACAATTGTAAATTCAAAACATGTTAGCATGTGGTCCATTAGATAGAGCTAAACACTAATTATGTTCAGAGAGCAATGGAATTTTAGGTCAGGCACATATCACACATCAATTCCATAATTAATTTGGAACTTGCATGACTCTTTTGACATGCAATGTTCATATAGCATAAGGAACTTTTTCATCCAAACAAAAGAATTATTACTAAATTAAGATATCGACTTCAAGTTGAAACTCTAAAGTTCCTTCAGTCTAACCCTAAGTTTCTATTTCTTTTGTATTTCAAATGAAAAGTAAGCACTAACTGGTAAATAAAGGGGACTCAAAAAGAAATTTAGAGAAGGAAAAGATAAAACAATAACCTTAACCAGTTTAGCCATTCATTAATATCTTTCCGCACAAAATATTGCGAATGATCAATGTTTGGGGCAGCATGGAAAATGTCTCCACTACTCTTGTTGCCCCTACCCTGCATTAGAGAAACTAAAAACTTTGAAGATCTAGAGTATAATTGATTGAATGTAGGTATTGCTTTTTCATATATTTCTAATTAAAATAGTGTAAAGTACTCCAGCAAGATGCAAGTTCAGAAAATTTGCATGAGACAATGAGTTATGAACATTCAAGGATAATGACAGAGCACATGCACCATCATAATGATCAGATAAGTCAACTTGTCATCTTGCTACCGCCGAAGTAACAATTGCTTTTACTACTTAACTGCACTGCCTAGTTTCTAGGATAGTTCATAAGTATTCATTCAAGATCATAGTACATAGAAAATGATGCTTGAAAACACTTGAACAAAGACATACAATTCCTAAATACTCGAATAATATGAATTGAATTTAAAGATCAAGCTACATAGGAACATGATAGCAATGAGGAATCTTAAATGATAGCAATAAGGAATCTTAAGTGCTACGAAAATATCTATCAGACGATGGATCCTCAAAGCTTAAGTACCTGAAAATGAGGATCATCAGCAACAATTGCCCGGTCATCCCAACTTAAACGGCCTCCAAATATATTCCATACACCATTTTGATTTTGATAATGTGCACAACGATGATTTAAGACAACATCTCCAAGAACTTTAACGTCCACGTCATGGAGATTTCTCACAAGATCCTTCAATTGATCAATATTCCCATATCTAATAGAAAAAGAAAATTAGAAGTATCACGAAATCAGTTTAACATTTTGGTATTATCCATCTCAAGGACTAGAAAACGACTCTAAAAGAACACTCTTTAGAAAGGTTGGCTGGTAGTCACAATAATCAAAGACAATAAATCTCAAGGCACACTAAAAAGTAATGGAACATGCAAGTAAATCTCCAAAAATACTACAAGCTAGAACCAAAAAAATGGTTGTTATAATGTTTGCTTTAATCAGCTTGAATGATTTCCAAAACTAAGACAATCAAATAATCGTTCAAGTCACGAATGATAATGTCTCTCATAAACTTGGAAAAACTACCTAGAATTCAGATTATACAAATCCCTTGGCATGTATCCTTCAGGTGACACAGATTCTGTTGGTGGGGGTAACCAAATCACAGTAAATCCAAGTGAAGCTATTTCTGCAGCCTTTTCTTTAAGCTCCAGGTACCATCTTCTGGATTTATGGGATTCCCAGTTAAAGCCTTGAAGCAATATCTCGTACCCTGTCCCTGTCCCCGGGGCTATTTTAGGAGGAGCCTTTTTTTCCTCAGGCTTCAAAGTAGTTTCTTTTGAGAATGTAGCAATGGAACTTTTGAAGAAGTTGTAGGCTTCAGCAGCCAATCTTTCAATTTCTTGGAGAATACTTTCTTGTGTTTTTTTTGTTTTTGCCTTCCTACCACTCTGCGAGGAAATTTCACCCGCTAAGTTTCTTATCTCATTAATACTCCCATCAGTATCAGCAGTACTAAAATTTTCTTGATTTGATTCAACAGCCTCCCCAGACACTTGCACTTGTGCACTTACAGGTGCTTCTGGCCTAGGTTGAGCTGTTTGAGTAGTCAAGCTATTTGAACTTGAAAGGGGAATGAAGAAGTCATTTCTTTCAGGTTTCAGCCAATTATTCTCATCCAGCTTGAGAACAAAAAGAAATCCCATAAGTTCTTCGTCCAAAGAAAATGACCCTGAACACCCATTTCCATCCTCTTTTCGCTGCAAGAAATTACAACATAAAAATGATAAATAATAACAAGAAATATTCAACATTAATGCAAAAAGCACATGCCTTAAGATCATCGTCCTAAGATGTAATTCCATAAATAGACAAACAATCCATATTGATCAGATTTAACAAAAACTACACAAATAATTGTGCCTTAAGAACTGATTAAATGTGCCAAATAAAGTATATTGTAGAATTAGCTACACAAGCTAAAAAAGAGATAAGAAGCAAAGTGTTTTCAACACGACCTCACATCTTATGTCAACGTGAACGAACATGAATTTTGAATACACTCCTAAATAGACTTGATTACTAGACAAGATTATAAACCATATAGTAAAGATATTGATACATATTAAACTATATATACATATATGTATGTATAGATGTAACCGGTTATTATAGCTTGACATTGTCAAAGTCTAATCAAGTCCAATCAAAAGAAGAGGAGGGGGAGAAGAAAAAGAACAACAACAATAACAGCAACAAAATTCATCCTTGACATAGGCACCACAAAATTATGAAGTATATAATTTATATTACCTCCATAAGTGATCAATTAAGAAACAATTACCTATGATATGCAAGCAATTCCTAAAAAAGAGTGTAGTTGAGCCTATAGGTAATTGGGGAATGTATATTTAACAACAATAGGAAACTTTGTTATCCACATTTGAACAACTAAAACTGAAACAAAATTTGTAAACACGAATATTTACAAATAACAAAACCAAAATGTAAAAGCAAAGTTCTAGTTAATTTAGCATTCTCGTAAAAGACTGAAAGAACTAAAGTTTCATAATTAGATAAACCAGCATCATTACATAGATCCCCTCAGAGAACAGATTTCGTTTTGCACCTGCAATAAAGTTCGCAAGGCCTTGTTCTTGTATAAAGTGGTTCCTGGTGGATACGGAGCTCGTGGAATCTCCCAATTTTTATCACCATCTCTGCAAACTCCCCAATGAACAACTACTTGAGGTAGATCAGTTTCTAGATATAGAAGAAACTTAGCTGTGTTTGGGCACTTTCTAACTGAAACAGTCACTGAGTTTGCAATAACAACGTGCTTAGCAATAGGTTGCTCTTCATAAAAAGCTTCCAACTGCCTACTTCCTTGTTTGAAATCTTTGGACTCACTGTTGTTATCTTCATTTTTTGAAGGCAATGCTTCTGCCTTGTGAAATATGTTAGATAACAGAGCCCCTGTGATTAAGAGCACCAAAACAGCCAATTCGTCAGATAATACAATACAACAAAGCAGTAGGTACACCAAATAACAAATTGAAATGACAAGCCACCAACTCATGACCTACCTCATTAGTATCAGTAAGCATGAGTTGGATCTACAACTTAACCAGAAGCAGGTCACCTGCTTCAATTTCAACATTTATTTGAAACTTGACCAAAAATGTTGAAACAGGTTTCGGTAACAAATAATAAGCCAAAGATTTAACAGATTAATTACTCATCATAAGAAGTATGCAAGAGAAAGAGGGAACAAAAGACTAGGCGATACATCATTAGACTAACAACCCAAAGTGCGTTGATTGTTGTCTGATTATGCTAAACGACAAAAGCCATCCAAATTATGTGACAGATAACTCTGTCACTAACGCACCGTAAATCTTGCATTATTAAGGCAACTAATTAAAATTATGAATCAAACCATGAAACAAAGAGAGGAAATAGGTAATAGTCAGCATAGGACTTATGATATATATACCTGGCCATATATTGAAGCCCCATTTTGCTCCAACTACATTGCTATCATGTACAAGGTAGTCGACAAGAGGCACCTTAAAATCTCTTCCCTTATGCTGATAACAAGCTCCTGTTTCTTCATCCTAGACCACCACAATCCCAACAATACCAAAAGAATTAGTAGCATATGGATGCACATTGAATAATAAACAAAATATTATGATTCTGGACCATTAAATTCAAAAATCAGAACCTTCAAGACAAAATTTATGACTGCAATAGCACTATTGGAATCAATATTAATCATCACTTCATGAAATATATCTCCCTCTGAAGGTTTCTTTAGTGGTGTCTCTATTGCATAGTCCTGTAAAATGCAAAAACAGAGTACGGGCATGAGCTCAAAAAAGGGATGCAGCTATAGTGCTAAAATTTTAGAATCAAACGGTAAATTACTTTTATAGCAATTGAACCAGGTGGTCTCATGTTGTTAGGAGGCTGCTCCCATCCGCTACAAAATTTGAAAATTTGTCAATAATATATCAATAAGTAACTTTGATAGTCTTTGCACGTGACAAGGAGCAAATGAATGTGAACAAATCTTAGAAATAGAACAAAGGTCAAAAGCATAATGGAAAAAGTGTAAAACATAAAATAAGTGCAAGTTATGACCTGCCATTATCATCAACATAAGTAACTCCCCAGTGAAGTATCCATTTCCCAGGAAGACTACAACCTACAGTAAGCTGCCAATTCTTTTGATCCCTGGCCTGATCCAATCTGACAAAAATCTTTCCCTCAACCTACCGTCAGAAATCAAGCAAATCAATCTCTTTGTCAAATTACGACATATTAAAGGTCATCAAAACGAGCAGAAGCTTAATCCTTTCTATTCGTACAAACTCTACAGTCAAATTTCCAGACTGAATTGAACCAAATACCCCATCGCATCCTCAGATTACACCTGTTTTGTCGGCTATTAACAGTAAGACAATACAAAACAAGAACACACACCCAAGAAAAAATAACGGGCCTTAATCTTGCCAAAGTATCCTCTATCAATCAAGGAACGAACCAGCATCAACACTTCCATAACGTTTTCCTTTTTCCCTCGGCTTTCTCAGCAAGTAACCAGGAAAAAAAAAACACGCAAACAAATACAAACCGAGTTGCATTTCATATTACCGTTTCAGAACGAGAGAGACGGAAGGTCTCTCGAAACCACAAACCATCGCTAGGGGATCCTTCAAGAGTCTCGGCAAGAGCCGTATCGGCGGAGGAGCTAGCTCGAACAGCGTGAGTCGTACTACTAAGCCTCAAGCTGCAGAAACTGGCGCGAACAGTTGAGAGCTTCGTCAGAGAGCAATAATTGACAGAGCAAGGACTCGGAATCTTCGGTCTACACCGGACGCCGGGTCTCTCTCGCCGGGAGTACCTTAGAAGCGGCTCAATCGCTACCGTCGACATGGATTTGACGGTATTTGTCTAAAGTTGCGGAATTTGAATGGAAAAGATAGATGACTGAGAAATTTAAAGAAGAAAAGATTCCTTATCGGACCAGATAGTTCCCTGATGTATATCATGTATGATGGCTGCTAGTGTAAATATACAATGAATATAACCGTTTTCTGGATCTGATGACGGTACGTTGCGGTAATCACAAGGGTCGAATCATGAAAAGGACAAAAGATTCAACAGTTACAGATTTGCTTTTAATTTGAGGAGGATAAATATTGTTCTCAGCCTCCTCCATTTTCTCACTTCGACGGTCGTAAATTTTCTTCCCAGGACAAATCTTACCCGTGAAGTAAGGAGTTTGCGCGTTCAAAGCATGGAGTGTATAAGTGTTCCAATCGGGGATTGACAGTGAAACCTTTTCATCAGTTTCTTTTCCAAAATCACCATCTTAGAGACTTTTACTGGACAATCAACGCTACGTTTCCGTCCATCATCATTACAATATGCTTAGAGGTCTTGATGAGGTTGGTAACTTACAAAATTGAGCAAAGCGCTAGCTTTAAGTTCCACCATAAATGTAAGAAATTGAAGCTCTTAAATATGTCTTTTTCTAATTTTGTATTCTTCATCAAGCTAAGCTTGCTTCAATGCAAACCACGATTCATTGCTTGAAATCTTTCAGCTTTTTTATCAGGTTTATGGATTAATAAAGCCAAGAGTAGTCTATTCGTCTCTTTTGATGATGACGACTCCATTATCTCCTCACATGTACATCATGACTTAATTGTCAATTCCTGCCTTTTAAGATATTAATTACCGCAAGAGGATCAACTATATAGATTACATGTGGGCTTATGTCTATTTATGTAGATCCGCATAAATGAATGGTTAAGATTCAAATAGACAAAATAATATTAGACAGAAAATTTAGACTCATCAAAAATAGTCTTAAAATTTTAGACCGGCGAAAGGGTGTCTCCTTACGCAACAATCTTTATGTCCTATATAAGAGGAACCTGATCTAATTTTAATTACCCCAGCTCATTTTGGAACTAGATACTCTGTTTATATAAATTAAAACTCAATGTAGGTGGATAGTCTAATTTTGTAAGTTGGGCTGCTCAAGTTCACTTCACTACTAAGGTAATCAAAAGGTCTTTAAGCTAGTAATAGGATATAGAACATACTCTCTGTAGAAAGAAAGGAACACAAGGATTTTCCAAAATTTACAAAAATCTTGGCAAGTCTTAAGTCTTAACTAGTATCATGATTAGTTGAATAAGACAACACATTCTTGCTAATGGAATCCCATCTTGTATGAGCTCTACTCTAAGCACTTCCTGATATGCCAATTAATGATCATTATATTATTTGGCTGAGTTATTGAGTTCCTATATCTTTTAACACCTCAGCTTGAATTCTATCTTTTATTTATATATTTATCTATATGTATAAAGTAGAGTAAAGAGTTTGGCATATGACAAATTTTAGTAAAAGTAATTATAACCATATTAATTTATATATAGAGAGAGAGGAAGAATATAGTTATATTTACTATAATTTAATATATAACAAGTTATAGAGAAAATAACTCCAACTTTAAAATGTTATATTAACTTTAAAAAAGTCTTTATTATAATAAATATCTATTTAAAAATTAATTTTAACTTTGCTATCTCAATTTTTAATTTAAAACCTATATACATCTTTATATTTATTAATTAAATACTTAGATGCTTCTTTAAGTTTCTCATTTTAATTTTCAATTCAAACCTTAGTACCTCTTTAAGTTTGTAGATTAAATACCTAGATACTTCTTTAGGTCTCTCATCTTATTTTTTATTCAAATTCTAGATATCTCTATAGATTCATATACTAATTACCTAGATAAAATTTTATGTTCGCATTTTGTTTAAAATCTTAGATATTTCTTTAGATTTGTCATTATAATTTTATGTCCTATATATGGTTATTGGTCCTTATCTTTTAACACTTAAATTCTTTTAATATTTTAATTAATTTATTGTTATTTAATGCTCGTTATTTTTAATTCATTGGAAGGATAGAATTAAGGATAATTGTCTTCTATACCTATTGTTATAAAATATGAATACCTATGGTTTACACATTCCTATAAAGTAGGACACATAAAAGGAGGAACTATAAACACTTAATTTTGTCTTTTTAATTTATTTCTTTATAAATTTAAGAAAAAAAATATTTTCTACTTATTTTAATGCAAATTTATTTTCAAATAGCCATGTTACTTATTTGTAATGACTGATGGTATTTTTTATAAATAGATATGATATAGAATTTATAAAGTCCTTGCATAGTTTGTATTTAGGTATGATATTTTTATACTTAGCAATGGTATTCCTATATTAAAGTCAATGTGAATTATGCCAACTTGTGAATTAAAAACTAGAGCAAGAAAAGTTGACGTCGAGTGTTCTGCCATTTTCGTTCTCTTCGAGTGTTTACCGTACCCCTGGGCGGAGCGACTCAACGACATATGGCTTCCCTCGACAGCGAGGGCCATCTAGCAAAAAAGGGTCGGATCAGAAAATGGGACGAAGACCCTCCCCTGCCAAAGTGGACGTATAGCCAAGCTGTTACGGGCGGGACCATAGATGCAAGTGCGGTGTCCACCAACTGGCAGGAAGAAGACCCGGTAGAGGTGGAGGACGGTGATATCCAGTTCAGCGCAGGCGAGCAAAAGGGCCATCTTACTCTGTCTTCTCAACTGAAACTGAAGTTGGATCAGCAGTGGAAGCGAACGGTGGTGCTGAAACTCCTGGGCCGCCGGGTGAGTTTCGCAGTGTTGAACGATCGTCTGCGGAGCTTATGGAAGCTGCGAAGCCCTATCAAGATCGTGGATCTGGATCATGAGTTTTTCTTAGTCAAGTTTCAGGGGGAGGAGGATTTTTTGAAGGTTCTAACCGGTGGCCCTTGGACACTGTTTGGACAAGTCCTTGCCATCCAACGGTGGCATCTCGCATTCTGGCCGGAGCACGCCTCGATCATGCGGGCGGTGGTTTGGATACGCATTCCCAACTTGTCGATTGCTAGGTACCACCCGAAGGTCCTGTAGGCGCTGGGCGACTTGGTTGGATCCACGGTGAAGATTGATGAGGTCTCCATGACAGCGCAGCGAGGACGCTTTGCAAAGTTAGCGGTGGAAGTGGATTTAAGCGTCATGCTGCCCTCCTGTGTCTACCTCGTTGACGAGGCTCTCCTGATCTCATATGAAGGGCTCCCTCCGATGTGCTACCCTCTAGCGCCAATTTTCGCGGGACGTGATTGATGCATGCTTCTTCCAACAGAACGAGACGTTGTGGCTTCAGACTAACCTCACTCGGCAAGATTGGGTGCATCAGGGTGTGTGGGCCACCATATTTGGGGTTGCTTGTTGGTTCCTTTGGCAGTGGCGGAACCGTAGCCTGTTTGAGCTTGGGTTTGCTTGGCCAGACAATGGTACCCGACTTATTCTCGACTACGTCGAGTGGATCGCCAGAGCTCGCGTTATAGAATCCTCTGTTTTTCCCACACCGGCATTCCTATGGGTACTCTTGTAGGCTAGACCAAATCTTCGCCGGATTGGGTTAAGGTCAATTCGGACGGCGTCGTCTCCACTAGCAATTGCAAGTGCTCTGCTGGCGGGTTAATTTGGGATTGTGATGGGACCTGGTGTGGGGGGTTCCTGCACAGCCTTGGGCGAGGTTCGCCCGTAGAGGCGAAACTTTAGGGCGTGTATTCCAGCTTAACTTTGGCCTGGGAGAAGGGGTATCGCCGAGTCATTACTGAAGTTGACTCGCTCGAAGTCATTAATATTCTCTTTGCGTCTCCTAGTGTTCTTACTGAGGTTTCTGTTTTGGTGACAAGTATTCAGGCGCTTTGTCACGGGGATTGGGAGGTTCGTTTCCGGCATGTCTACCGGGAGGGAAACCAGTGTGCTAACACTTTGGCCCATCTTATAGCGCCCCAAATTAGGGGTTAGAATATTAAAGAAATTTAGTACGTTTTATGCTTGCTATTTGAATATTTGCTAAAT
>JAOQMR010000001.1:2865520-2883530 GCA_027563865.1 Erythroxylum pelleterianum
TTTATATACACTCATAATTGGATAAGAATTGACATGTTGAGTGCAAGCAAGAATATGAAACCAATTCGTCAGCCTCCCTTTGTGATGATCTTATCGACAGTTAAGAAAATTCAAACAACAACTGTAACAAAGCTGATTCCTTTTGCGTTTTCCTACACTAACTGACAACCGAACATAACTCATACTAAATACAAGTCCCCGATTTCCAAATAAGATAGGGAAAACAAAAAGAAGATAGAAAGAAGCGTTAAAGTTGGCAACTTGAGAAGAAAACCCGTTCCTTTCAATTCGGTAAAGAACCCATCAAACAGAAGATGAGAACAACAATGGCCGTTTACCTTTTATTATTTGAGCAGAGGAATTGGAAGATGTCGAGAGAAGACTGTGAGTGAAGAATATGAAGAAGATGCGTGGATTGCGCCCGTATTTATAGCGATCGACTTGCCTCGTATTTTCCAAGAAACCATTTTTGGAATCGAAAACTTCGCAAGTAACAACATTATGATGATGATTATTATGGTGAGGTAATAGGGATTACATCAGAAGTATTCGAATATTGAACATAGGCAATAATAAATATACAACTCTAAATACCTAATGATAATATTTTAAAAATCGAACCGAAAATTAAAAGCTTATAATACATAAAAGTTAAGGTTTAAAATGTTCAACTATCAGCAAAAAATTAAATAAAATCAAAAAATTTTAAATATAATTGAAAAAAATTTGTCATTATTTATTAAAAAATTTAAAGTTTAATTAAAAAAATTATTAAATTAAATTAATTAATTTATTTTATTTATAGAAAATTATAATTAATCAGTTTTTAATAACAAAAGTTATTAAAATAAATCGAATAAAAAAGTTAAAAATTAAATAAAAAATTAAGTGATTTAAAAAATTTTCGATTGATTTGAATTAGTTTGAACTAGTTGTGTTTTTTAATCATTTCATAAATATATCATATTATTAAATGCTTAAATTCTTAGTTTAATTAAAAGCAAAATTTGAAATTTCTCGTTGACCACTAGCTTGAGCCTTCCTGGTAAAGGGCAAATTAATTTTCTAGGTCTTGTGAGCAATTCTTCCTAACACTGCTTTTTTTTTTTTTGAACACTCCATTTATAAAAGGTGCTGGCAAAGAATCGAACCTAAAACTTAACCGAAATCAAATCTCTCTCTTACCTATCGAGCCACACCCCGAGGGCTCTTCCAACACTGCTTTGAATAAACATTTTGGGCTTGTAAGTGGCTGTTTGTTATCTGTCAGCGTTGATTTGACATGAACCATTCTTGTTTTCCGGGTTTTACAAGAAAGACAATCTTAGGCCTTGACATTACAAAAACAAAAAGTCGAAAAACAACTTTTCTTAACATCAAAAATTAGAAATGAAAAATATTTTCATTTCATCCTTATCTTCAAATTCACACAACATCGACCGTTTGACACGGTTCTTTGACCATTCAGGGAAAATCACATACATGCCATGGTAACCAACAAGAAAGACAGCTAGAATGTCAGAGCCAATTTCCTTGTAAAGGAGGAGTCGGTGTTTGGTACAATTTCCTTCGTACGGTCACAACTTCCACAAGGTCCGACTTATATTCCAAGGGCACTATTGACTTCAGTGGATTAGACTTGGTATGGTGTCGAAGTTACGTTCATCCTTATCTTCACTGTCTTATGTAAGGTTAGGATTATTATATCAGTAGAATTTTTGTTATCAGATATTTTTTTAGATCTTTTTTTAGAAAATTTTTCTAATAAATTAGTTGACTATTTGGTTATTATTTAAATTTTTTTTAAAGAACTTCATACATTAGACCGTTTGACAACATAGAAATAAAAAATATTTTTAATTTTAACTATATTTTATTTTGTAATAAAAATTAATTATGCATATAAATATTATTTAAAACATATTAAACAGTATGTAAAATACAATATATTAATTATTATATAATTTCAAACCATATAAAACAAATATATCTAACCAATTCTTTTATATAGATTATAACGTAAGTAAACTAATATAAAAATAAATATCAAAACATATAAAAAAGTCAAATAATATTATATAAATCCCAAAATAAATATTCAAGTTTAGTAAATAGATAAATACCTAATAAACGGAAAGATGAGTTTGTGGGTATTGTGGGAATTATGTGTAAAACATAAGGACAAAAGGGACTTAAAAATAGGTTATTTAATTGATCTAAAAAATCTACCTAAAAAAGCCATTTGGGAGTTTTTTTTTAAAGCTCCAAATTTGAGCTTCTTAAAAAGTTATATTTTGGCTGCCAAAAAAGTCATATCTATTAAAGAAGTACTTTTTTATTTTACAGTCAAACATTTATTTGTCTTTAAAAAACTTTTATAGTAAAAAAAAAGTGTTTATTAACCCCTCAAAAGCTCATTCAAACGTGCACTTAAACTCCATCCTCCAAAATTTCAGTCTTAACGTCAACCTTCATTTGGCATATGAACTTTCAATTTTCTATTATAAAATTTATGTGACATTTCTTTATTTCGAGAAGGCATCTACAGCCACCAATATATCAACTCTCAAATCTTAAAAAAAAAAAAAGTAGTGCATAATATGTAGAAGCTGGATGTAGCAGTACCACTCACGCATGTCTCATCATTTCATCAACCAGAGTCTGTGCAGCATGCAAAGGATCAACACAAGCCCCTGGTGCAATCTTCTGTTGAAGGCCCCGTTCACATTTTTTATGCCACTTCTCATAACTTTTTATTATGTTTAAAAAGCTAAAATTAAAATAAGAAGAGCTTTAATTGTTAAATGAGAAAAAAAAATCTTAGGTTGGACCAATAATTATCAACAAAAAATATAATAATAGGAGGAGCTAGCTAATAAGTAATAAGGAAGAAGACTAAAAGATACAAAAATATTATCTTATAAGCTAATTTTATTAATTTTTATAAGCCATCAATATAAATTGAATGAAGAATGATTATTTACTTGGATAAGGCACCTTTCTTTTTCTTTTTTTTTTGTATGCAAAGAAACTGCTAAACATGAAGTGGCCTATTATTAATTATAATATATGAGTAGGATGAATAGAAATAGAAATTGAAAAAGAAAAATACCAAGTCTACAAATTAGAAAAATCAAAATGACATTATTTAGATCATCAATCCAAATAAAAAAGATATAAAAATATCAATTAAAGTTGAAGAGATTGAAGTTGAGCTAAGGAGAGGAGAAAACAGTGTTGAGTTTTCTTTGTTAGTATGCATAAAACCACTCAAGTAAAGAGTTATATCCTTAATTCTAAAAAACTAAACCAATCACATTAAAAAAAATGGTAGATTGATAAGTAAAGATTAATGAAAGCAATCCAATAGTAGATGAAAGGGGCTAGTTAATCATTATAATTAGGATCATTAATAGTTTGCACTACTTTATCTATACATAGAAATATTATTACGTAAATTATACTCGATTATGCGCTATTTGTATTAAATGATTATTTTTTTTGATAAAGAAGGAAATAGAAACCAGTTACAAAATAGGTCGGGGGAAACAGGTTCCCGACTGATCCTCGACGAGGATAAAATGACACCCTATCGGTGGTTCTTCAAAATAATTGACTCCGAGATCAAAATGGGTGGCGTAGTATGCCAGCCAGTCGGCACAACGGTTGCCCTCCCGATACGTGTGGCTATGGGTAACAGTCCAGTTGCGGGAGAGCAACTCATGAATACTTTGGACGATGGGATTGTGTGCCTGCGCTCGGTCGGTAGCGGAAGAAATCAAATGGAGCGCCGAAGTGGAGTCCGCTTCCAAAACAAGTCTGCGGTAGCCGAGGTCCCAGGCTAGAGAGAGCCCAGTATAAAGCCCCCAGAGTTCCGCTGACAATGGGGGACACCAGCCAATATTGTGAGTGAAGCCGCCGAGCCATGTGCCCACACTGTCCCGAAGAAGGCCTCCGGCTGAGGCGGAGAGCGAAATGTTGTTACTGCTGCCATCAGTATTGAGCTTCACCCAATCCGTGGAAGGTGGTCGACAGCCAGTGGGATGATGTTGACGAATGCGAGGACCGAAAGCCGCTGGAATCTGCCAAACAGCTGCCTGTCTAATAAGACCTGCATAAGACAAAATACAATCAGATGGGGAGGAAGGCAAGTAAAGGAAGCATCAAATAAAGTCCGATTGCGCCAAGTCCAAAGGAGCCAACACGTGATGCCAAAGATGAGCGGCCAAGCGTGGCCATGATCCCGGCCGTTGTGATGCAGATTATGCAGGAGCCAGGCTTGCGCGGACATTGTGAAAAAGCCTCGGGGAAGAACATAAATGATTATTCAACATATGATAATTGAAAATTAAATATAGTTTCACCATTACATATTTGTTCAAAGAAAATTTTAGTTGAAAAAATGGTCACCATATCTGTATCAATATAAAAAAAGGACAATATACTATACTATAATATAGTTGTTAAAATTATTATGGTAAACAAAACTAACATATAATAAAGAATATAGTTTATCTTGAATATTTTTATTACCTAACCAACTTTGGGCACACATAAGGGCTTTCACAATATTAAGATGAAGTCGAGTACAATAAGGAATAACTATCTGACTGCTAATACTAAAAATAGACTCTGAAGCAATGGTAGATACTAAAATTGCAAAGAGGTCTCATATAATTATTTGCATGATCAGATAAGAACTTCAATGTGTTTTCCACTATGATAATACATTAAATCAAGCCTTTTTCAACCAAGGTTATAACACTTGGCTCCAAATAGTTGTCCAATTCTATCCTACTCTAAGTAGCCCTAATCTTTTTTTCATTGTGAATTGTTCAAATTTGGGAATCAAACTAGTTATATCAAAAATGGTGAAGATGAAGCTGAAGTTGATACTAAACTACTGTGATCCTGATTTTTGTCTAATCTTAGTTGATAGTTATTAAATAAATCATACCATAATTGTTTAATGATATCAACATGTGCTTGAGCTCACTCACCTTACAACTTTTGGTAATAAAAATATAATATCTTAATCTTATATCATAAGTCCAACACAAAAATGACTGTCATAGTTTGTCCTATCGTAAATCAATAAGAATTAAGTCTCTCTATTATATGTTCTACCATTAACTAGATTACCTCATTGAAATAAAAAATACAACCAAACAAAAGCTCACTTGATCTCAGTCGTGCAACTAAAGCAAATGTGCCAAATGGACTTAGTAAATGGGCTCGAGATCAGTAACTCGAAATCAAGGAGCTAGGTTCGATTTAAGTTGACCTTGGGCCAGGTTTAGGTTCAAGCTACCTAGGCTTGGCCCTGCTCGAGGTCCGATAGATATAAGAAAATTAGGCTAGGTTGAGCCCGATCGAGCTTGGGCTCGAGCTCAACTACCTTGAGCCTGGCTTGAACCTAGTCACCCTGACCCATTGCTAACCTTAGTGCCAAGTTGGATATTTTATTCTTAAAAACAACTAAGGAGCATTATAAAATATATCCAACTTCGTACAAAGTGCTTTAACCAACTCTCATTGTGCTTCTTTCAGAAGGAAAGTATACTAAGAATATCTGTCTTAACCTACTGAACACCTTAATATACTTGGTTATCAAATTCAATCTGGTCAGACAATCCAAAATGAACTCATTTTGTACACGAAATGCATATTTGTCTTACAGTTTCTTCAAAAATTTCTCTTTTAGTTGTTATACTCCAATTCTCAATGGTACTCTGGATTGATTTTACCGCTTCCTTTATTACCTCCAACTATCATTTACAATCAAATTTACAATGTGCATGAAATAACTTATATATAATAATTAACTTTCCAATAATCAAAAAGCTACCAACTTGTAACTTGTTCTTCAAATTCAAATTTTCTATCATTATATCATTTGTGTTATAGTTTGTCTAGAGTTATGGTTAAAAGCTTGTTGTTGATGTTCTAATTTATTATGCACTTCATTATCATAGTTGTCAACCTTTCGCTTGCATGCGAAGTTGGCACATAATAAACCTACTATTTAAAAACATGATCAAATACGATTATAACATAACCAATAAATAAATGATATAACATTAAATAATATAATTTACTTTAATAGTCGACAATATAAAGTCTAATCGTTGTTAATATAGTAAGTTGTCACCACCATGTAATCATTTTTTTAGTTATCAAATCATCCATGTAATGATTACTCATTCGTGAATAGTTGACAACATATTCAATATTTCTTTTTTTTTGTTGTAAATCTTAAAAAGATATTTCTTAAAAGTATTTCGAATTAGGATCTTAAAGGTCATTTAGAATGAGGTGAGTAATATCCTGAAGTTTTTGCTATTAATAATAGAGGGTGGTTATTCATCACTAATGATCATCTAACTTTGATTTGTTGTTGTCATAAATGTAACATCCATTTCATTCTTCCCTCTCATTAAGTTAGAGATTAAAAACGTTTGACCTTGTAGTACCACTTTTTTTTTTGAAGTTGGTTAAAAATTAGCTGATTAGGTTGAATCAGCCAATCCTATCAGCTATTTACCAAACAAACTTATGGATTTTTTTTTAAAGTCAACCAGCTAAAATGAGTTGACCAGTTAAAAAAGAGCTGATAAGCTCTTTACCAAACACACCCTATGTGTTTATTCAAATGTGAGGTTTCACCTTTAAAACTCTCGACCAACATCTTGCAATAATACTTGCATTCGCCCTTTTTAACTCCATCTCTTGATCTAATCTTGGTAAAATAAATCTAAACATCATTTCTTAATACAACTGTTCCTTCAGCGTGAATCATTTCTTCACTTGGTATATTGCTACAAGGTACCAAATTAGAACCCTCCACTGATATACTGTCAGGTACTGAATTAGAAACTCTCTACTAAGGAATATTGATATCTATCTGAAATAATTAACATATATGAGGCATTATATGTTCGTATACTTTACACTTCACTGAACATTTACATCTACATACACATATCCATATAACTACATATGGATTGACCCAAATCAAAAGATCAGAGTTTGAACCAAAAAAAACTTGAGCCCAAACCTTAGTTTCAAAGATAATCTTATAATTCAATTTGTCAAATTCCAAATTAATTGTAAAGTAATTTACTTTTCTGCCCTCACAAGCATCAATTAACAGTATCTGATAGGGACATGAGAAAGAAAGTGACAGAAACTCTCCTCTCTTTATGGAATAAAAAATATAAAGAACGACCGCACTGTTCAATCGGTGAAACTAAAGCAATTTCTTAATACGACTGTTGTCCATGATGTCTTCTCTTTTCTCATCAACGATCAAAACCGCCAATTCCAGCTCTTTAGCTTTCGCTCCTTACCGGCCTTGTTCTCTTTCATCGCGTTTTCTGCAAACCCCGTCAAGGAACTTTGTTTTCTTGAAGAAGTCGTGTTTTCCAGGAAATTCAGTCTGTACCCAGAAACGATCTCTTTCCATCTCATCGGCTTCTATGTCTGAATATGAATCTGGACCATCTTCTCAGGTTAAAGTCTGCATCTTTGATATATAGTGTCATACCTGAGGTGTTTGCGGTTATAATTTATTGTTTCGGTGTCATATTATGAATCAACGAACTGGGTCTAAATCGTGTATTCACAGGGAACTGATTCGTTTTTAAGGAATGTGTTGGCAAGTATGGAGAGGGTCTATTTGGAAAGGAATCCCACTGCAAAAGCAATCCTGGAACTAGTAAATTCAGCTGACGGTGGACAAATAGCCTATGATCATTTCGCCTTCAGGACATTTGGGGTATATCTTACCAAAGTTTATAACCTTGTTGTCATTTCTTCAACAGTTTACTGTACATACTATGGAAAAGATTTTCTGGTCTGAGTTTGTCGTTTTCAGCATAATGATTCTATAGCTTCCTATCATTTATGTTGGTTTCGTTCCATTTAGATTGAGGAGTGTAATGCAGTGATGGTTAAGTAGTTCTTCTGATTGATGAATTGTAGGTGAGTGGCCACGGCATTGACTCCTTGGCTAGTTTTTTTTTGGATTATGGCTACACGCAACGGGAGGAGCTAAGATTTCCCGTTAAAAAGATTAAAGCTCTGTGGTTTTCACCTCCATCTACTCCTTTGGACCTTGCTGGAGGGGGTGTTAATGGTCCTTTGCCGCGAGTTTTTATATCCGAGCTTCTTGTCGATGAGTTGAGCCCAGAAGCTCAAGTTAGTACCAAAATCCACGACATAGTTATTTTCACACTTTACTCTTAAGGATGTTGTATTGATTGCATTTTTACTTGTTTGTTTTTGCTACGAAATGTTTGATGGCGACAGTTCAAGTTGTTATTCTTGTTCCGTTCATCTATCTTTTGTTATAATCCGTGGCACTCTTGTTTGTTTCGTGAAAGTACCTTCCTTGAATCTTTGATGTTGATGGAAAAGAAGAGCTACTTTAATCAATTGTACCATTTGACACGTCTTTTATTTTTCTATGACCTCATTTTCTTTTTCCCCTTGAATACCGTCGCATCATGGTTCAAATGTTACTTACAGGAAATTATTAAGAAGTACATAAATGTATCTGGTAGAGGATATAGACATGCAGCTCTTGCCAGTTCTGTGGGATCCTTAACTTGGGAGAAGCCCTTACATTCTGAGTTTCAGCAATTGGCTAGGTAAATACTCCACCTTTGTGTGTGGTCTCCGTTAAGTTATATTATTCTGTCTCTAAGGATATTACATATATTTGCAATTTGTAATATATGCTGATAGAGTAAATTATTGCTGTGCTTTTTGGAAGCAATACACTTAAATAATCTTAAAGATCCGAGAATTTTCACTTTTGTTGAGTTACTCCTACTTGTCAATGCCCAGGGAGAGTGAATATGCTGCCTGGACCCTTGTCAATGGTTACGCACTGAACCATGTCACTATTTCCACGCACCAGCTCAAATCTCACTTGAGAAGTATAAATGGCCTCAATCAGTTTGTTGAAGAAAAGGGGTTCAAGTTGAATTCTGAAGGAGGTGTTCTTAAAGGTTTGTTATCTCCTGCTAACTGTTGTCTTTTTACTTCTGAGTGTATTGGTTATCCTGGAAATGGATCTCGGCTGCTCCATTTTGATGTTGGTTGCCATCTTTCTCAAATGATTAAGAGGTCTAGTTGTGGTGAGGACTGGTAGATCCTCAATAGGATATCTAGACGTGGAACTTTGGATCCCTTGTCAAATTGATGCCAGATGTACAGGTCTGGCTTAAATAGAAATATAGGTTGTACTAAAGCTCCTTCAATCTGAATGTTCTTCCTACCTTTGGAATTCATCCTTGCATTGCTTCATGAGCTAGGAGATGCTTTGTTTCAAATTCACTTCATGCATGAAAATGCATTACCGAAATTGAATACATTTTAGATTCCCAAGGAGGCTATAGGATCGGCAATTCAGCTTAGTCACATAGATATGGTAAAATGATAAAATGAAAACTACATTGTTCGTACACATTTTTGCTTTATCTACTCTATAAAGCATCAATCATTGAGACTGGCTATTCAAAAATTGGACCTCGAGCTCTTATGACTTAGTGTATACTTTGCTGCCAGTGAGTCCTGATGGCCTTCTTCTGCAAAGTTCAACAGTAGCGGATTCTATTTCCTTTAAATTTTCAGATGGCACCACTGAATCAGTTCCCTGTTCATACATTGAATTTGCTGAACGGCTTGTGTTGCCACAATACAAGGATCTACCAGCCGAAGAGGTATCTAGTTCTAGTGCTTGCAGATTACATTTTATTTTTCTACATTTATCTTTCTGTAATTATTCCAGTGATAAAAGAATGTGATTATTTACATGATAATTACGTATTTGGCAGATTAAGGAGTGCCACAGGCGTGATGGATTTGAGGTTGGAAATGCTGATAAGATCTTTGAGAGCACATATAAAGAGCAGTTGACAAGGAGGGTTGCCTAAGATGCAGAAAGATATGTGAACACAGTGGATGCGTGCAGCCAGAAGTTCCCTGATAAAGGTTCCTTAAATCTGAGATGCTGGTGTAAATAGTTCTATGCAAACATTATCCAAATGGTTTTAGTTAATGAAAATAAAATGCTACAGCTTTCATTCGAGTGAGAGGCCACCTGTTATCTGAATCATCTGTTATGTTGTCTTAACACCTTGAATGCCCTTTGCCATACCTTCTTTACTGTTAACTAGTGAGTAGCTGCTTTAACCAGTATTATAATTATTTGAGAGATTATTAAACAAGGGCTTATAAGAGGTCGAAATCTGTCAACTCAAATTCCTTGCTTATTAGCTCCTGATATCTGTCTCCACATGGACAAGTCACATCTGGATGCCACGTCCAAAAGCCTTATGAAACTTCTTCTCATTTTCTATCTCAAAACATTTTTCACAAATGACCAGACCTAATTATGAGAGAAACCTCAAACATATGAACTCATCAACAGCCGGGAAAAAAAAAACCAGGTGGCTCAGGACAGGCAAATATTTCAAGATTATTGCAACTTTCAAGTACATTGACAAGTAATCTGTTTGGTCGTGTATGGCTGATTGAAGGGTGGTATGAACCTGCCATGATCTCGACCAAACTCTATGTCCGACAAAAGCTCTTACCAAACTTTCCGCCACATCCATTGAAAGGGCACTTTGTCTGGTTTTCACTAAGTGCCTCGAACTTTATCAAACATCAACTGAATCTAACCACTATATCATCTCTCCACAAAGTTGACCACGAAGGCCACCTTAGAAATATGACAAAAGAACATGATGCAAGGAGCTGATAATCTTTTCATAACATACTGCACTAACACATAACTGTTGAGTGTTGACAGACATTTTCCTCTGTAGCTTGACCTTCCCTGAGATGCTCTCCCCATCTGGGATCTTTCAGTTTAAACAAAAAAACAAAGCAGACTGTTCCTCTATTGCTTGCCAGCAGTCCAATAACAAATGCTTTTACAGAAAATACAACTATACCATGAACTAGGGGTTGAAGAGGAGAAATATGGAATGGAATAAAATAGATAATTACTGACACTGTGCTATCCTTTACCATTTGGCTTTGGTGACTGATGGGGATATTGATGATGGTAAGGAGAAGCGTAGGAGCCATTTGGTATTGACAGGCTTCTTTGTTGCCCATTCCTAGATAGTAATCCCATCTGTGTGCGAATACCATTTTTGCCATTAGGGCTGGAACCAACACGGTCAGCTTGCATGGTCTGAAAATAGTACGCTGAGCTGGCCATGTCCTTAAGGTTAGGCAATGGTTTTAGTGCCTCGACAACTTCACTCATTAAGGGCCTGGCTTTTGGATCCCGGCTAAGGCAGTGAGCAGCCACTTGTGCAGCTTTCTGGGCACCTTTTATAGAAAAGTGACCTTCAAGCCGGGGGTCAATCAATCTGTAGAATCTTCTTTTCTCTCCTAGATGTGGCCGAGCCCATTCTACCAAGTTATGTTCTCCATTGGGTCGGTTCTTGTCCATGGATCTTCTGCCAGTAATCATCTCAAGCAAAACCACACCAAAACTGTATACATCACTCCTTGATGTAAGATGTCCTGACGCAAGAAATTGTTCAACAGATGAGAATTGACATAACAACAATGATAATCCTTTTTACAGGTTTAGTGTTAATCATTGTCTCAACCAACTAATCTGAAGAAGATTAGGACCAAGAATGGAGCAGGGTTAGTGAGAATCTGACCTTTTAAATTACCAAATTGACCTGCAACCTTTTTTTTTGGAGGAAAAAAAAACTACCAATAATATGAATTATGAGGTTTCACACAAGTAGATATGCTCTTGGTTAAGTCATGAGCCCGTAATGGATAGAAAAATCTTAGTTCAACATCTTACATCTATAAGGCAGGATATAATTTATACAACTGCGACGAACCAGCATTATTCAAGACTCTAAAGAAGTCACACGAGTCAATGTAAAAAGACGCAAGTACAATAGCCCACAAGACAAATGTTTCAACCTTCCTATAACTAGAGGTAGAAGCATCACCATTATATATCCGCCAGGACATTCACTTGGAGAGTAAAGGGCATGGGAAAACTTTTACATGAGAAACCCATTGTTAGTCATCAATTATGTTTAGGTTGTCAAAAATGGTATCCCAAAAGGAATGGAACTTTTACATGAGAAACCCATTGTTAAAGTACATATGTAAGGTATGTTGTCAAGTATGAAAGGCAAGGAGTATTTACCAGTCATTACATATTCTGGTGCTGCATATCCATAGGTCCCCATCACACGGGTTGACACATGTGTCTTATCTCCCTCAGGACCATCCTTGGCAAGCCCAAAATCTGAAAGCTTGGCATTGTAGTCCTGAATAGCAAATTATTAGAATGCATAAAATAAAAAGAGAAAAACTTGATGGGTAAGCTACTCACTGCATCTAATAGGATATTTGAAGTTTTGAAATCACGATATATGACTGGCCTTTCTGCCTCTTCATGAAGAAAAGCAAGACCCTTTGCAGCACCTAGTGCAATTTTCATCCTTATGGACCATGGAAGTGGAAGTGACCCTATATAATAGTAACGTTAAACGGAACATCAGATTGTGACATGAAAGAGAGCATGCTGTATGAAGTAAAGCTACAAAGGAACTGAATCAAAGTTAGATGTCAAAACATATTTTAAAGTCTGAGTGAAGACTTGGAAACTCAGATTCTAATCTAGTTTACTAGACAGTTCCATCATATGAATAAGCAGAAGTCAGATAGAAAAACCTTCCAAAGTTATAACCTAACTCAGTCAAGAGAAAAACTAGATAAACAAACTGGAGAAAATTTTCTGTATAACAGTATGCTTATCCCTTTTCGATGTAAGGGTATAAATTAGGCTGCATCATATCAAATATTGGTCGAGGGAAGCCATCTTAATCAAAATGAAAGACTCAAAATTCTAATTGTTTTCTTACTCTTCTTACTGAAATCTCAACAATATTTGGATGAAAAAGGGCATCTAGAAAGATAAAAAAGGCAGTTAAAATACTTCTAAACAGGTGATTCTCCAAGCTTCCTCGAGGCATGAATTCATAAACTAGAAGCCTTTGATCGTCTTCAATGCAATAACCTATCAGCTTAACCAAGTTTGGGTGAACAAGATCACCTAGAAAACTTACTTCAGCCTGCAATGTAGAGGAGCCAACAATAAAAGAAACTCATCTGACTATTTGAAAACAACATCATTAAAAAGAGAGCTAGAAAGGTAAAAAGAATATTCATAAAAACTTGAGAAGTATAACATATTCATATAATTCTATACCAGCCATTCTTTATGACCTTGAAGCCCATCATGATTAAGAGTTTTAACAGCAACAGTAAGCCCTGTACCGGGTTTCACAGGAGCAGTTCCATTTTCTTCAATCCAACCCTTGAACACGCAACCAAAACCTCCTTCACCAAGAAGACTCTCAGGCCTAAAATTTCTTGTTGCAAACTTAAGGTCATTAAAAGAAAACTTCCGGAGTCGAGAAGCAACTTTGAGCTCCTCTTCAAGTTTGGAAGTAGATGAATTACTTTCTGCAATACTCGTGGCTGTAGATGAGAGTACTGGAGCAGCTGGTTGGTCTCTGCTTGTATCGTTTGTAGATTTACTTACTGTTGACATGAGATAATTTCCATGTTGAGGTGTCTGAAAGATTTAAAGGACATGTAGACATAGATTGCAAGTATTTGACAGAGCAACATTACAGTATAAGTACTTTCAAATGCTAATTAATCTGTGAGATTCCAATGCAATAAAATGGATCCCAATAATCCAAGTTTAAAGCAAAGAAATCATCTAAAAAAAGTCTATTCAAAGAAAACTAAATTGAACAAATTGAACATCAAATGGCTCCTCAATAACAACAGCACTCTAGTTATTTTAACATGTCTGGAGAGCAACTATCAAGACTAGTTTAGACAGCAATAATCAAGAGTAATCCACAAATAGTTTGCTCAGATGCAGTTAAAGTAAAGTTTCCGTCCACCTAACATCTATTATGGGAATTCAGCATATTCAAGTTTATCTTCTACTTGGAAAGGTTTATTTCCACTCCATCGACTATTCAGATCATTTGTGGAACCCAATTTAAGCTACATTCTGACCTTTCAGCAATTGATATTTATATACAAATCTAGAAAAACAATAAAGAAAAAAGAAAAGGTCTTCAGGCATTAAGTTTGAGGAAAAACTATTGTGAAGTTTAGACAGGTAAAAAGGGTTCCTATAGAAACAAATTGCTGAATGTTAAAAAGAAGTTGACTGGGAACACAGTCCAGCAGGTGTGTAGATAAGAAGTCAACCAATGAGAACAGGAAGTCTTATGGTGAGTCTCAATATAACTTGATGAAATGAATGCTTGCCCAAAGTAAAGCATAAGCACATACCAACTCGTAGTTTTACACATCCAATCTAAGCTAAAACTGACTGTTTAAGCACTTACATAAATTCCAAAAGCAAAATTTGTTGAGTAGACATAATTTTCGGACAAGATATCAAGTGATCATAATGATATTGAGTTTTTTATTCTACTGAAGACAGCTTTATTTATTCTAAATATTTGAATTTTGAAGACAGAATTTGTAAAGCGCTGCTTATTATGGGTATAGTGCAACAAAACATTTCCTAATCTCGGCATCAATTGGCTTACAGCTAGAAACCGAGTAGTGACATACAAATTTCTTTCGCATTTTTGTCTTACACACAATTACTAACCATTTCCATAAAGAAGCCGACGCACTACGCCAGAAGAAAACAAAGTCTTAAGTAAAAATATCAACTTGTCTCAACAGAAAGATGTGAAACAGTGCCATGAAAGAAATGGAAGTTACCGAAATGAGTACTGATCCCGCTAACAGAGCTGTCAACTTTGGATCTAGAAGAAATGCAGCTCCCCATAAGCCTCAACTTAAACCAGCACCCCGTCTCCACTCTCTCTACACCATCACCGTCGCTGTCGGAGCCGCCACCGCCACCGCCAACTCTCTTTTTCTTCTTCCTGCCCTGTGATTTGCCCCCAGACAAAGAAGACCTAACTTTACCATCTTCACCACCTAATCCCATGTCAGCCTAAAAACCCCCAAACCCCTTCTCATCCACGAAGAAAAGGAAGCCCCAAAACCCACCTCTCAACCAAAAACTGCCCCAGACCCAGAATAGCAAACGAAACAAAGAACCCAAAAGGCACTAAAATATATCAATTTCTCCTCAAGACCCACCAACCCAGTAGAGTAAATGAACCGGAAGGACACAAAAAATGGCAGACCTTTGAAGTCATAAAACCAAACCAAGTTGAATAAACTGTCTGGAGGGACACCAAAAGCAAGTTTGGTTGTGGTTCACTTTTCCTTTTGTGTTTCCAATCTCTTTTGCTCCTTTCTATGTAACAAAGATAGAAACAACAAATCCCAGTTGAACCAGTAAATGTCTGTTCTATAGGGAGTAGAAAACCTCAAAAGGAACAAACTTCTTCACCTACACTCAATGCTGACCAGTTTAGAACCAAAGAAATGGCATAATGGAAATAAAAAAAATAAATGATTTGCAAATAATCATCGAGTAAGACTCACTCTCCCTTGTCTATCTTACTATACTATTGTTGATTCCATTCCATCTTATTTTTGTCATATTGCTTTTTATTTATTTTATAGTATGCTTGACACCGGAGAAAAGCCAAATCAAGCTGCCCGGGAAATTGGGGAACGCAAGTGCGGGCTGCCCGAGTCTACCCCATAACCATAAAGTGCTGCCTGTGAGAGAGGGGCAAAATGGGAAGAGGGGGGCAGTTCGGGCCTCGATGAGAATGAGAAATTGGGAGCTTCGGTCAGGAGAGATATTAAAAGAAACGTGGGACCCGCTGTGGGCAGGAGCAGGAGAACGACGAACTTGACGTGTCCAGCAGCAATGCCATTTATATTTATGGTTAAATTTATTTTGATATATTATCATTATACTTTTAAATTTTTACCATTAATAATTTTTTATAATTAAAATTTTAATTTTTGTTAAATATTTTAAAATGACATCATATAATAATATGTGTAGTAAAACAATGTCATTTTAAAGTTTGCAATTATATTTTTTAATGAAAATTATCCATATAAGAGAACAAGTATTATAAAATCAAAATTATAAGAGAATTATTAATAATATTAAAAATAAAAATATGTTAATAATATAACAATTCAAGTTTATTAAATTTAACTCTTTTTTTATTCTTTATTTTATCTTATATATTTTGTTTTCTTACATACATTACATGTTTTTTTTATCATACTTCTACTTGAAATTAATTTAATATCATTGTGTATCTTGAATTATTAGCTTTCATGGTAATTATATTATTTGTGTCATAACAAGTTATATATTTTTCTACTAACTCTATTAATATTTTAAATGGTAAATTATCTTTAAATTACAAAGAATTATCAAATCTTTCACAAATTTTAGTTTTTAACACGATTTATAAAAAATAAGCAAAAGGTACTAATTGTCATTTAATATTTTTTAAAAAATCTAAATTAATCCCTACTATTATCTAGGATATCAAGTTACACTTTAATATTTATAAAAAAGTACTTTATTTAGACTTACTAAGTGCTAATGTGATCTTAAAAATAATGTTTTAAATACTTATTAAATATGTGATTTTCACCTTAATTAAGCTTTTATCGTTATCTCTATTCCTATTTTCAGGATACAATGATTATTATTTTAGTAATGTTGAGATATAATGAGTGTTATTTTAACAACCATAGAATGCAAAGTAGTATAAGAAATAACTGTGGAGACTTACTTAAACTTTGTATGAAACATTAAGATGCAAATAACCCCTTTGATAAAAATATATTTTCATGTGCATTTTATTTAGTGAAAATTTTAAATATGTTAAACTTTAATTTTTGAAAATTTTAATACTTAGAATTTTAACTTAAGATTTTGTAAAAGTGTTAATAATAATCTAGTGTATATTTAGTAAAATTTTGAAGAAGAATTTAATGAGGAAATCTTTTAATAAATTTCAAATGATTAAAATTTAAAAATCATAAAAATAAAGAACATGTTCAAATGTTGCCAAAAATTTTACATTAGCTCAAAAAATATTTGACTATGATGATGAAATGTATTTGAATAATATTAAGTTATATCATTAGCATCATTGTTAATTCTCTTTGCCCATTGTTCTTTTATTCTCACTTTTGCTTCTTACATCTGTCTCTGTTTTTTTAAAAATATTTATATATGATGGGCCCACTCGAGACCAAACTTGTTTCTCATCTTCGAGGGGAACAAGGTTCCTTCCAAGACGAACATGGTTGTTTCTTCATTGGCTTTTGGCTCTGCCTGAAGCTCCTTGTTACTTACCCTTCTCACCAGTAGTTTCCCCAGCCTAAACTCTAAAGCTTCTCTTAGCAGGCTGATCGTTTTTTGTTTTTGGTTACAACGAAAAGAAACGAAAACTATAGCATAAAAGGAAATATGACACACATCAGCCCATACAATCAAGAAGACGGCGTCAGGGATATCATCCCAAACCTGAAAATTAGAAACAATGTCATGATCCAATTTAACCAAACAATCTACTGCAAAATTACTTTCACGAAGCACATGTATAATAGAGCAACTCCAATTCTTAGCAAATAAAGCTTGAATATCCACAACCAAAACAAACATGGGACCATAACTCCCCCACCAAGATAGTTGAAACATCAATTCTAAACGAGAGCCAACAACCAAAGAAATCATGCAACAACCCTCCACCACTAGTGATGTAGATTCCTTTATTAGCGGAAGCTGTATATCTCCAAGTAAGTTCCCAAAGACTTACCTTGCAACCACAATTAAGATTTAGAAGATTTTAGGAGCTAGAAATGAAGTTGGACACAAATATAGTGGGTGCAAAATTCTGCCAAAATAGAATGGTAGAATGAGATGTGAAGTGGATAGGAGTGTTTTATGAATAAAAGAACTAGTTGGGACCAAGACCTCAACAACACTAGAATGAATTCAGATTGA
>JAOQMR010000001.1:2884995-2898143 GCA_027563865.1 Erythroxylum pelleterianum
TTCTAGAATGTGGACCTTAAATGGGCTCAAAATTAGCCTAAAGTTGGGTTGAGATGGTGCTGAAATCTTGGTTGATTATTGGGCTTTGGCATGATTACATCAACTAGTCAACTCAGAATTAACAATAGAACTGTCATCACAATTTAACTTCACCCAATTAGATAATGGCGCAGTCCAACCAATCCAACGCCGCACATCATGAAGCTTCGGTGTTGAAACAGAAGTCAGGGATACATCCATCGCAACTTTAAAGACACAACCATTCAAAATTATTAAGGAAAGAAACTCTTTTTAAAAGATCAATAAATTCCGAGTCTTCCACAACTACCAAATACTTGCCAAAAACTAATGTGTCCAGGCAAACCCAAAAGGACCTACAGTATGAGCATGCAGATTCAAAGCTAGTCAATCAACCAAGTTCGCCGCAGTAAAAAAATTAACAAGAACATCCTAATGCTGCCACCATTCAATATTGATTGTAACGTTGCTATTGTATTGGAAAACCTGTCCTGATTTCCTTTTGTGTAACCTGACTCTGGTATTTTATTCCCGTTTGGGGAAGTTTAATCCAATTTCTTTTAATTTCCTAAAGAATATGTGAAGGTTTAGAAGAAATAAAGGTAAGTAATACAAAGTACAAACAATACGTAAGAGCATTGACTTCTAGTTCCAGTGCTAACAAATAGCCTATCTCATCATCTAACAAGTGACTTTCAAGGTGTGATTACTGACTTCAGCTTACTCAATTACTTGTTCTTTGTCTGTACTAGTCACAAATCTCCATATTCTACAAGGTTTTGAATTTAGACGTCATGGTGGCAAACAGAGATAATGGTTCTTTAAGTTGTTGTAGGAAAATCCCGGGGTGTCCATCATATGGACAGTGCGGAAAACAAAAATTTTTGTTCCGGGACCTTCCCGAAAGCCAGAATCCAAGTGTATGTATGCCTTTACTTTATTTATTCATAAAATCTGTACATGACTATGAACAAAATGCGCTAAAGAAGATTGCCTTTAGGGCACTACTCTAACAGTTGTGACATTAATAGTATCGTTGATACGCACAAAACCATGAAGTGGAAACTAACCAGGGTCAGAGTTTGAAACACAGTTGACTTTGTTTTCTTACTTAAGGAATCACAATTGACCTTTTAGTTTCCATTTTCTTTTTGATAATGAAGAAAGGCAGTCAGGTAATGAATTTCATGCGTCTCCACACTTGCACCAATAAGTTCTGATCCAGACTCAAGCACAATTTTTTCCAATTTTAGTCCTCAACAATATCAAGACGTTCGACTATAAAACATGTTAATTAATATATAACAAAACTACAACTCTTGGTCGGCATGCAAGTCTTCACTCAACAGTATAGACCTGCTTCCTTACAAAGGGCCTCAACCGATGGTTGCAACTTTCTCAGTCACAGATGCACATCGGAGCACAAAAAAATTTCCTCAGAAATTGAAATGCAAATCATAAAAGGTATGCACCATGTAATGGGAACATCACCTGAATTCACCATCACAAACACTAAGAACAAGAATGATTTCTATTAGAACGATAAGGTATAAAGCATAAAAGTGGGCGAATCTACAGAAGAACACGATCTTGTCACTTTCCCATTGAGGGTAACATGTAATTAAATGGAGTTTATCGAATTCCTAATCTTACATAAGGCGAGACTACATTTCTTTATACATACCAACATAAGAATTCCATTTTCCACTCAGGTGTGGGGCGAAAACCAGTTTCTACATATCCACTCAACCCCTCTGAATCTTTCTCAATGGTCGAAGTCTGAACTTTTCCACACATATTACACCAAAATCATCCTATAAGATCCCTGTGGAAATGCTGGAAGTGGCCTTTATCTTCAAGGAGTGCTCCGGAATGTATGTGAGACCTATACGATCAAGGATAAGTTAACTCGAAAGAACTTCAGCAACAACAGGAGCAATCCACACGAACATGGTCAACCAATTTGAAATGATATAACAACTTCTGTCACTAATACAACCGAGTAGCAGATACAAGTCATAACAACAGCAGATGATATCAAGCAACAATTCTGCCAGCTCATACGAAACTAAGAACTTGGCTCACATAAATCTGTGCATTTTCAAAGGGAGGAAGACTAATCACTATTCAGATCTTGTTGAACTAGATGTGTAAGTAAATGGATTATACCTTTCTCCTTAACATCAATCTGTAAAGTATCCAGAGTAATTATGCCATCAGTCAAAGGAAGTAACTCAAGCTTGATAGTGGAGGTAGATTGAGCAGGTACACATCTGATGCAACCACAATAAGAAGTTATCATCTTTGGAATCACAGTCTGAGAAAAGGAAATGAATGGAGAAGAATAAAAAGCATTACCCTAATGGAACTCTACTTTGTAGCCACAAATGTGTACAACCCAAACCACTACTTGGAATGACATCAGATATGGGAGAAAACTGATCATTGAAAGAAACCGACAGAACTCCACCATCATCATATTTTTCACAACTCTCAGATGTATGAGGTGCCGAGCTCAGCTTCTGCATTGCAGCATCAGTAATTGTGCCTGTGGACTTGGGCAAACTATCAAATGGGCTCATAGGAGTCAATGGAGGGGAACCCAAGGACCCCAGTGAAGGTGGGGGAATAAAAGATGCAGGTGCGAGAACTGTCAGAGTTAGATCTTCAGATGTCAAATTTGAAGCCTGGAGGGTTAAAATCTGGCAAGTTGACAAAGTAAACAATTAATAACTCAATGAAAAAGTAAGTACACAAATAAAGGACAAAACAGAAGAAAACTAGAAACCTGAACCGGAAGCTGCGACACTCTTTCATTAGGTGCAACTGATTGTCCTGATATCTCAGATGCAACAGAGATCATAAGATCCCTTGAGATGCGTGGACGCCAACTAGTAGGCTGCTTGAAAAACAACCTGGACTCTGAATTTGACACAGAACATCCAAAACAACTTAAAACTAGGCACTTAATCTGATCTGGATGGCAATGAAAACAAAGAAAACCACAATTACCTGTGTAATTGCAACGACAAGACACCATAATTGCATATTGATCAGCATTGGACGAACACTTCCTTCCTTCAGTAGTATTTGCTGAGAGACGCAAGCTTGATGGTGGGGAACTTTTTTCACCCTGAACCTTGAGATTCTTCCATGTAGAAGATACTGGCTTAAGTATAAAAGAGTGCTCTTCACCCCTCCTGCCATGAGAACTCTCAATGAGTCCATGATAAACAAATTTATCTTTTGAACCCTCAAACTAAATGGGGATGCTTTCTACTTTCAGTGAACTCCAAAAGTACATTAGAATACAGTACTAACATCGTTAATACATACATTATTTAAAAATTGTTGGCCCGAAGTTATAGAAGCAACATATATATTGTGGTCATAGATAAAAGAAAGACGCATTAAATCCCAAGAACAAACTGTCATCTGATGCAGTTCACCTTCTCTAGGAAGTGATATGCTTAAGGTTCAGGGTCCTATCTTATAAATGTGGACGATATTATTCACCTAATCCAATGCAAGAAAGCACAAGAAAGATAGTGAGTGTTTAGTTGATGGATGAGTAGCCTTTGCATTCTGGGTTACTGTAGACACACTCCCAAAGGCAGTGTTTTAACTCATCAATTGAACAGTTATAGCTTGTACGCAGCCATGAATTAATAGTAGCAAAGTTTACCCATCAACACAGCAAGAACAAATTTCTGGGCATCACTAAGATTATGTGAGTTGAACAACAGAACTGACATACGCATCATAGTGTAAAATTCACATAGGAAAATAAACTGCATGCGAAAATCATCAGTAAATTCCCTTATTTATTGTGAATGTAACTAAGAAACTGATGCACATAAAACAATTTACAAACCAAAGACTGCACTTTAACTTCACTTTAACTGGTAAGGTTAGGCTGAAACATACTATATATTAACTCAGTTGATTACTGACAATACAAAAGAATTACCATAAACTAGCATTAAACTTTTACCAAAAGTTGGGAACATCTACTAGCATAATAAATTATGACACACGGAGAGAACAACAACCTGAGGGGTAGATTTGGTAAACAGTGGCCATCTCCAGCTTCAATGCATGCAAGTGGTAATGATGAAGGTGGCCCAATCTTTGAAGCTTCCTCAAAAACAATTGTTATAGCATCTATGTACATGATAATAGCAGGTGCATTCTCTGGTGACACATTCTGTACAACAATTTAAAGTAATTGGCACAAAATGTAATCAGCATATCTAATTAGCATTCAGTGGATTAAGATGGTGTTTCAGACAATGAAATGGAGATGTAATTCAACTTCTATTGCATTGCACTATTGATTCCTTCTGGTTGTGCATAAAAGTTGTGACGTAAAGTAATTGTGATTACATTACATCATGTTCAAAATTATGTTTTTTACCCACTGCATTCTACCCTTAATTCCATTCCATTCCATTATCTCGTACCAGACATTAGGATAAATATAAATAAATTCAATGTGTCAAAGGCACACCTTTATCTGAACACAAAGAAGGTCATCTGTATTACAATCAGCAGCAAAAGAATGGATTTCTATAGGTTGAATTATTTCAATTTTCCTTCTCCACCTTCTTCCTGGAGTAAACATGCCCTGCAACCCACAACGAACTGAAAATCGTTCTCGCTCTAAAGACACACCGCGGAATGATAAATGCCCTTCGCTCTCAGTTTTGTGACTCTTCCATGAATACTGCTCCCAGTCATCTAGGTCAAAGTTAGGCTTAGAACTTTGGGCTTTAACAGGTTGAGTAGAAGGGGCAGTATTTTGAGGCAGTGATGACATTGAGTAACTTCTGAAATGTGATAAGAGCTGAGAACCAGTAGACAGAGACTTCTGAGATGTACCACTAAATCCTGAGCCAGAACCAAACTGAGGAGGAGCCAAAGGACGAGCTGGAATAGGAAGAGTATTATCTAATGGAAGCAGCCATTTCAACAATTCTCCATATGGATCACACTCAGTGTAATTGAAGTTGTCATGGTTTTCAACAGACAAACTCTTTTCCAAGTTTTTCTCAAACTGAATAATATCAATGACGGGGTCTCTCAAAAAACTAGTACCAACATTAACTTGTAAAAGTACCTGCATCCTTCCAAACAAATAAATGAATATGAGAATCTATAGCCAACAACCAACCACCTGTTGTAAAGAGAATGCACTATTGTAACATAATGATCATTTACTTTGGGCAAGATCAAATTAGTACTCAAGTATATTGTCCAATAACACATACCACTATATCTCCATTCGAAAGGGAAAAGCTGCTAATCTTATTCCTAGCTGCTCCACCACAGATATTCGCATCAAAGTCTCCTCTGTCAATAAGAGCACTCAGTCTGGAAATGTTTTTCGAGTTTTTTGACGTTCCATTTGCAGTGGGTTTCTGAATACTTTCTGGATCAAGAGAACTTCTTTTTGACCAAAGTAGTTCATCTGACTCTGCAATCCTAACAAAAAAAAGGGAATTTTTAAATCTTTGCAATAATGTCTCTGTTTGTCTTTTGTGACCTTCCATTCTAAGAATAGATTCACTAGCAGAAATATCCTTCTTTTGGTCACTTTCCAGTTTGGACAGGCTGCTTCCATTTTGATTAAGAACTTGTTGACCACTGGATATCACTTCCTCCTCTCCGGACACCCGATCTTTTCCATCTTTCATGTGTCCATTCTGCCTTTCAGAGTTCTGTCCCATGCCATTTTTAGATAATACTGCTGCAACTTTAAATGGAGTAATAATTTCTGTATCCTGTTTGTTAGCTGACAAGCAGGCAAGGATATGAACTTGTTCTCCTGGAATTGAATTAACATCCAAATTTCAAATAATGCGCACTCATTATCCAGAATGTATATCACTTCTGCACATCAAAACCATTAGAGACAAGAGAGTAGGTAAGATACAGGTACCTGGGAAGACAAATGAACGATCAAGGGAGCGTAATGAATTGATATCTGGTGTACTATTCCATGTAACTGGAAGTTCCCCTACAGAATAGTTACCATGAAACATTTAATTAAATATTTATATTATACTAATAAATTTGAATTTGAACATCGTCCACTCAAAAACAACCAAAGCAGTAGCCCCGATGCTTTTGTTTACTTAAGCAGTAAGTGTTGAGCCATTGCCAACTCGAACTAATTGGGAGACAGCAAGGATTAGTCCAAATGTTAAAAAAGAAAAGGATATCTAAAAAATTGAGATATCTAATATGTAATAGATAGTGATCCCTCTTGATTCTATATTGTTTTGTTATTTTATACTACGCTGCGTGGGCCAGATACAGTTCTGAGGAAACAGAAGAGTCCCAATACATAAAGAAAAATTGTACTGCTATTCAAAACTATATAAAAAAAGCTTCCAATAATAATTTCTAATTTGAATAATTTACAAATGAATTAAATCAGAAGTTATGTCTACAAATTCATATAAATCAAATCAGAAATATTCAATAGAAAAGCAAAAGAGATGTCCAGCATCAACTTGCTTCCTTTTAGACAGAAACAGGCTCATCAACATAAATTATGATCAGTACATAGGTTGGAATGGCCATTGTTTACGTAATTGAGAAAACCAGGATATATAATGAAAAAGTTCTGGTGAGTGCCTTACATTAGAGCACAGATTCTAAAATTGTATGGTCAATCACAAAAGCTATTTTTTCAATTTCTTTTAACAAATTTCAACAATGAGAGCAGTATTAAAGCAATGGTCATCTACTTTGAGAATTTATAAGTTCAAAGATAAATGATAATAATCTAACAAATTTTAGTGAATGTAGAGTGAAGAGAGTACTCATTGGAATGATAATGGTCCCTTCTTCCGCAGAAACATCCAGGTGATCCCCAACAGCAGCATTGTCCTTAATGGTACTTGAATCTAAAAATTTGGCATTTTCACCATCATTATCTTCCAAAGCTTGGTCAGGCTCTTCAGCGATAGGAGAATCAGGAAAAGGATCATCTGCAATTAGACCCTCCAAAGTTGCTTTGGTTTTAGAAGTATAAACTGTCTCTACAGGAGACTCGTGAACAGGAATTCTATCCACCACCGATGCATGTTGACTGATAGTCGATCGCATCAAAAAGTTCATTTTCCCTCAAAACTTGTCTGCAATATGCAAAAGCATAGCTTATCAACTGGAGAAAAAAGAATAACCTACCGACCAAACATCACAAAATCAGCATAAACAGTTCAATTGGATTGAACATGAGACACGAGTCAAATAGAAGTACACGCACAAAAAAAGTGTAATGCCCACATGAAATCACCTTACTTGTGAACTACAAAGCCGCGAATCGATTTCGGATCGAATAGATAAGAAACCTCAGAACATAAAAAGTTAATGGAGATGAGAGTGAGATGGTGACCTGATCGTAAGATCAAACCGGGAAGTCGCCGGAGATATGAAGGAGAAGGAAGTGAGAAAGAGCAAGAGGAAGAGAAAGTTCCGGGCTTGACAATGGCGCCCGGCTTCGATCTGATTTGTGAATCCGGTGAAAGGCTCTTCTTTTATTCGGGCCTCGGGTTCGGATCTAAACCCAAAATTCGTTTTCCACACCATGGGTAGGGTCTGTCGGATACGTTAGTTTTCATTTCTTTTTTTAAGTTATTTTTAATTTTTAATTTTCTTTTAAATAAAAATAAAATTTTGATTTTCGTTATCACTGAAAATAATTACATATTAAACAAAATTTAAAGGTAAATTTTTAATTAAATAAATTTATTTTAAATTCTTGTATAATATTTATTAATAAATAAAAATCATTTTATTTTATTTCAATGAATAATTTAAAATTTTAATTTTAATTACAAGTTAACATTTATTTTTAATGTATTTTAATTATTAAATCAAATTTTATTTAAAATTTGGATATTTTGAAAATATTTTAAATTTAATTACATTTATAAAATAATTTTTTAATTAAATTAAAAATAAAAAATATTAAGTTAAATTAAATTATTCATAATTCATATTAATAATTAATTTTAGTTAATTAAATGTATAATATTAAATTAAATTATTTATAGCTCTTATAAATAATTAATATATTAAATAATATTTAAGAAAGAAAAAAACATTATTTATGGCCTTCATAATTTTTGAAAATTAGAAGAAATCAAAACTAAAAACACTGAACAATAAACTCAAACATGCAAAAAAATTTTGAATTTAAAAAATAAAAAATGAAAACAAACAAGCTCTTATCTGGAAAATGCTTTTTTGGTTGTATTTTAGAATAAAATAAAATATTTTGATGAGTTTCTTTTTACAATTTTTGCTTTTAGTTTCTTATTAATTTCACAACTTTTGGAAATAAAAAATTGATTTCATTATTAATTAATTATATTATTTGAGATAAAAGACAACTTCTTTTCATGTAATTTCAACAATTCTATTAAAATTTTTTGTATTTCAAAAAATCTGTGGGTAGCCTTTATATTTTGTTAAAAGTTAAAATTTATCTTTTTGTTAAGTTGTGTCATTAACTCTAGGTGACCTGAGAATTTCCAGATAAGTACTACTTCATATTAACAGTCACAAAGTGAGGGGTGATTAGAAGTTAATCATGCATACATTAAACACATTAATTGATTATATTTATATATAACTATTTATATTAAAAATAAAATAATATGTAATATTAATTTATTTTATAAAAATAATTTATTTATTATATATTAATTATTAATAATGCATTTATAAGTTCAAAAAATAGTAAATTAAGTCTTTTATTAAGTAATAAAACTAATAAATAAAATGGTCTATTAATAAGCAATAATAAATAATTTGATCAATTTTTCTACTAACAAGTAAAATTATAAATTTTTGTTATCATATTTACATCTCATTACTTGTATCAAAATATTTGAATAAATATTTAATATATAATGTTAATTTATTTTAATAATGAATAGTATATTAATTTATCATATTTTATTAATAACTTAAAATATATTAATCAATTTATCACAGTATTAAATTTAGGTATTTTATTAAATAATATTTTAAATATATAGAAATTTATTTATTATTTTTAGTATTAATAAATAATTATTGATTAAGATGTTATTCTCAATGTGAATGCTGATTAACTTTCTTTTATTATTTTGTCCTACTAATCTTAATGCTAACACTTAGTAGTTTTTCATTTTTTATCTATCTGTTAGATTTTGAATCAATGTTAATTAATTTTTATCTCATTGACCCACTAAACCTAATGTAAATATTAAGCAAATTTTCTTATTTAGTAAGCTCCTTGAATTCAATGATAGTATTGATTAATTTTTTTTAATATTATTACATAATAAAAATTATTATAATATATTAACAATCTTATATATTAGTCTTATTATATAAAAAATTAAAAATTCAATGAAATACTTAATGTACTATTATTTTAGTCTTATTAATATATACTAATTTTTTTATTTTTGATATAGGTTATGATATGTAAATATGATTAATAAATAATAAGAATTTTTATAATTACATTTATTAGAATTAGATGTCAATCAAGTTAGTTATTCATTGCTTATGAAAATATAAATTATAAGTAAAAATGAGAAGTGGATCATATATTATTATTCTTACTATATAATAAATAAAAATCTAATAACAGACATAATTATTATTATATTAAAATTAATAAATTTATTGGTATAATTGGTAAATATATTATTTTTATTTTAACAAAGATAAAATAATATTACACATTATTATATATTTTATACAACAACAATAACAACACCAGTAGAAATATCTCTGACACGTAAAATTTGGAGAGGTCTAGTAGTACGCAATCTTATCCCCAACTAATAAAAAGACTGTTTATAAATGACCTACTTGATGATGATGATGATGATGATGATGATGATGATGATGATGATGATGATGATGATGATGATGATGATGATGATGATGATATTATTATATATTTAATATAAAGCAATAATATATAATTAAGATAAATGAATAAATCAATTTATTTGATATATAACACTGATATGATTTGCTAATTCCTAAACATGTCTTGTAGTTTGATTGTCCACATGTCCAAAAATTATCACTTCATTTGTAGTTAACAACAAATTTTAATAAAATGACTAATCTTGGACTTTTTACAAAATATGAGGGCCTCCTATGAGACTTCTAAAGCACAGTTGATATTGGTGGAATTGATAAAACCACAAAGAATGTTGATGTCTTTTATACTATTCTTCAATTACTTAAATATTAATTACTAACAAATATTTATGACTGTTGACCTAAAAGGTTATCTTGACTAAAACTGCATGTTTGCATATATGAGAATTTAAAGTTTTATTTTTGTGTTAAGTTAAAAAAAAGGGAACAAATGATACATCTTTAATAAAAACATGACATGGGCATAAAGCCTATCTTATTAATCAGGTTTGAATCTTAAAAGCCCACTACTCTTATAATTTGACTTGTAGAAACTCATCAATTTATAAGAGAATCTTCCCTTATTAAATTAACTAATTCATTGATAAAGTTAACTAGACATTTAGTTAGTTCAAATATAACTATTTATCATAATTATGGTTTTATCTTTATGGTTCACTGTATCTTAATTTCTTTTATTAAGCTGAAAATTTTAATTTATGAAAGCATCAAAAGAAAATGTTAGCAACAATGAGGTTATGACTTGGTTGAGAGCTTTACAATCTATATTGAAACTATTATTACAATTATTTATAATGCAAATATTGGTAAATTTTCTAATTTCATTATAGTGGTGTGCTAGAAAGAAATGGCAAGAAAAAATAAGATGGGGTCAAGATCAAAAAGAAAAAGGACATGAGTTTTGATGAACTTTAGAATGCTAGTATTAAAAAAGGAGTTGGACGATAAAGGACATCAAGTAGTATTTATGTTTTATAAACTTTCTGAAAAATAAACAAATTTCTTAAAAGGGTTGAGCTTACACCATAATATGGATGTATTGTTAATGCTTAACTACATGAAAGAATTGATTATCACTATGTTCAAGTTTATTATGAGCATGGTTAAGAGAATCTTGTAACATATGGTGCATCATCTCATTATGATGCAGGTAATGACTGTGAAACTAATACACAACAAAATATGAGTATGAACAAAGAAAGATTATTCCAAGTTCACGTTGAATAAGATGGTGAAAATTTCTTTGTTATAAATACGAGTGAATCTAAATATGATTCATTTAAAGACAAAATATATGCAACTAATTATGAAGAATATGTTATTGTAAGATCAAATGAGAAGAAATGTGGAAAGAAGGTTTAAAGTAGGTTTAGATGGGACAGTGTTTGAAATGGGGTTGGAACCAATACAAGGATCGCAATAAAGAGGTACATTATTCAAAAAATTCATAAAGAGAAAAAGAGAGTTCACATGGTTGGTATATTGAATATGAGGATAATGATGTTGAAGTCCAATCACCAATTTGTAATGATGATGGATGGTGCAAAACACCTATCATAAAGAAGAAATAAATTGTGTTTAATCCAAAAATGGAAATGAAGGATATTCATTTTGAAATTGGCATGATGTTTAAAGTCCAGAAGTAGTCCAAGGAACAAACAAAAATTATGCAATTACAAATACATATGACATTTCAATGAAGATCTTTGGTGTGAGAATGGAGGCTGTTTGTAAGCCACGATGTCCCTTTAGGATATATGTTAATTGAATTGGAATTGAAAAAAATATTGATTATAAAGATATTTAAAAAATGCATATTTACAAGAAAGTATGAAGAATAACCAAGTTAGTAGAAAATGTAAGGCAGATGAATATTTACACAAGTTTAGTAGGGACCCGAACTAGCCAATTAGTGAAATGATAAGGTAAATTCAAAGAAAGTAAACATTATAGGTGACTAAATCCTAATGCTAATAATGCTAAATCGAACATATTATCATACTATAAGAATTTATAGAAGGTCATTATGTGAAATTATGATCTTAAAGACATGAGTTAAGATAGGTCAACAGAAAAGGGCAATTCATTATTCAAACAAAACTTAATGAAAATCTAGACAACCAATGTCCAGAGGTTTTACATAGAATTTATTATATTAAAGTATGATTTTCTTACCAGTTGCAGGAAAATAACTAGGCTGGATGTGTAACATCCCGCCCTCCTACTAAGGGTTAAAACCGGAAAATATGGTGCATGTGAGCTAAGAGGTTTGGTTTAAATAAAACTAGAGGAAATGGATTGCAATTCGTATGATTGGGAAGGTTGGAAGTGTGTTTGATGAGTAAATGAGGGTTGGAAACTTGGAAAAAAAATTGAGGAATGATGGTTTAAGGAATGTCCGTTAAATGGACACGGATGTCCGTTTAACGAACAGGCTCGGGTGACAGAATACCCTAGAAGAAAGGCGTGTCCGCTGAATGGACACGTGAGTCCGTTTAACGGACAGATACGGGTGAAATAGTATACCTTGTACGACTCATATCCGTCGAACGGACATCGAGGTCCGTTTAACGGACAGATTCGGGAGAAATTAGGGTACTTAGTGATTACATGTCCGTCGAACGGACATGCAAGTCCGTTTAACAGACTATCTCGGGAGAAATTGGGGCATTTGGTGATTTCATGTCCGTCAAACGGACATGCAGGTCCGTTTAACGGACACTCTCTCGGATAAATTGGGATTGCTTTGCTAGTCTGTGTCCGTTTAAAGGACAGCCTCGGGGGCAATTTTGGTAAATCACATTTTTGCCCGTTTTAAATTTGGTACATGGGATTTAAGTGAAACTAAGATGCAAATACATTATATTTGGGTACATATGTATGAATTGGATAATGGCACACATTAAAATTTCTGATCATGCACTCAATTGACATTTTCCGGGTATAATTGATAATGAATGGGATTATTGTGAGAATTGTGAATTGTGGTTGTTGGAAATTGATTTGGAAAGTGAATTTTGTAATTTTATATTTATGGAGAATTTTAGGAAATTTTCCTAAAATCTTGGAAGTAATGGTTGAACTAGGAAGAATGCCAAGTGGCAGACCGATTGATAAATGGCAGTAGAATTTATGGTCAACTAGCATTGGGATATTAAATACAAGAC
>JAOQMR010000001.1:2898243-2936148 GCA_027563865.1 Erythroxylum pelleterianum
CTTTACTGAAAGTTGTAGCTTGTATGTCAAGCTTTCCGACTCCATAAAGTAGGCAATTTTTCAATATCGGGGCTAGGGGTTATGATCGACTGAAATTGGGAAGTTGTATATGAGATTTGAAGTTTTGTCCTTTGTTTCTAATCCGACCCCTTTTGCAATCTTTGCTTATAATTGGCTCAATGGTAAGAGGCGAGCATGTGGAAGCTATAAAACCTTGAGGTCTTGTGTTCGAATCCTGGAGAGGAATTCCCAGACCAAAGAGGACAGTACCGATTGTGTGGGCCGCAGGGGTATGCTGGGGGTTATGGCTGGGCCTGTTGCCCCAGGTACCGAATCCCGGACCCAACAACTCTTATGGAGGTGTTTGTAGTTGTGGCTTGGTATTTTATTAAGGTAATTTTGGTCCAAATTGGTTATTAAGTTTGCATTTTATGCATTGAGCAAGATATTTCTTTTTTATAGAAGAATATGAAATATATAAAATGCTCTTTATTCTCTTTTTCTTTTTTTTTTTAATATGGAAATTATAGAATAATTACATTATACAACTATCCAACACTACATCTTCTATCTTAAGAAAGGAGAAGGGGGAAGTTGTGAATATTCGTCTTTATTTCTTAATTACTATCAAAATGTTTGACATTATAACTTTTATATTTCTACAAGTAGTTTAAAGATATAGGGTAACATTTAGAGAACTTAGTATAAGCACATATTTTTTTATAGTTTTACCTAATTAAATTTTTGTACTGATTGTAAGTAATTCTATCTTAAATGCTAACATTTTATGTGTTTATGATATTTTATAGATGAGTAGAAGTTAATTTTAGATACTCAAACCTCTAATGAGCAATGCAAATTTAACTCAAGCTTTAGAAAGCAAAATTGCTAATACAAATGCATAACCTAACACTCAAAAGTAGAAGGGGAATCAAGTTAAGAATGAAATGATCAACTCCTAAAAATATAAAGTTATTGATGGTGAATCTTATGCATATTGAATCATGCCTTTATGCTAATTCAGTTAAAACTTGAAACATTATAATTGTTGTAATTTGGATGAGACTTTGAACATTGTATTCCATTATGATGCTAAATGGTATGAAATGTTTTCGTTTTTTTTCCCTACTTTGTTTGGATGGTGTGTAAAGGCAATTAGGTGCTTGTTTCTAATTTTTCTTCCCTATGAGCTTAATTTCTTATTTAATCTTATTCATGTAACCTTATCATAATTGTTACCATATTATAGCCTTAAGATATATTTTAGTTGCTCTTGCACTTTGTGGATGTTGTCTTATATAGTTGAGAACTAGCAATGATTAGTTTATGCCAATCAAATCCTTAATAAATGTAACAATTCTATATATAATAAATCAAGTCAAACAGACAAATTGCATCTTAGAGAGTTGCAACAAGTATATAAAATAAGTGTCATAATTAATATTAATGCAAATACATGATAAAATGCTTATAATTTAAAATGGTAAAATTCTTATTCAACATATTAAATTATGGTCATACTGAAGCCAGATACACCACATGCCTAAGATATGTACTTATATGGGATGTACAAAATAAAAAATAAAATAAAATTTATCTCAAAATTTGAAAATTTAATGAATTAATGTACAAACTTAGCTCTTGGTAGTAACAATAAATCTCGTAAATAAGACTCTTATTCTAACGAGCATAAGATGTTTGACAAAAAAATTTACATTAATAAATCTTCAAGTTACTTACCAAGATCGAATACTCATAAGACACCTACAATTTGAATGTTAATTAATACGTTATATAATAATATAATTGTTAAAATTATAATTGCAATGATCACTTTTATATTAACCATTGATAAAAAATATTGACTTCATAGAGGAAAAGGGAATAAGGATTTTAGAATTAAATAATTTTTGTGCTTTATTTTTTAAGATTAAATTTGGCGTGTCTTTAATAGTCATATATCATTCAATTGTCAAATAATTTTGCTGATGCACCATTCAGTACATAATTAATGGCAAGTTATTTTTATGACAAATTGAAATTTATATCATTTTATTACAATTCTGACTAGTATTATAAAATTGAATAAATTTTGAGATTTTTGCATAATTTACCCAAAAATCATAATTTACTTATACGTAGATAATCTTATATGTATTAAAAATAATAAGGTAATGTGTAAGAAATTTAAAGAGTCCATATGGTGTGAGTTTAATATGTCTGATTTTGTCTTAATATATTATTTCCTCATCATAGAAGTTATTTAATCACTAATTATTGTCTTTATCTCTCAAGAGGTACCTATAATAGATTTATAAATGGTTTCAAATGAAAAAAAATTTAATCATATAAACAACCCAACATAAATTGGTATGAAACTTGTAAAAACTAGATATTATACATGTTGTAAGTTTCATTAGCAAATTTATCAAAAATTTAATGGAAATGTATCTTATGATTATTAAAACAAATTTTTAGATATTTCAAAGAAGGATTAGTTATGTAATTTTGTATAAAAAAAGAAAAATTACATTACTTAAATTTATATATTATAATTATACGAGAGGTCATAATGACAATACATATATATGTGATTGTTTCTTTTTAAAAGATCTAGAATTTATTTTATAATCATCAAAGACACAATATATTAAAATTGAGTTTGTAACAACAATAACTAATACATGCTAAGCAATCTAATAAAGAAATCATTTTGAAGAACTTCACTTTAAGCAAGAAGCTTTAACACAAGTATTCAATTTTATATGATAGTAACAACCATGTTGACACAAGGTTTCATTTCTTACGTGAGTTAAGAAAATACAATTATTAATCTTGTTTAATGCATAGATCAAGTTACACAGTCTCTTAAACATAGTTATAGTTAGTAGCTATTGTACCCTTTGACATGACGAAAGACAAGGGTTCATTTTGAAAGCTTCTTCATATATCACTTGCTCATAACACTATTGATGAAGAACTTTCACCAAGTTCTCTCAGCATTTAATGTGTCTTGTATGCTTTGTGGTCGATGCTTTGGAAAATCAGAAGCATTTGTTGTTAAACTGTTTTAAACTTGATTCAGAGCATACAAGATAGTATTTTCTTGCTCCTGTTAACTTTGTTTTAGTTTTTTGAAGACCAAACGATGTTGACGTTTTGTGAAAATTGTTGATTATGCTTAAATTAAATTAAGCTTTCAGGAATATTTATAGTAGTGTTTCTAAAGTAGTACCCATTGCACAAGGCTCTCTGCTTTGTAGGAGTTTGGGGAGGGTTGTGATGTATGCAATCTTCCTATTGCATAATTCCTTTCTTAAAAATTTTTGTTGATTATTTGTGTGATGGAAGATAAGAATCATGTTGTTTTGCAATTTTCCTCAACTTTGTCTTTGTAGTTCAGACTGTGGGTTTATGCCCTACAACCAATCGATTGGTTATAGTTATGCAATATAAATCTCATATTTATAATCTCATTATAATTTCATTTGCAATGTATAATTATCTTTTAAACTTTATCATATACATCTAAACATATACAAGATAAAGAATATCTTTAAATAGTTTAGTGACAAAATAATTTAAAGATATTCTTTATCTTGTATATGTTTAGATGTATATGATAAAGTTTAAAAGATAATTATACATTGCAAATGAAATTATAATGAGATTATAAATATGAGATTTATATTGCCTTTATGTATTATCCTTAAATTATTCCTAGTCATTGTTCTATAAAGACTGGACATTAATAGAATGTACAAAGACTAGCACACATTATGTTTTCCTTACGAAAGAAGAAGTTGATCTCAAAGGCTAAAGTATAGAGATACTTAAACAAACGTATGAGTGCTTGTTAGAGAACAAGTTCACTGAATTAACCCAATATGAGAAATCCATTTGGAACATTAGTTGTATGTCTATGGAAATTCTCATTGTGATGATTGTATAAGTGATCATTTGATTTGAGGCCTCCAAAGTTATCTTGTATAGGGATTGCTATGTTTTGATACTATTCATGACCTACTCTAATTATAGGTCTTTCAGTCGATAGTTATTGGATGTAGCATGAACTATATGAAGGTAGTTGAGTAATCAAGATATGATTCATCACCTTAAAATAATTAGTGAGAACCTTATGTTGTTTTCGATTAGTATTGATTCAATAAATTCTTGGCCAAGGTGGAATGGAGTTTTGTAAATAGTTCACAAATGTTATTAATTAAATCAATAGCTAATGATTGAGAATTAGTATAATTAGACTCAAAATATAGTAGACATTAATTCCATGTTCTATGTCTAATTAGAACATTATATGCTGAAATGATTAAATTATACAGAAAAAACATGCATAAAGGGGTTAGGCAAAACCACTTTAATATTCTTAAATATTTAGGTGGTCATGATGTGTTGCTATATGTCAATCTTGATCTATGATTATAAATTTTTTAATTGGAGAATTAAAGATAAATTAAAAGGAGTTTTAATTTATATAATTATAATTATAATTTATAATCATTGCCAACATATTTGAGAATCTAATGGGTCTTACATAAAGAACATGTTGAAGAAATCAAAGATATTTAAATCAAGTTGGATTTGATTGTAAAGTTTGATAAACTTTATGATTAAATATGAGATATTTAATAAATAAGGATCAATATAAGATATTAGATCTTATTTGGGCATAACTGGTATTTATTTGTAATTCTAATTAAATTTGAATTGAAATTAAAATTTAATTTCTATTAAATTACTAAAATGCCCAACTTATTATAAATAGGCTTAAACTCTAATAAAGCTAGCACTTCTTACTTAGCCTTCTTTGTAGCAGTTAAAGAGTTCTCTCAACCTGTTTTATGGATACCATCAGAGCTCAAACACTTATGCAACTACGGTTGTTGAGATCGACCAGTTTTAAAAATGGTTCGTGGGACACGACAAGAGTATAATCAAGCTTTGGAATAAGGTATAAATTAACATTTATACTTTATTATGATTTATGCATTAATTACTTTATATAATTAAAGTGATCATGGATTTTAGAAAATCAAAATAAGAAAAAGTTTTGTAATTATTTTGCTATGGTCGAGATCAGATCCTGTCTCGATTTCCTAACACAGACAACATACTTTGTGGGTGTCTAACAAATGGAAGAAGTTTACTTGAACCAGAAACCACATAAGCTAAGCTTGCTAGGCCTGGTTGGTGCAATTAAGGTAACAACAAAACCTTATCTCTTAATGTTTTCTCATCTAAATCATGACATGTGTTGAAAATGTGGTAGTCATAAGTTCCACCAAATACCTCATCAAAGATTATTCTATTAAACTCTCAAGTGGTACGAGGTGGGTATCCAAAACTCTTGCTTGTAATGATATGGGATACGAATGTAAATTATTATTAACATCGAGAGATTGTTCAATATATACACAAAATGAAATTGGTATAAAGTTTCATGTGTTTGACATCCTAAAAAATAGTCATGTATAACTTTTCATTTCAAGAATATGAGGATTGTGATTGGATGACTATTGTTTAAACTACTGGTAATGGTATGATGATGAGGAAAAATCTGAATGTAGCATTGGGATTTTAATTTTGGATAAACTCAATATAATCTATTTGACACTTAAAGACAACTAAAAATTGGATGTGTTGTTCGAATTTAGATTAAATTCGAAAAGCAAAACCTTTGAGTTGAATGTCTATGCTGGATACTCTCAATGTGTTCATTTATAAATGGAAACTTTTATATCATTGTAACATCTACTTGATTCTTATACATAACTTTATGCTAGTATATTGTTGGTAAATATTATAGTGTCTGCCAATTCTATTAAAATCTCTTCAATGGATCGGATGGTAAAATCTTCCATGGATGAGCTTTTCAGCTGTAACAAAGGTTGGTTCACCATATAAGCAAAACAACATAATCATGGCTTTATGCTTCGCACAAGATTTTAGGACTACTGCAAAAATCACCTCATATATGACTATCTTTCTAGAATCCAACACTTACAATAGAATTATAAGACGATCCAAAATCCAATGGATCCTTTTTTTTCTTCCCTAGATGACTACCTTCTTCGTAACTTCTTTCTTGGTTCTTCCTTAAAAAGTAATTGATTTCTTCCTTAGTTTTTTCTTGTTCTTTTGTTTTGTTTGCACTATTTTATCTCTCCTTTTTCTTCCTACCCTTTTTGATTTTCTTTAGTCCTCTACTCTTGACTATTTAGCTCCTTTCATCTTCTTTCTTCCACTTTTAGGTCTTCTTCTGTTACTTGATTTGTCTGTTACTTGATTTTCTTCTTTCCTTAATTTTATGTTCTTAGTTCTTTAGTTTTTCCTTTCTTCACTTATAAAGGTTCTTAATTTTATGTTCTTAATTCTTTGTTTTTTTCTTCACATATAAGGGTTCTTATCGTAATTAAACTTCTCCTATCTACTTTTCAAAGTGGAGGGATAATTCAAATATTTTTTTTCTTATTATTTTTTCTGAATTATTTTTTTAGGATTTTAGGATTTTTTTTAAAATCTCTTTTTTTGTGTTAGTAGGTTTTTCCTTTACCTGTAAAATGGTTTCTGATTCATCTACTTTTGGTTAGCCTCTCCAAACTTTCTTGATTCTTTTCCTCTTTTATCATTTCGATCCTCCTCCACCTTATATCTTCTCTTTATCCTTACATCTTTTAGCTAATTCTATGCCTTTTAGACTGAAAAAGATCTTAAGGTATTTTTATCTTCTTCCCATCTTCCCAATTATCGTTTTTCGACTTAATTGGAGAATCTTAGTCCCCCTGAGCCATTAGGCACTCATAATCATGCTCTCCATTCTTCTTCAAACTACAATCCTCATCTTAATTATAAGCAAGTCCTGGGGGAATCTTCCAAATCTACCTTTTAATACTGCCAACTTGTTGAGTCAAATGGAGCTCCCATTATCTGTCCTCTGTTGGAGACTCTCAATGAAGAAGAAAAAACCTGGTCATAAATAATTGTTAGTTTTTTCTTAAGGAAATGTCTAACTTTTCCTATAATTAAAACTCACGCATTTAAATACTCTAAGAGACAATGTCTAGAGGAAGTTTTGTTTAATAAGGACAACATCTTCCTCTTTAGATTCTCCTTCTTTGTTGGAACTCAAGAGGTGCTAGAGGTCGGCCCCTAGCACTTGGCTAAATTCCTCTAGATTTGGAAACATGATGTTAACTTTGAGAATGTAATATAGAATCACATTCTAATATGGATTAATTTTCATAAAATTTCTCTTACATACTAGTAAACAAAGAGTTTTGAGTCTCATAACTAGTTTTATTGGAAAACCTATTTGCATCGATGAAGCAATTGCAGCTATGAAAAGGATTAGGTTATGTAAGACTTTGCGTAAGTATTGAATTGAATCATGAACTTCTTGAAGAAATCCCCCTTTAAGGCTAGGAGAAAATAACACTTTAATGTAGGACTTTGTAAGAGTCTCTATTATTGCATCCTAACTTGAATCGACTAGGAAAATGTTGGAAGCCAACTGAAAGAGATTATGTTGAGCTAATGGGGAGATAATGCTAAGGAAACTAAGATCTTACATCTCAAAATCTTCCTCCAAAGCTATTTAAAACTATTCCAAACTCTCTTGAGAATCCATTAATGATGCAGGCTTCCCTGGAGGAATTAAGTTTGGAAAAACAAAAAGCTTTGAACAATAATAGCTCATTTACTCCTTATAAAGTGATTTAAGAGAAGGAGAATCCTTTTGGCCCTACTTTAAGCCACACTGGGGAAGATATTGCCCTATTAGAAATTGATATAGATGGAATTCTGACAAACTTATCTAATAATGCAGTAGAGGGATTTAAACCTATTAAGAGAAGAAGATCTAATAACAAAGCCAAGTTGAGAGCTTTAGTTCCATATCTCTAATCCCTTGTATATCAATTATGTCCTGTAATGTTATGGGTTTTTGCTGGGCCCCGTTCTCGGAGCCCAACAATCGCTTTCTGATACCGAAGAACGTTAGGCCCGAGTCCCAACCCCCCAAGGCTGAACCCGGGGTAACCCGTCAGGACAGTCGTATGAAATAAAAGCGGAAAGATTTACAATTAAAACGAATATTAGCGTGGCAGCAAAAAGGGGTTCGCCGCAGCATAAGCATCCCTCGCTGTGGCGAAGTCGCCAAAAGGGGTGTTCGCTGCGACTACAAATTATGGGTTCACCGCAACGTGCCAAAGGAAGTTTGCCATGACGTGTCAATGGAAGCTCGTTGCGACGTGCACTGCCTTCATCGCGGCGAAGTCCCCAAAAATAGAAATTCGACATCCACACTTAAACATTCAAACAATCACATACATTCATACTTAACAACAATACCATTACAAATCCCATGGATTCAACAAACTTGCTTACACACATCATACATGCCAAAGCTTAAAACAAAATACATAAGGATGCTCAATGTTGATATGCTTAATAAGCTATCCAAAATGGTTACTAACTTAGTACAAAAGATCTCTAACTATTGCGAAGTTTTCAATGCCTTGCATGGATCAACTGTCGTCTTGAGTTGCACCTGAGGAGGGAAAAGTAATGGGTTGAGCTACACAGCTCAGTGGCTAATATATTTATAGCCATCGGCAACTAGTACAAATTCAAACATATGTATGTATATAAGTCTAGCAATTCTAGCATTCACACTATATTCAAGCAATTTACACATTCATCACATTTATTTCAACTCACGAAACATCTCATAACATAGAACACTTAATATGCTTCATAATGAACAGTTCAAATATGCAATGCACATCAAACGGCTCGAGGGTTCCAGGAAACAGAACGAGGAAACCGAAGTTTACCCCATGAACAGAATGAGTCCATTTCGGAGCTCATATGCCACAAGCGGGCAGCCGGGAGAAGGCTCTTGTCAACGTGCACTTGACGAACAAAATGGTTTCACTCTCGCCCAAACAGAAGCACATAATCATGCTCAAAATTATTTTATCAAAATGATATGCTTTCATGCTTTTCATTTATACAAAATGCCATGACAGACATCAAGGCATAACATGATCAAAATCATAATTTACTTATATCCAATCTCCTGCTTCTTTCAAGGTATAACGAAATCAGAATCATTATCATCTTGTAACGAATCATTCTCAAACAATTAATCACATATTCAATCAAAATGTTATGCATCTCTCAATGCATAACATAAAACACGTATTCACACATAGGCAAGAATTTGCCTAATCACACAATAACTGTAAATATATCACCCACCTAATTTCGCTTGATAATCCAAATTCAACGTTTCCTTTCCTCTTGCTCTTGGACTGGGTCTGCTTGGTTTCCTATAAAAAACCAAGCTCACATTCAAAAAATATCCAAAGGAAATTTATAAGGCTTCAATAATCAAAAGTGCTAAGATTGAACTATAGCCCTTTCAAACCTAGACTTTCGGTTTGACTTTTCCATGATCGTTATGATCGGGTAAATGAAGAAATTTGGTAACACTTCCTTCTAGAAAAATGTTCTTCATTGTCTTAAGTTTCTAACTACACCAAATTCATTTCATTTGGTTCAGAAATAAGGAAGTTATATCCCAAACATGTTGAGACTATCCTTATGTTGAAACAATAATTTATACTCAACTTCCATCCAAAATTTGAGATCTTTAGAGACTGATTCAAAACTTTATTTCTTAGTAAAACTTGTAGCCCTATGTCTCTAGTTACAACGAATCAAAAATTACCTCAATCAAACATCTACAACAAAAGTTATGTCCAAAATACCGAAAGATGTCAATGCAGGAAAATTGACTCTCGTCGCGAGCACGTCGCGGCGAGAAAGTTGGGGCACGTCGCGACGTGCACAACTGCAGGTCACGACGTGTGACCCCAAAAACATCCGAAAACCTGTTTTTCCAACATTTTTCATTTATACACTTCCCATCCTTCAAATATAACCCTAAAACATCATTCTTACTTTATTTCTAAGCTCATTCTAATCCAAAATCATTGACAAAAATATCATACTCTATCTTTGATCATTAACCCTAAAAGATAACACTTTCCTATGACATTCACTAACACTTACCACACATATATTCGAGTTTCATCTAACCAAAACAAGATGAAATCAACTCATACTTACTTGCTTTAGCCTCAAAGTCTTCAAAATCTTCAAGATTTCCAAAACCCTAATTTTTCTCTTCTTCTGCTCTCTTCCACGACACTCTCGCTCTTTCTCTCTTCTTTTTATTTTTCTTCTTCTAATTCCCACTCTTACCAATCATACAATGTCTCTTTTTCCCCTCTATGTAATGCCTTTTGCCTTTAATCCTTAAGTGATTTTCCAATTTTGTCCTTATACATTCTTACTTATTCAATTTCCCTTATACCATACTATACCGTAACTTAATCTTAATTTCTCCATTTAATACTTCTTATTCCATCAATATAAGTAATAATTCTCCAACAAAAATAATAATTCAATCTAAACAATTAATCAAGCAAAACCTCAAAAATAAATTGAAATCATACTTATTCAATAAGAAAAGAATCCGGGGGCCAACAGTTTTAATAGCCTTAAGAAGTAGCAAATGGTATTTGATTATTCAATAAAACCTTTGATATTTGGGCTTTTGAGACCAAAATGAACACTAAGAAGTGTGAGGATCTTTGGTTATTTAAAAATAACTAGAGGATTATTACAATTATAAGACTCAACATTATGGGATAATTTTGGTTGCTTTAAACCCTAATAGTATAAAATTCTACGTTCCTTAATAACTAATTAATATGCTCATTTAGAAACTGAGATTCTAGGAACTAGTAGAGTCTAGATCACTTTTATCTATGCCTCTAATTTTGCTTTCCAAAGATCCTTATCATATGATTATCTTAAGGCTTTCCACGACTCAATTAAGGATTTCTGATTAATCTTAGGGGACTTTAATAACATTATTTTTATTTCAGAAGTTGATGAACTTAGATGTTTTAGTAATCCTTATAATAAGCTCAGATCCTTCCTATCCATCAATAAAGTTATACGGCTTAAATATGAGGGCTACTTCTTCAATTTGAATAACAATTAAGAAGGTGATTGGTTTATGAGGAAGAAGCTAGAAAGAGCATTGGTTAACAAAGACTGGCTCTAAAATTTTCAAAATAGTAATGCATTTTTTAAAAATTGATTATGCTTTAATCATTCATACATTGAAGTCCACGATTTAGGCTTAATCTAAAGAAGAAATTCCCTTTTCAAATTCTTCAACTACGTATGCAATGTTGAGGGATTCCAAAATGTTGTTAAGAGAGTTAGGATTTTTCTAGTTTTGAATCCTACAGGTGTTAAAGGAAGCTTATAGGGATTAATTAGGAACTTAAAAAGCTTAAATTGGGAATCTACTCCAATATAGGCTTAGAGCTTGCCAGAACCAGGGAGAATCTAAAACAAAAGCAAAAAGAGCTCTATAATTCTCCAGATGATGTACTTAAGATGATCAATGAGAAAGTGAGAATGAGAGCTTACTCAAAGGTGTTACAGGATGATCGCTTCTTAATAAAATAAAAGCCTAGAGTTGAATAGATTAAGAAAGAGGAATATAACTTTAATCTTTTTCACACATCACTCATATCAAATAGGAACTCCTATAGATTCGCTTTTATGTTAAATGATGATGGTAGGACATTTCTACTTAAGCCAATCTCTTAAACTGCACATTAGATTACTTTTAGAATATTTGTGTTCCTTATTTGTTGAATAATCAGATCGGTCGAAAAAACTATAACTATACTAATCACCAAAACACTTAGAAAAGGCCACAAATGACGAAATTTTTCTGTTGCTGTCAAAAAAAGGAGGAATCCTGCTCCTATTAACACAAGGACTAGAAGTGTAATAAAAGGTATGACCCGTGAATACTGATATATATATTCCATAATTTTTTAATTTATGTTTTAATTAATTGTTTCTTGTTTCTGATTCATCGACTTTTTTTTCAATAAGAAGAATAAGAATAAGAAAAACATGAAAATAATAAATCTTATAGATATGACTCTTACCCCAGAGCGTAAAAGATGTCAGACAAAACTTTTTACAATCCAACTGATACATGTTGTGTCCTTTGCTATAATGCAGATGAGGACAAAAATCATATGTTCTTTAACTGTGATTATTCCAAATTCATATGGAGTAGGATCCAATATATGGTGGATGCAGTAAACCATATTTATAATTGAGAACTTATATTGAGCTGGTTTATCAATCATTCGAAACCAGGTAAAGAAAATGTTATCCTTCTTAAAGTCACTTTTATCACTACCATATACATGATATGGAAAGAGAGGAATTGTAGAGTGTATAAACAAGTCGAGGAAGATAAATATCACTTAGCAGACAAGGTACTGAATTGGATTCGAGCTACATTATTGGGTAGGAAAGTTGATCTTTTGCTAACCCCATGCATGAAAACTAGGTGGAACATTTGAAGCTGGATATTTATAGTCATTCACGTAACTTAGAGAAAGAACTCTTTTCCTTGTATTTGTACTTTCCATCAGAATTTAGATAAACTAATATACTGTCACTTTACTATCTTTGTACCTTTGTATCTTTTGTGATAGCTGTGTTATAATGAATAGAATACCTTATCCTTAAAGAAACTTTTTACAATCATAAATGTTCAAGTTATTTACCAAGACTAAATATCTACAAGGAGTGTACAATTTGAATGTTCCTTAATAAGTTGTATAACATTGTCATCAATAAAATTATAATAAAAATGCTCACTTTTCTATTAATGCTTTGATAAAAATGTTAATAAATATTATGCTTAGTATTTGGTAATCATATATTCATCTTGGTATTACAATAAGGGTGGTTAAGATAAGGAATTTGATATAAAAATAGAAATATAATAATAATATAAATAAAATAAAATCAATATTCCTCATATAATAATAATAATAATAATAATAATAGAAACTGTTAATATTATTTTACCATTGAATATAATGTCTTCTCTTGAAAAATTGAGAATATATCCTTTTAGCTTCCGTTAAATTATCAAAACAACAATGAATATCATTATTGATTATATTTAAAACACCTTTAGGCTCTTCTCTTATGAAGTATATATACGTACATAGGCAACAAAAGCCAAATATATTTTATTTTCACCAATATTTCTCCTAATTCTGTTATCCTATCAACATATGTAAGACGATTAAAAATAGGAAATAAACAAATAGTTCATTTTCAATTTATGTCAATTTTATGGTATTACAAACTACATTGTTTGAAAAATTTATATCCCCTTGTCTGTAAACTGATTGCGCTGAACAATTTCATACAAGAATTTGTCCAAATCATAATATAGGCAATATTGACCTTCCCTCCTTTAGAGAACTCGAAAATATGTGCATAAATAAAAATTACAACTTTTCGAACAAGCACATTGTAGTAAAATAATGTGTCCACATTGGCATAAGTAAACCAAAGTAGATAGGTAAGCTTGGTCTTACAAGAAAGACAAAGCTAACAAGTAATTGGCTACTTTTTTCTTTGCATAAGTTGTAAAAAGAGAGTATGGATGAAGAAGCTTCTCCTTCCCACACTTAAGACTCTCCCAAAAATATTAAGTTCTCCCTCATGTTCTTATCTCTTAGAGCCACCATCCACAAGGCTTGGGATTTAGGGTGTGAATTAAAGTGAGTAACTCTGGTAGCTGCTCACAACATCGAGAAAAGGGCAAATTCGAGCTACATTGGAGCCATTAGAGCACAAGGTGGACTTGTAAAGCAAGAATATAAAGAAATGGACTTGTTATATTAGAGAGGTAAGATCTTATCACACCTTCCAACATTGGCATTAGAGCAAGTATATCTTGTTTTCGTCCTTGCAATTGTGCCAAATGAGAATAATATGCCATATATGTTGAAATGTGTTCATGTATGTGTAATATGGCCATAAATGGCAAATTTTTGTGTGCTTTGTTTTAGCTTGAAATTTTGACATGGATATGTTCCTTATAATGTCAAAAACTTGTTCCTAAAATTTAATAAAAAATGGATTTGAATTGAGAGAGATCTTGGATAATGAATTTCTGGAAAATTTTGGTTTTAAGCATGTATTTTCTGAAAGTTTAGGGCTATTTTTTGACCTGTTACAGTACTATTTTGCATGAGATATGTATATGGATATGTTCTTGTCACATTATCTTTCCAAAGGTATATTATATGCTTGAATCGGAGTTAAAATGAGTGAGAAACAATAGCCCGAAGTGGGCATCGTGGCCATGAAATTTTAGAATTTCTCGAAAATTTGGGTTTAATATGAATGTGTTCATTAGCGACATGTGTTTTCTAAAAGTTTAGGCCCATTTTCTAAACTGTTACAATATTATTTTGCATAAGATATGTATATGGATATTTTCCTTGTCATATTATCTTTCCTCGAACCGGAGTTAAAAAGAATGAGAAACAAGAGCTTGAACTGGGCATTGTGGCCATGAAAGATTGAAATTTTTGGAAAATCTGGGTTTTCTGCAGCCACACAGCCATATCATAGGCATCATGGGGGTGGCCCGTTTATTAAAATTTTTCAAATTTTGAGTTATTTGTTAGCCTAATTTGAAATTTTTCCTTAATTACATAAGTGAAATATTTTTTGGACTATTAACTTGGGTTTTCATGCTTTATAATTGTATATTATATTCATGAATTTATGCTACATTTCATATACGTTATAAGTTGCACTTTATTATTTGTTTCATTTACGTGTTAAATGATTGTTATTTATGTTATTAACAAATTGGTTAATTATTTGTCAGTGTGACTATTTGTTAATTAATGCCAATGGACATAAATTAAATGAAGATGCGTTGATATTTTAAATTAGTGCCTATGTTGAGTGATGTATGTTTTCCAAAATAATTTCTTATATACAAGGAAGAAGGTTTGACATCCCCATTTAACATTTTTTATTAAAATGATGTAATAAGATTTGAATTGTAATTATTAATGTTTTGTATCATTAATATTGAGACTTTGTGAAGAGATAAATTTTCACATTAATTTTCACATTAACTATAAGTATATAAATTTATTTTGGACATGAGGTACCAAAATATCAATGGAGTCTTAGTGATACTCACTAATGCATGTATGATTGGTTGATGCTATATTTAGTGGGTGTGTAACCTATAATTAAAATTAATCATTGGGCTAAATACAATTAGGCTCTTAATACTGCTTATGTTGTTATTGATGATTACTAACAAGTTTGCAAAATTTTGGAATTGATAATGTAAGTTGGAGTTAAGCTAACTAATTGAGATTAGCATAAATAGATATGTGCCTTAATTAAACCTGTGCAATGATGTAGTGAAATGGCAACCAAGAGTTAGATTATTGAGATAACTAAGGGAGAGAAACTTGATGGTAAAAACTATAACATCTGACATAAGAAGGTTCAGTACCTTCTTAATGGGCATGGGTTGCTCAACCATCTAACCACCTATATGAGCCCACCCGAGACTAGGAATTCGGCCCAGCATCTCCGTGACCATGAGGCTTATGACCTTTGGCAAAAGAAGGATAGAAGTGTGCAATTTACGTTGTTAGCTTGCATGCACGACGACCAAATTAGGGAGTTTGAAAACTACCCAACTGACATAGAGATATGGGAACAATTGCACCTAAAATATAGAGTGACAACAACCATAAGGCTTTGTGTCTTAACGCTTAGGTTCAATCAATACATGATGGACCTTAAGCATAGCATGAAAAAACATCTTAGGGTGATGTCCTCTATGATTCGAGAAATGAAGGCAACAGGTTATGATCTCATAGATGAGCAGCAGGTTTTAGCTGTCATTAGGTCACTTCCCTAGTCCTTGTGGGGATAGGTGAAGTTGGTCCTTACTCATAATGAGGGCATTAAGATCTTTGATGACATTTCCCACCATTTGGAGCTTGAGGCAGACCATAGAAATGTAAACAGCAATGTCGTTGCAGTAGTTGCATAAAATGGGTGCAAGGGTGACTGCCCTAAGCACAAGAAGGGAAAAGCTAAGAACCAAAGGCCTCAAGAAAGGCAAGTCGCTAAACGTCGTAGAGACAGATGTGGGGGCAAGAAGGATAAGTCCAAACTCATGTGCTTCAACTGTAGAAAGAAGGGACACTTTGCTCAAGCCCGTGAGGTTTCTCTTTACTTACCTTCTTTTGTACGCACCTTTGTTTACACACATGCATTTTTTGCTCTTTCTCTCCATGATTGGATTGTAGATACGGGAGCAACAAAACACATGACCTGAAGCCGTACAGGATTTGTATATTACCATCGATTATCGAAGGGTAAACACTTTGTAACAATGGAGAATGGAGCGGAGGAGAAGTCCTTGGTGTAGGAACCTACAAACTTACTTTATGCAGTGGACATAAACTGCTCTTACATGATGTGCTTCATGTACCCACTATTAAATGTAACCTACTTTTAGTTCGATATTAGTAGACTTGGGTTTTTCTTTTCTTGTTAGTAAGACTGGTATGTCCATTTATCTTGATGATACTCTTTATGGTCATAGGCACTTTTGTAATAATTTATTTATGATGGACTTAGAAGATGTATCTTAAACTCATAAATATTTTGCTCATGTTTGCTTCTTCTTCTTCTGTTGATATTGAATTTGAGTCTGTTAAATGGCATGCTCGATTAGGATATATTGGACAAGATAGAATGTCCAGATTAGCTAAAGGGGGACTATTGGGCTCTCTCGCCAAAGTGAGCCTTCCTTCTTGTGAGCCTTGTCTCATTAGGAAAGCTACTAGAAAGCCTTTTGGTAAGGTTAAGAGGGCTTTGCATCCTCTAAAGTTGATCCACTCTAATATTTGTGGGCCTATGAATGTGAGAGTGTGTAATGGCACGACTTACTTTATCACATTCATATATGATTTCTCATAATATAGCTTAGTATTTTTGTTGTCTCACCGCTCAAAAGCTTTGTATTGTTTCAAACACTTTGTAGTTGAGGTTGAGAATCAGAAAGAGAGGAGCGCTAAGGCTCTTCGTACTGATAGAGGCCGAGAGTATCTCTCTGATTAGTTTAGAGAGTTTTGTGAGAATAAGGGAATACACTGATAATTAACAATTTTTGGAACTCTGCGACAAAATGGGGTTATAGAAAGAAGGAATCGAACTCTGTTAGATATGGTTAGGTCGATGATGGCTTAAGCCAGCCTCCTGATTAAGTTTTGGGGGGATGCCTTTATGACTGTGGCATACATCCTTAGTCGAGTGCCCACTAAGTCTATCTTGACTACTTTATATGAGTTATGGAATGGAGATTTGGAAGGCTTATGTTTCATAGATATTGTGAGCATTCTAAGGGCTATGTGATGTATGGTGAACATTATGGAGGGCTCATTGAGGTTGAGTCTTGAGATGTAGATTTTTTGGAGGATGATTTCCTTAAGATTGGTGAGATCAAACAAAGTCTTGAACTCTATGAGTTATAGGAACATCAAGACGAAGCGCCCTAAATGGATTTGGATTCACAATCCATTCTAATGACTATTGAGGTCAATGGGAGCATAAAACCTAAGTCTTAGTCTCTAGAATTACGTAGAAGCAAACGTGAAAATGTTCTGCGTAGACACTTTGAAATAGAAGGTGGGTCCTTCTTGAGCATTTCTGTTTATGCTATGAGCCTTCTTCTTTTGAAGAAGCAATGAACTCACAATTTCAATTAAATGGCTTGCAGCAATGGAAGACAAGATAGAATCCATGGCTAAGAGCCATATGTGAGACTTAATCGATCTATCTATTGAACGTAAAAACCATTAGAAACAAGTGGGTCTTGAAGGTTAAGCGCAAGGCAGATGGATAAATCAATAAGTATATGGCCCGATTAGTAGCGAAAGTTACACCTAAAAGGAGAGTGTGAACTATGATGAGACATTTTCTCCTATGGTGAGATTTGTGTATATTCGCCTTATCCTAGCTATTATTGCATAATTGGATTTTGATTTGTTACAAATGGATGTTAAAATGAAATTTCTCAATGGAGAAATAAATGAAGAGATCTATATGGATCAACCTGTTGCATTTCGGGCAAAGGGACATGAGCACAAAGTGTGTCGTTTGAGACATTCCATTTATGGCTTAAAACATTCATCTAGGCAATGGTATCTTAGATTTCATTAAGCCATTACATCGGTAGGCTTTGCAATGATTGAAGAGGACCATTGTGTATATATAAAGAGATAAGATAATGTGTTTCTTATATTATCTTTATATCTAGATGATATTTTGATAGCTGGGAATGATATGGAGATGATCATTGCCACTTAAAAGTGTTTGTCCTCTACTTTTGAGATGAAGGATATGTGTGAAGCAAATTATATTCTCAAGGTTAAGATCTCGAGGGATCGTTCTAATAGATGTCTGAGTTTGCCTATATTAATAAGATCTTGGAACGTTTCTATATGCATAACTACAAACCTATTGACACTTCGATGAGGAAAGGCCTATACCTAAGTATGGATCAATGTCTTAAAACAAAGGAAAAAAGACAACAAATGGCTAAGGTTAGCGTTATCGGTAATCTAACGTATGCTATAGTGTGTACTCGACCCAAAATATGCTTTACAGTTAGGATAGTTGGTAAATATCAAAATAATCCTGAACCTGCGCATTGGGTAGCGGTCAAAAGGATATTTAAATATCTAAGGGCAACCACTAACATAACTTTGTGCTATCAAGGTAGGAGCCTTAAATTGGTTGGATATAGTGACGCTGATGGATCTGTTGATAGAGACGAGCGAAAGTTCACATTGGGATATGTTTTCATTCTTAGAGGAGGAGCCATTTCTTGGTGTAAGCAAAAAACAACATTACATGTCATTATCCATGATGGAGTCCGAGTATGTTACATGTACCTCAGTGGTGCAAGAGGTGATATGGTTGAGGAGATTTTTTAGGAGCCTCAACATTACCGAGCATCTTTGTAAGGCCACAATTATTTATTGTGATAGCATAGTTGTGATTGCCTATGCAAAGGACTCGAAGTATCATGGAAAGACAATGCATATAGATACTCGCTACTACTTCATCCGTGATATCATTGCACAAGGACTTATAGTCCTAAATCATGTCTTTACGAGAGATATAATAGCTGATCCTTTTACTAAACCTATTGCTAGAGATGCTTTTCAAAAGCACATTAATGGTTTAGGTTTGTTTAGGATTTGATGTATTTGTACATTTGCTTATGTATTAATGAAATATGTTTTTCATTTTAATCTTATGTGAATTTGTATAGTAAATTTAGATTTAATTGAAAATGGCACATATCTAAAAATTTTCACCAGACTTGATGTTGCTCTCTCACATGAGAACATCCCTCCAGTGCTATGATAGCGAGTGGGATGAGACAAAGTATTGCAAGGTACCAAATGATAGGCAATCTCTTTAATTACTGTAGAGTGATTAAGGATTTTGTATGTCGCCTTATCTAAGTGCTAAGATAATACTTGTTCCGTCAAACGTGGAAAGTGTATCCATGTAGCCTGTGTGAAGCTAGATTTGAGTTTATGGTGGTCAAGTCGGTCACAATCCGGAGTGACTAGACTGTGTTCTGTATGGTGTTATTTAGAGCGTGACAAACCCTTAGTGTGAGCTTCATCATAGCATGCACTTCATGCTACATGTGCTTGAGATGACTGAATAAGGGAGTGATGAATAGGTCCCTTCTTCATCACTGTGTGTGCCCTGTGGACATCTAGTCCACCTCTATACCCTTTGGAACTTTGACCTATGTCATAAAGTTGAGAATTGGTGTTGCTACTTTAACATATTATCCGAGGGCCAAGAATAATGCGGTCTAGCGGAGTATGACTAGGAAAGCAACCAAGACTTCATGAATTGACATGAGTGTCTAAGAAAAAAACATTTTGATATCACACAAGCTATTTGTGACTCATTTCCTAAGCAGTTACAAAGACATTTCTTGTCGATAGGCATGAGTTCTCTATATGGTAACTATGAGTACAAATACATTGTGGGATTTTGCATAGCTCTTTGTGAAAAGAGGGATTCGAGATGCAAAATCCAGTGTGACTAGAAATGATTTGAGGTATAACGAGACCTTGAGTGACATTATGTTAGTTTGATGGTGACTTAATGTAACGATCCTCTCGTTGGTACCTTTCTCGTATGATCACATACTCCACTTTCTGTATGACAGTGAGCATGAATATTTGAGGTTGAGAAATATAACATGAGTTACTATGAAGAAAGCATTTATTGTTACGAATAGGCATGCGTTGTTCTTTTTAAAGCATGTGTTGCCAATGGAACATATGTTGTTGCCATTGTGTACAAGTGGGAGATGTAGCAGAGTAATATGTCCAAATTGGCACAAGTAAGCTTGGTCTTACAAGAAAGACAAAGCTAACAAGTAATTGGGAACTTATAGGAGTATCTAACCCTTTTTTCTCTGCATAAGTTGTAAAAAAGAGAGTATGGATGAAAGACGTTTCTCCCTCTCACACTTAAGACTCTCCCAAAAACATTGAGTTCTCCCTCATGTTCTTATCTCTTAAAGCCATCATCTACAAGGCTTAGGATTTAGGATATGAATTAGAGTGAGTAACTCTAGTAGCTACTCACAACATCGAGCAAGGGCAAATTTGAGTTACATTGGAACCATTACACCACAAGGTGGACTTGTAAAGTAAGAGCATAGAGAAATGGACTTGTTATATTAGAGAGGTAAGGTCTAACCACACCTTCCAATACACACTCAGTAAAATACTCATAAGTTTAAGTTTAAGTATCTTATATTGTAATCCTCCACGAACAAAACTTTATAATATAAATACGTTACGAGCATGAATTATCATGTCAAGAACTCAAGCTTTAACATAGCAAGGGAAACGTACCTATGGGAAGTCATTGTAATTAAATTAATAAGCTATGGCTTTAAGTGTAAAACACAAAGAAAATTAAATTAGTAAATACTCTAATGCAATCAACATATAAAGAACCAACATCAAAGATTCTTAGTGACGATTTAGTAAATCCAGACAAAGTGATGATTGTACCTATAATACTCTTGATGACCTTAACTGATAAACCAAAGCTTAAAAGATAAAGGGTATCCTTAAGATTTAGAAGTTGATTATAAATTATACCATATTATAAAGATTCTCAATTGTATAGGTAACAATACTAATGACTAAATGAAAAAATATCATCACCAAAACCTAGTAGAAGTATCGCTGAGGCACAGAATCTAAGGAGGTTTAATAGTACACAACCTTACCCCTATTAATAAAGAGGCTGTTTCCAAATGACCCACATGAATGAATGAAAATAAAAAGAAAAATAGAAAGGGATAATAAATAAAAAACCAAATAAACATAAACATAAACATAAAATAGTAATAGGGAAAATAAAATATAATAAAATAACTAATATATATAAATACTATTAAAAATAAACATAAAAATAATAGAAATACCAAGAATAATAATAATCATAATAACATTAATAATCATAAACATAATAATAATACCAATACCAATACCAATACTAATAATACGTCATTACCACTAACGCTAACTACAAAAGACAAGAGTTAAAAGATATATAAGAGAACTATCATGATCTCTTTACGAGGGATCCTTTACTTGAATCTTAGCACGTCAAATTTTTCTACTATGGATTGTGTCCTCGGTAATGTTCAACATTGTAATATCTCTTTTTATCACCTCCCCATAGTTCTACTTAGGCCTCCCTATTTTTCTCTTACAATCTCTAAATACAATCTTCTCACATCTTATCACTGGAGCGTCTAGGTTTCTCCTTTTAACATGTTCAAACTACCTAAGTCTTGTCTCTCTTAATTCGTCCATAATATTAGCTACCTTTAATTTGTCTCTTACCATGACATTCTTTCCTTTATCCCTTTTAGTAAGATTACATATCTAATGGAGTATCCTCATCTCCGTTACCATTAGATTATGACTATGAATTTATCTGATGAACCAACACTCCGCTCTATAGATCATAGTTGGTCTATTCGCTAAACGATAGAATTTGCCTTTAAGCATCCCAAAAAGGAGATGTTTATATAAAACAAAAGAGATATTATATTTCTTTTTTTAATTTTAAATCAAGTATTTGATATGTAAATTTACATGGATATCATTTATTAAATAGTTACGCTAAAGTAGCGTGTTATTAGCAACTTTAATTAGATATTAACGGACTACTTTTAACAATAGGGAAAGTTACTCTTTTTCTCAAAAGAAGTCATAGATTCTAATCACATAAACAACCTCTTTGTAAAATGTAAATGAAAGGCGGGGTATAACTGATGTCTTTCTCCTAACCTTCGCTAAGCGAGGAGTCTTGTGCATTGAAATTTTTATTATTTTTTATTTTTGAAAATTTAAATATTTTATTGTTTTTAATAATTCAAATTATTACTATAAAATTAATTAAGGTTGAAGATTTTAATTTTATTTTTAATTGTAATTCACCAAAACCAAACTGGAGTGGTCTACTGACCTACGAAGCAACGTGGAACACCCTTATTGTTTCTGATCCATTCTCCAAAGAACTAAACCCAGAACCCTACCAAGAAAACTTCACTAATGGCGATCAAGAACCACTTTTTTCTCATATTTCCTTTTATTGTCTTTCTCTCGTTGCTCTGCTCGTCGAATCTAGCCCATGCAGGATCGTTTTTCTCTGCAGTAACAGGCGGAAACTGGGTTGTTCTCCAAGAAAGCATAGGCATCTCCGCCATGCACATGCAGCTCCTCAAAAACAGCAAGGTTATCATCTTTGATCGCACCGACTTCGGCCATTCCAACCTATCTCTCCCTGAAGGCAAATGCCGCTTTAACGACGATGCCGTCAAGCCAAAAGACTGCACGGCACATTCCATCCTCTACGACATTGTCTCCAACACATTCCGCCCCCTCACGCTTCACACCAACACTTTTTGCTCCTCCGGCACCGTAGACTCCTATGGCACCCTCGTCCAAACCGGGGGAGACCGCAGAGGGGACCGAGTAATCCGCACGTTTACGACCTGCGACAACGATTCCTGCGACTGGGTCGAGCTCGTCATCCCTCTCATGAATCGAAGATGGTACGCAACCGATCAGCTATTACCCGATGGCCGCATCATTATAGTTGGAGGACGAAGAGTTTTTAGCTACGAGTTCTTTCCCAGGAACTCATTGAAATGGAGCAACAAGACATTGCCTTTCTTGGTGCAAACAAGAGACAGTTCTCAAGAAGAGAACAATCTTTATCCTTTCTTGCACTTATTGCCTGATGGGAACCTCTTCATCTTCGCAAATAACCGATCAATCTTGTTCGACTACACGGCGAACAGACTCATTAAAGAATACCCAGTTATGCCCGGTGGTGACCGGAGAAACTACCCCTCCACTGGTTCTTCGGTTCTGCTTCCTCTCCAGCTAGGCAAAGGAGTGGAAGCGGAGGTGATGATATGCGGTGGTGCACCGGCCGGAGCACATATAAAGGCCGTTGAAGAGCGTGTGTTCGTCGAAGCCTCCAGGACTTGTGGAAGGCTAAAGGTGACAGACCCGAGACCCGAATGGGTCATGGAGCTCATGCCCATGCCTCGAGTCATGGGTGATATGCTACTGTTACCGAGCGGTGACGTTCTAATTATCAACGGCGCTGCGCATGGAACAGCCGGTTGGGACGATGCCCGAGTGCCGGTTTACAACCCGGTTCTCTACCTTCCGGATGAGGATCCAACCCGGAGATTCGTTGTTCTAAACCGGTCAAAGATTGCAAGGATGTACCACTCCACGGCCGTGCTTTTGCCAGATGGCAGGATCTTAGTGGGTGGAAGCAACCCTCACCCAGTGTACAACTTCACAGCGTATCCCTACCCGACTGAGCTGAGCTTGGAGGCGTTTCATCCACATTACTTGGACCCCTATTATAACGATCTGAGACCGTCCATTTTGACGGTGGAGACGACGGTAGGCAGGACGGTGTCGTTCAACGAGACGTTTTCTTTGACCTTTGTCCTGACGACGTATAGGCCTAGGTGGGGGGTTTCGGCGGTGTTGATAACGCCGTCATTCACGACGCACTCGTTTGGCATGAACCAGAGGATGTTGGTTTTGAATAGGTTGAGTGTGATGCAGTTGTCCACGTACGCTTACAAGATTAGCGTTCTTGGGCCCACTAATGCTAACGTGGCACCACCTGGATATTACATGTTGTTTGTTGTCCACGTCGGTATTCCTAGTCAAGCTGTATGGGTTCAAGTGCAGTGAGTCACTTGGCTGTTTATGAAACTGTCTTCGTCCTTTAATAACAAAAAGCAAATTTTAATTGCCTGTGCTTCTTGAAAGCAACACAAAAGATTGTTCGGAAAACAGAGAGAGCAAATGTGTAGATGCGGGGTATCGATCCCCGTACCTCTCGCATGCTAAGCGAGCGCTCTACCATCTGAGCTACATCCCCTCATATGTACGGTTTTATCAACCTCATCAAATTTTTCTAGCTTTGTTTTGCCGCTGTCACTTCGTCATGTTTATATCAGGGGAAGCTAAGCTACTTTGCTTAATGGTTATTTTCATGCTAACCTTCGTACAAAGTAATTAAATAACATGCTAACTCCGTCAACTTCACAAAAGATTGAACTAGCTTACTGTCTGGGCTATTCAATCTTCAAGACAACAGTTGTTTGCAAGCTAACTACTAAAACATTCATAAGATACTTTGCTCTGCCAAAGGAACTGGGTTCATTTTCAAATCATAGATCTCGAAATTTCCTTATAACAGCAGTGATTGGCCAAGTAAGAGTTTATTTAGAGATGGAAAGTTGCTCTTTATAAATACTTGATATGACCATTTAATGTTTTTATGAACGGGTCTCTTATTTACATGTTGGTTTGCGTAACAACTTTGGTCATTATGGTCTGTACTTGTACCGATTGGCCCAGAAAAGGTAGTGCAAGAAATTCAATGCACTCAGGACACAGAGCAGCCAGTAGAACCGTTCCAGGTGAGAGTGATTCAAGTTGGTTCCGGAGAGCCATGGATTGTGCTTGGAATTACCTGTGACATGGTTAACTACTGATACAACTACCGTGCTCAGGTAATAGCCCATGGCTAAGGATGCCCAAGAGAGAGAAGTAGCCAAAGATCTCATGCTTGAAGGTGCCTGAGTGAAGAAAAATTCTAACAACCCTGCCAATGTGAAAAGATCGGCTGATCCCAGGAACAAGTACTGAAAAGCAATCCAGAAAAAGGTAATTGGCAATGGCTTGGCCGAATCGAGTAGTCCTGAATGCGTAGCGACTCTTTTTCGTTTAATCTCAACGAGAGCTGCCACTGCCATAGCTAGTATAGAAAGAAGTAGTCCAATGCCAATTCTTTGCAGGTGCGTGATGCCCATTTCAGTTTTGGTTACTTTCCTAGAGAATGGAATGATAAAGTGGTCATAAACTGGTGCTAGGATCATAATGAAGACCACAGGGAAAATTGGTAGGGACGCTGGTGGTACTGCCAATGAACCAAGCTTGGTGTCCATGGTTGAAGCTTGTTGAACAGAAAATGTTGATAGTTGAGCTAGACAGCAATTGAGCATGATTGTGCAGGCAAATATTGGCAGGATTTTGAGCACAATTTTTACTTCCTCCACTTGCAGGACTGTGCATTCCAAAGCTGCGTGCACCGGCTTATTAACTATTGCCCGATTAAGGCACCCAAGGGTTTTTGTAGGGGTTTCAGTGGACTCCGTCCGTTTGGTCTGATCATTCACCGTCTTGTTAGTTTGGTTTGAATCAGAAGGGCTGGATGACATGCTCACAATGGCATTGCTTGGACTTCTGCTAATACAAGTATTGATGAAAGCAGCAAGCAGAACCTGTTCAACAGAAAAACCACTAGGTTGTCACCTCCATAATGTTAATGAAGCAATCCAATATACAGGTGCATAACAAACTTACCTTGGAAATGGTGGTAAGAGGACTTCCAGATGGTATTTTGTTTCTGTAAGTGGCTGAGCCAGAGAGGAAGATAAGAAAAGAAAGAAAAATCGCAATCGTAGAGATCCCAAAGCCCCATTCCCACCCTTTGTTGTCTTCAATCCAGACAACGAAGGTGACAGCAATAAGGCCTCCACAGGAGAGGCAAAACACGAAGTAATTGAAGAAGGTTGATCTCAGTTTCCTTCCCTGAGGAGTGCTATGGTCAAACTGTTCTGCACCATGTGATGGTAGCGAGCCTTTGATACCTCCAACGCCAAGTGCCACCAGGTAAAGACCTAAGAACAGCATTGCGGATTTTGCACCATGGACTTCCTGGCACGGATGGCTGGGATTGGCAGGATCACATTTTGGTGGCTTCAGCGAATCAGACCGAGCTTGCACGGTCAGTACGACCAACCCCTGTTACCAATATAACTCACATGAGACAGGTGTAGTTCCATTTTTTTAGGATATTTGTTTTGGGGAGGCCATATTAAAGGAGCGTTGAGCAGTAGGGCCATATTCACATGTTTGATAACCACATCGACTCTTGCCAGATGGAGACTGGTTTTGAAACGTCAACTACAAAAATGCTAAGCTCTCAACTGTCATGGACAATAAGGGCTATATCCTTACTCTGGCTGTAACAACCAAGTTCAACTTATCATGTACGGTTAAAAATATAGAAACAAAGAAAAACATAGGCAATGTCTAGGACAAAGACTCCACCTGGTGACACCATTAGGAGTTGAGATACAGATACACGTAGTCTTATGACAGGGACATATGGGTATGGCATGTTTCTCACGTCTTAGTGGGTGACATTGGAGACAAGGTACTTGAAGCTCAAGACAAAATCACCCAGAAAAAAGACAAATTAGATATTGCTACTGAACTGAAGTTGATTCAAGGAAGTTCATCATCTTGGTCCCACCAACACACCGTGGGCCGTATTCATCGAAGTAATTGCTAACGTTGCATGTATGAAATACGAGGGACCCGTCAACTATATTAATGACAACAATCGAAAACAATGTGGTTTTAACTACCTTAATTATGTCCTATACATGTAAAAACATGACATAAATGTGATTTAAAAGCATAGCCATGCTTTTACTAACAAGGAAAAATTGAAAATAAAAGAGAAAAGAAAGGACCTTTATATGAATACTCATAAAAGCTACCAAATTGCAAGTTTAGAAGAAAAAAAATCTGAACTTGGTGAGAGGAAGGATTGTTCCAATCGTGACTTTGCCTTGTAGCTAAAGATCCTTTCATGGGCAAGTCTCTTGAGTTGAGCTGCGTTTCCGTTCGCTACAATCCACTGTAATCTTCACATAAAGACCTACCTTTCCCTTTTCAGTTCTTTTTCGATGTCCGTGTTAAACAGAAAAAGCGTGTAAAACAAAGAAAAAAGAAGAAGAAAAGATGTATAAACGAAATACACTTTCTTGCTGCAAAGTCAATGCAGCTGAAGGATACACACGTCATTTACACTTCAATGCAGGAGAGAGAGAGAGAGAGGGTTTAGTTTGTTTTTTCTTTTGTTCCTCCGTAGAACCAGTGAAGTGAGCCTGACGCAATACTTTCAGTTTCGTTGGAATTGATGTATCAGGAAGCGTTAAGACAGAACACGAGTTTTATTACTGGTCATTTCCAACTTTTCCCTGGAGGAAGTAACTTGTTGAGACTCTGATCCTATGACGAGTTCAGGGGTTTTACTTGGAAGGATTTGGTTTTTTAATCAGAATCTAAAGATTTCTTGTTTCAGGTCTCATCTAGCTCCACAATTTAGTAGTGGCTAAAGAAAGCAGGAAAAAAAATATCTATCCAGATAAGACAAACTGGGAAATGAAAATTACCAGAAATTCAACAGCTGCACTTATCAGATAGATTTGATAAGTTGTACAGAAAGCATCTGATAAGAATCCACCAAGAAGAGCCAAAAGAAAAGCAGTTCCCATGAAATTAGTGACATTGTTGGCAGATTTTGATGGAGATAGGTTCATGTACTCTGATAAATATATCACCAAATTGCTTGCATTTGCCAAGAACGCCAAGTTCTCCAGTATCTCCACAACTACACCAAATTCACCAAACCATGTTACAGAGACAGAATCTCAGAAATCCCACTTTAAATCAAGATTTCGATACGAAAAATCACAGAATTTGTCAAAACGACTCAAACTTTGCACGCACCGAGGACAAAGGAAGCTGCATACATCCCTCCATGTTTTCCTTGAAGTGCAGGTCTGTTTCTCCAATCAACATAACCATCCCATCGCGTGAGTTGCTGTTCTTGATCCTACAGCAGAAGATCATGGTCATAAGCACTTAATCGTATATAGAAAGCAAACACATAGATGCACCAATGAAGTCAACAACCAAAGAAAGACAGCTTGAAGAATGAAAAGGAGGGAAAAGAGAAATGAAAAGAGAGAGAGGAAGCCAGACCATTTGTAATCTGCTCTGTTCTTTTCTTCTTTTTTCTTTTTTTCTCAACTTGGTTAAGTTGGGGTTTGGATCTTTGGCTTATAGAGGCGATTTATAGGTGGAGAGGACTTCAAAGAGTTTGGAGAGCAAAAGGGCCAACTTGGGACAGAATGGTCTAAGACCTAAGACAATGACTTCTAATCCTCTATTCCTCGCTACGTTACTAAGATTCTTCTTTTATTAACCAATTTCTCTTTTCGATCTTCATTTGGATTGTAGTGTTTCTTTCTTTACGTGCCAAAAACAAAATGGATTAATCCCAACTTTAAACGTATTGGTAGGTTCTTTCTCCTTGATGCACTAATACAACTATCTTAAAAAAATAAAATTTACGAAAACCTGAAAAGGCCCAAAGAGAGGTAATAAAATGGTCATTTCACAAATGTCAAGACCAGATAAATAAAGTTTGGATCCTCTGTCCAATATTACGGTGTTTTATTCTCTTTCATGAATCTCAGCCATTCATTTATGCGAGTCTCGCGTTTATTTATACAGGACCCCACAAAACCCGTATAAATAAATAGCTGAAATTCATAAGACAGAATAAGATACCAGATCCCGTCCCAATTACCATACGTTTAGTCCCACCTATGCATCATACATCAGTTTTCATCAGTGTGAACACTATAAATGAATCCCAGCAGCCAAAGAATTACAACACTTAGGATTTAAATGCACCTTTTGTTTGCTGCAAATTGTATTTATTAGTTTTGTTTACAACAGTAATAAAAAACCAAATTGCATTTATTGTCACCAAAGGCTTAAATAACTATATCCTCTTTCTGGCTCGATCCCCACATCTCAAAGAAACAATATAAACAATAGCAACTAGTTGGACTTCTGGTAAAAGAGACCAAAAGTTTGAATCAATTCAAGATGAATAAGGAGAGTGAACAGTTCTTTGTATAATAATTTAATTTTTGCAACTTTATGTTATTTTCCTTAAAGATCACGACTCGAGTGGTCAATAACTACAGAAAGTGAGTCAACAAACGCTGTTTCAAGGCATACCCGCCATTCTCCACTCACCAAGCTTAGTGGTAAGACCGCGGTTATAGTACCTAATGTGCATGAAATTAGCTGTTAATTATATAATTGTTACGTAATGATTGAGTAGATGTGTATTTTAAAGGGTTTGAGTCCGTGACATGTTTACCGCATTGTTTTGGTTCTAACCATTACTGGAAATGATAATACATGAGCAATAATTCATATGCGTGTGGGTTGGGAAGATTAGGATTTAGGGCTACACTTGCAAAAATCTGAAGCTAGCGTGTAAAAGTGTGGGTATTCTAAAGGACTCAAAAGTCAAATTTCTTGTGACTTATTCTGTTTCTTTCCTGTGATTTAATCCTTGTTATACGTGCTTTTTTAAACTATTTTTTTTTTGGTCTTTTCTTTTTAAGGATTCGACTATTTGACATGTGAACTACTAACCCTTAATACTTTCGTCCACAGCCTGGGTTTTAAAAACATGTTTTCTTTTGTTATGGAAGAGGACTTGGAAACCACTACTCCGTAACTTTTTTTTTTTTTGGTGACAAAAGGAAAAAAGACAAACAGCGAGCTAGACTAATGTGGGGATACTAATCCCAGCTATGTCCTCTAGGAGGATCGATTGACACCCGTTGGGTGCGTATACAAAAGTGGTAACTCCAAGTCCGAAAGTTACAGCATAATTTGCGAGCCAGTCGACACTTCGGTTCCCGTCCCTGTAAATATGGCGGGGTACGACTATCCAATTACGATTGAGTAGCTCATTGATACCTAATACGAGCAGATTCAGAGATGTGACGCGGTTTGAAGAATCAGAGATAAGATTAGATACCGCTTGGGAATCTAATTATAATTCCAACTTACGAAATCCTAAGTGCCAGGTTAGATTGAGCCCTGAATAGACGCCCGAGAGTGTCAGGAATTCCACATCGGACAACTATAAAGGTATTCAAGAATTTATAATAGTGTGAAAACCTTTCCCTCTTGAGCTAGCTTTTGGGGGTGAGTTAAGCACTTTCTAATATGGTATCAGAGTCAGTTTGTCTCGATGGTTTGGGGCAGTGCCCAGTTATGTCCCTTTGCCCAATATGACCATCAGATGTCCAGTCCTGCTCTGGACTGAGGGGAGTGTGTCAGGAATCCCACATCGGACAACTATAAAGGTATTCAAGAATTTATAATAGTGTGCAAACCTCTCCCTCTTGAGTTAGTTTTTGGGGTGAGTTAGACACTTTCTAATACAGAGTTCAGCGTCGATCGAAGAACACCGGCTAATATTTTGGACAAAACCCCCTAGCCAATCACTATTGTTGTCGCGGAGGAGGCCCCCTGCGGTGGCGAGCCCTGAAGAGTGTTTGCGCGCCCCATCGGTGTTCAGCTTCACCCAGCCAGGAGCAGGTGAGCCATGTCGAGGCTTGTTGGATTTGGTGGACATATTCCAGTACAGTGGTAACAGGAGTGACTGGCCAGGAGAATTAGGCCTAAAAAAGGGACCGGTTACGCCAGCACACAAGAAAATAAACATTTAGCGACAAAAATTATTAATGGAATGTAAAAGTTTTAAGTCAACAAGTGATTTGCCGATGAAAATTATTGACTGCATGAGTAATTGGAGAAACAGTCGTCGGTAATTTACTACAATTTTTTTCCATCGCTAATTAATAATTTTCTTGTAATGTTATTATTTAGATTCATATTCATAGAAAGAAAAATACAAATCATACACATCATAGAGCAAATATTTGTTTGCATTGACAGTGCTGAGCTTATCCATTTCCTATTTAGATTATCCTACCAACTTTTTGAACTTAATGGTAGTGCTCGAGGTACCACCACTTGTAGTCCTGTGAAGACAGTCTCTCCTGGAAACCTTACCCTGAGATTAAGATATTGTGTGGTTTTGATTGCCTACTGGGGCATTTTGAAATGCCATCTCGACAAATTACAAGTTGCCACACTCGTCGACTTAATTTATCATCAATCACCACCGGAGAATATTGGTGATGAATAAACAAGAAGTGTTTCCGTTTTCACATTTCCAATTACGAATTGCCACTACTTCGCTTCCACTTGCTAGCACAATCTGAACCAAGTGTTGGTAGGTTTTGCAAATCCTTGGCCGTCAATTTCTGGTCGTGCAAGAGTTATCGGATAACACAGTTATAATGAATACCATACTTTAAGTATCGTGGAAGTTTTCATAAGCTTCAAATAAGTAGACAGATGTCAGAATTTAAAGTTAAAACGCAACAAAAGTAGTTGTAAACATCCCAAATTTTCTTATGGTTCTGACTTTCTTTCATTTTATCCAGTTAAGGAGCTCCAAAGTCTGAACAGGAAATCGTTTCTCTTGGGTAATCAGAGAGGATAAGGCATCCACTTATCTATAATGTTTGAATGAACCCAGTTTCAGGATACGTGATCTTTGACTTCTAATTTGGCTGTAAAACACATGCCTCCGAAACAAACAACGTTAATCACTGGGAATAGAGACGTTGAATCTGAAGCAACTCCAAGCTCCTCGTACAACCAGAGATCGAGTGGAAGAATAGTCAAACGTTAATACTCTGATATTATTGAAAGTGAGAAAAAGATGAAGAACTTCTAGATCAGCAATTATTAATACATGCCCTCTAATATAGATTAGGTAAGTCCAACCACAACCAAACTAACTTATTTCCAACTCTAAACCAGTTTTACACAACCCTTTAATACATTTCACGTGGAAACCGGCGTTCAAAGCTATAATTCGGTTATGCAATAATGAATGGGAAGGGCTTGGACATGTAATAAGTCACGTCGAAGAAGAAAGGCATAATAATTAGAAGGGTATCGAGTTGCTTACGAACCAGGGCATAGGGATTTGATAACCAAGCAAAATGACAATTATAAAAACACCAGACAACCACCCCTAGCCCCTCTCTGTCTGTTTTTCAGACAAAATCTGATACCGAAACTACACACGTCGTACACGGTACACCCCTCCTTTGTTATGTACTTTTCTTGTCGTTTATATTAAAAATTATTAAGCATGTATCACTTAATTCATTATAATTAAGTATAGTTAACGAGAAGGATTGGAGCTCATGTATCATTTAGGAGGTGCTTACTTGATGAGTTTAGGAAGGCATTAATAAGTAAAGATGAAAAGTGACTGGTTAGTTGTTGAATATCAATATATGAGCAATAGTTTGATATCCTACTTTTAGAGAATCCTATATACCCTCCATTTAGTAGAGGAATGAAACTCATTCTTTAGCCGTGACTCTTTTTAAAAAAATATTTTAAATGCTAATTAATTAATTAAAATAATCTAGTTTATATTATATTATATTATAATTAATTAAAATATCGCAATTAATTGATTAATTACAATATAATTAATTATAATATTATTATTAATTAATTACAATATAATTAATTAATTGAAATATAACTAATTAAAATATAATTATTAATTAATTACAATATATTTAATTAAAATATAATTCTTTCATTAATTAAAATAGAATTAATTAATTAAAATGTTATTATTAAATAAATAATTACATTATAATTAATTAAAAATAAATAATTATTTACATTGGCTCACCGCCGGTCTAGCGCGCCACGATTGCCACCTAAACTCTCGTGCCCATAAACAAAAGCCCTGTCTTTTCCCCTACCGCATATGTTATCCATGTGTCTACAAGCCGATCATGGAGGCAGGCAAATGGAAATAGACAAATGAAGATATCAGCCTAGTGCATGAAAAAGATGATATATTAACCTTTTTCTAAGCTTTCCTACTGAACAAATATTCCTTCTCTAGACTTTCTAACTCGTGCTTTTCCAAGTTTACGGATTTGATCTTTTCCTTTTTGACCTTAAGATATCTGGAATTTATTCTTATTTTGGTACTTTTTTGCTTTTATCGTTTACTACCACATTCGAAATTTATCTGGACAAAAAGAAGAGTTGAAAATTTGGGGTAGTTGTTCATGAATCTTGTAAACGAAGAAGAGATAAGTTTACACAACCAATGAAAAGATAGGGAACTAAGTCGATGTCGTATTTTGGAAAAAAGTTCAGTATCTTGATGAGGAGAGTGGAAGAGATGTTGAATGAGAGGCTAGTAGGGAATTAAGTGATAGTCGATGGATAAACAGGAGGAGCAGAAGAATAAGAGAGGATGGTGTGGTAAGATAAATTATATCTGATAAAGAAGGATAATGGAATCTATCACAAATTCTCCAATATGTGGCTTATATAATCACCCAAAAGTTACCAATATAATCGCCGCACACAAAATTCTTGTTCTCTGATCTATAGCTAAGAAGACGACAAGGTGGATGATGGGAATGTTTATTTTTTTTTGATATAATTTCTATATCATCGTCATCAAGTAACTTCCCTCCTCTGCATTCAAGTCTCTGGTCGTCAGGTAACGACAAGGGTTTCGTATCATCGGTGTCAGCATTTACTCCTTTCCCAATGAGCACTTTCTTTTTTATCATCATCAGCTAATAATGGTTCTGCACAGGCAAGTACTGATGCTGATGTTATTACTCCATTTTTCTAGTTTTCAGTCCCAGTATGATTGGGAATCCAGGACGTTTTTATAAGCCTTTGAGAATTTCTGAAACCACATGCACGCACTGAGTATCAGATCCTTTGTTTTAAATTAAATACTCCCTTTTAATTTTATTTTTGTCCCAACACGAATAAGGTCCAGCGGCCGTAAGTTCCATTATAAAGTTACTCTACAAGCATACTTTCTTAAATACTTAATTTATCACACTATTGACTACTCCCTCTTATTCAAAATAAGTGTTGTTTGTGACTTTTTACGTATATTTATTATTTTACTTCTAAAATTACCCTTTAATTTCTCTCACATCTTAATTACACAGATTACACAAAGACACTTAAATAATAATTATTCTAGAGGAATGCACACTTATTATAATAATAAGTGTGCACACTTATTATAATTATTACACAAAGACACAAAGACACTTATTATAAAAAACCAAAAAATAATAATTATTCTACATTTATGAAATTAAGACATCCTTTATATTTTCACAGATATACTTAAATTTAATTATAATATTTAATTAATTATATAATTAAATAATTAAGTTTATAAGAGGGAGTGCCTTGAAAATATAATCTGTGTAATTAAGATGTGAGAGAAATTAAAGGATAATTTTGAAAGTAAAATTATAAACATGTATGAAAAGTCACGAACGACACTTATTTTAAATAATTAAAATCATTCTAAAACGACTTTTATTTTAAATAAGTCGGAGTAGTATTTTTCATCCGAATATGCCACTTGTCATATATGAAAATAATACACCGAAATAGACGGGATGACTATTAATTAGTTAGACGTGTACGGATGTAGTTTTACCAAAATATAATTGGATGGGATGAGCCTTAATATTAATTAAGCTAACAGCGACATTTTAATCACTCCCTATAGTCCTCATTGACTTCCCTGTTATTTCAATACTTATTAGGTCTTGAACGTGGCAGATTTCAATCCAATTAAACGCGGCGTTGAATTCTGAAGCAGAGTTATCAATCCAAGTTACTCTCAAAACCGAAGTTCCAATTATAAGTTCATCACAGGTTTAAATTATAGAAATAGATTTTCTGTAAAAATATTAAAAAAATACGTACGTTATGATCACCTTCGCAAAGCAGAGAGTATTGTATACTGAGTATATTATCTTTTAGTTATGAAACATCGGTATAATACATTATTAAAGTTGAAGGTTTTGAAGTTGCAAGCATGACTGCATGATGTTTAGTAAGAGGATGAATCAAAATGACACATTAGTCATGGAAGACTAAGCTAAGATCATGTTTTCTCAATCATGTAGCTATTGGCATTCAATATGTTATCTTCCTGCGTCAGAGAAGGATTCAGAACGTGGGGCGGCTGAAGAAAAGGGGGGATTACTTAATGTACAAGGTTGGAATCAACTAAATATGATTTGGTTCCATATTAGATTAATGAGAAGCATAATATCTAGCACAGTGTTACCATAGTCAAATCAGTGGGGAATTACTAGTTTGGTAAAAACGTGTCCAGATACTCTGATCGATCAATCAGAGTTAATGCAGCCAAACAAAGTCTGATTTTGCTTTTTAAAAAGACACTCAGTCGATCAATAAGAGTTAATGTTAGATTTTCCGTATTGCCTAGACATGAAAATGTTAAAGAGTTTATAAGTGGTAAGTGTCAATTATCCAAACAACTAGTTCTAGTTATTTGTACAATGGTTGACCCAAGCTTAATTCTTATTAGTGAACTCTACACTCTGCCTATATTAAAAATTCAATATCAATGGTTAACCCAAGCCTAATTCTTGTTAGTGAATTTTACATTTGGCTATATTAAAAATTCAATATGGTATTAGAGCAAGTTTGGCCAGGATTCTTAATTTCTCAGTTGTCCGTCTGGATGTCCAGTCCCAACGGCCCGGTCCGGTCACCGCTGCATATATTTCAAGTGACAACTGGATGTCCAGCCCCAATTGTACTTGAAGGGGAGTGTTAGAGTGTCTCATATTGCCTAGACATGAAAATATTAAAGGGTTTATAAGTGGTAAAGGTCAACTATCCAAATAACTAGTTCTAGTTATTTGAACAATGGTTGACTCAAGCTTAATTCTTATTAGTGAACTTTACACTAAGCCTATATTAAAAATTCAATAGTTAATGCATAGTCTGATTTTGCTTTTAAAAGACACTGAGTCTTCTCAATGCACCTGGTACTCTAAATGAAGCTTTTGATGGACTTGTACACAATAAATGAAGCGAAAACAAAATTGTGGTCATTAGTCAATGCGAGATCAGAGAGAACTGAGCCAACCCTACCAAGCATGTTACCAGATTCCATATAGTGTTCACCACTTCTTCTCCATTCCATCAGTCTTTTCTGTTCTTTTATCTTAAGAATCACGGTACGGACATTTCTATTTTACACCACAATTGTCGCCCTTTTTCTGTGAAAGGTGTCCCTTTTTCATAGGTTGAATAACATATTAGAATTGTCTTCAGAACTTGAGTTTTACGAGAATTCATTCATCAGACTCAAAATAATTGAACGGATGAATGCTCATAGAATATGATCCATTTTAAGGATTCGAGTATGATGTCATATGTGTTCATCTTATGCTTTGATGAAAGAATATAAATATTGAAATTATGAATTCCAACAAGTCTACAATATCATAATTGACTTGGGTTTCGGAGAACCAAAGCTAACTAGGTTCAAAGTCTGCAGGTTTGGAAACACTCAGAACATATCAGTGCAAATCAGCTTGGCACGAGTCCAGATCTTCTGTCCAATATTACTTTATCTTATTCTGTCTCATGAAATCTCAGCCATTTATTTTATGGGACTCATGCGTTCCTCATGCGAAACTCACATAAATAAATGACTGAAATTTGTTGGACATAATAAGACACCATAATATAATACAGAATCTGGACCCAGTTGGCACACCTCCTAGGTAAAAAATTTATGGACAGTTAAGATTTCTATTTATTTTGACTGAAAGTCCACTAATAGTAGATGGACCATCTTATATTGGAATCACCATGATCCAGGCTTCATATATATACGGAAGAGGCCCATCATGAGTCCCAATAAAATACGTCCGGATTCAGTCGGTTCAAATCAAACGCAGCCATTTGGAGACTCAAAATCCTTTCACCGGTGAAACATTGTACGTTCAAAATCTTACTGTTGGAGCCATATGGTGGGGTTACAAATCCCACTCATCATGTAATGTGATGAAAAGAACTCATCGGCCTTTATGTGGCTTCAAATGCATACGAAACTCTGACAATTGTAGTAACAGCTTGCGAAAAAGAGCTCATGAGACATCAACTTTTATGGCGGTCCTCGCAAATGAGCACGACACAATTGTTTAGGAATGATTCAAGAGCGATAACAAAGTTATATAGACTCAGAAAGAATTAAAATATTCATTAAAAAGGGCGTCATCATTCTCTTATGCTGCGATTGGATAGTGTCCCGTCCTCAGGGACAGCAGAGAAGACAGAAAAATCCTATTTCTGTAGGTATTTGTTTCTTGTCTCCGCGTCTCCATCCTCTGTCTCCGGGAGACAAGGACACAAATTTTTGTCCTCCCAAAAAAAGGAGGACAGGGACCACTATTTTTTACTATTATGTTTATTATGTTTAATTATTATTATTATTACTACATAATTTGTATTTATTATTATTCAAATTTATTATTATTATTATTATTCAAATTTGTATTTATTATTATAATTTATTCAAATTTATTATTATTATTATTATATAATTTGTATTTATTATTATTCAAATTTATTATTACAATTTATTCAA
>JAOQMR010000001.1:3009790-3020373 GCA_027563865.1 Erythroxylum pelleterianum
GATAAAACTAGGCCAAAGCATAATGGCCAGCCCTCAAGAAACAATTAATCCAAAAGATGTGGCCCAAGCCCATGGGAAACAATTAATCCAAAAGATGTGGCCCAAGCCCATGGGAGTTGCTGGTCCAGGAGAGAAACCGATCCAGCCTTTAACAATTATTACACAATCATCACGCTTACGGACAAATGCCTCATTTAATGAGATTTACCTGCATTGGTTAAATCTTATGCTTAATCAACTTATAAGTACACGTTTTATAGATTTTTTAATTTATTTTTAAAAGGGCAGCACACAAAACTCTATGCAAGAGCAGAGAAGGACTTCGAATATGAAGAAATTCAGTAATATAGAGTCTTCAGATTTTTTTTTTTTAATCTTAGACCAGGTATTTATCGATGGATCCAATGACTAATCCCCTCGCTAGTTTGTAAGTACCTCACAGAGTGGGACAGCTGGCCCAAGAATTAAACATAAACTGAATATTAGTCTTTGTCTATATTACCCCTAATATTAGTCTTTTGTTAAAGGTAGTCTCAAGTCCTACTCGAGCTTTTCTTCGTGTCCAGTCATTGTGGGCGCATGATCTCTAACCTTGGCCTCAAGCCTTGGTGTCAACCTAATGATCAGTCGTACTTGTGTAACTCACTTTCTGTGATCCCACAAGATAGATCCTCTTTTGTATTGCTTCGATGGAGCCCCTCAAATCCTCTTTCCTACGTAAATGAATAGCTAGAATGAAGTGGCGCAGGGTTGACCAGAATTGCTGGCATAGAAGATCACATCCTTCGATAGACTGGACGGAGTTCTCGTAGCAAAAAATAAAGAGTTCACACTTAAATAGGAAATCTAATTTTAATAAAGTTTCCATTAATATAATTTGAAAGACATCTATTAAAAGATATTTTTAGTTTTTGAAATTATAAAGTATTTTAAATTAATCTACTATTTCCAAATAAATAAACCATAAAATTATATCTTTTACTTAAAGAATCAATGGGGGGCAGTTTCCTAGGCTTGGGCCCAGAGGCTTCTGCTGTGTCCTTCGTTATGGGATAGGTTCATATCTCACTATTACTCCATAAGCCCCCAAGCCCCTTCATTCTGTATGTAATATACATTTAAAGCACAACTTCGATCTTTTTGGAAAGGCTCAGGAGTTCTTCGCATGGTCATGGATCTTGACCATAAGAATATCCTAAAAATTCTATCAATTATTTTAGTGATGCTTTTTCGGAAAACCAAATGGGAAGCCCATTAAACACTAAAGGAGCTAAGGATGGAATTGATTAATTGGGCTCTTCTTATAAAAAGGATAAAACCATTATTGCTAATCCTTGATAGGATTTTATTAATAAGAGGATTAAAATCAAAGGATTATGGCTTTATTGAAGAGAAAGGTAGTCCAAGGTATAACTGATTCCCAAGATAAGTACTTTAAATTCTATAATGGATGACAACCATGTTCTTTGATTAATAACACTGTTGAGATACATATAGCACTCTTTTCTTTCCTAATGCATAAACCAAATAGCTTGTTGAAAATCTTTCAAGTAGTAATGAGGAAGGCTAGTAAGTTCCTTTCTACCTTTGAAAATAAAAACAAATCACCTATAAAATTCAAGCTCATAATTTCCAGCTTCTTGCACTTGGTATGATACTTAAAAGACTCATTTCTCTCTACAACTCTTGTTAACAACCTTTTGACTAAAGAAGCTAAGGATGAATCTGATTAATTTAAGTCTTCCTGTAAAGGATAGGACCATTAAGCTCCTATTGCTAATCCTCGATAGGATTTTATCAATAAGAGGATTAAAATCAGAGTATCGTGGCTTTTATTGAAAAGACTGGTACTCCAAGGTAATTGACTCCCAAGCTAAGTACTTTAAATTTTGTAATGGATGACAACCATGTTCTTTGATTAATAGCATTGTTGATATAGATATAACACTCTTTTCTTGTTAATGCATAGACCAAATAGCTTGTTGAAAATCCTTAAATCGGTAATGAGGGAGGCTACTAAGTTCCTTTCTACCTTTGAAAATAAAAACAGATTATCTATAAAATTCAAGCTCATAATTTCTAGCTTCTTGTACTTGGCATGATACTTAAAAGACTCATTTCTCTCCATAACTCTTATTAACAACTTGTTGACTACTGCATAATTAAAGAGAAAAGGTAAGGGGATAGAGGGTCCCTTTGCCTGATCCCTCTAACTCCTTTGATTAGGCTTGATGGCTCCCTATTTACTAAAACATTGAATGACATGGTTGATCTTAACTACACAATTCTTGTAGTTACTCTTCTAATATAGTCTTTGAACAACTCTTAGACAATGGTCACCATACCTGATACATAAGAATTTTGAGCAGGACTAATGTGATTTTAAAGAACATATATCAATCTTCCAACAATTACTTTAGGGACTGTTTGTTTTCGTTTTTTTTTAGGTTTTTTGTTATGGTTTTTGTAAATTAAGAAACGACTATTAAAATTGTGTTTAGTTAAACATGTTTGTATATTTGTTTTTAAAAATAAAAAATGGCAACTATTTTATGAAAAACGTAAAAATAACATTTTCATGATTTCTAAAAACAAGTTTTCATAAACGTTTTTTTACAAAAACAAATCATATTCAAGTTTTTTTCTCGTCTGCGCCGTCTTCTGCGTTTTCATCGGTGTTGCAATATCTCCAGGTTTGTTTTCATATTTATCTGTTGCTACTGCGATTTCTCTTGTCTCTCTTGTCCATAACATTAAACCCATAACAAAATAGAGAAACTAGGTGTGATGAAGGAGAGATATGAAAACCGTGAAAAGAAAAAGAGATATGAAGAAAATAACAGTATTATAGATGTAGCAATTCTTACTAAAAGCAACATGTAGAACTTCTACTTTGAGCATAAGCTTTTGCAAATTTTTGTGATGATAAAGAAGATGATGCACTTTCGTTCTTCCTCTGAACAATAAATTTTCTAACTAGAATAAGTTTTCGTGAGACGTGTTTCAGCTCTTCAGTTTTTGCTTCACCTCTTCTGCTAAACATAATGACGACTTCATCTGATTTTTTATAAAGTACCAACACATAAGCTTTTTTCTTGATCCTCACGTCATTTTAAATCCTAGACAGCTATACCTATTTTCCTCATGTCTTTGTATTTATTCATGGACTTCACGTTATTCTTTCTCCTTGTCCTGACATCTCTATTTTCTTCTCATCCTCGTGTCTTTAGCATAGTGTGGAGCACAGGTGGTATAAAGTGGAGCAGGTGAAGCCTATTCTGTCTTCACGTCATTAATGTACCAGAGGCTTTATCCTTACAAAAGTAAAGCCAAGTCTTCACATTGTAGCAGAGGCTTTATCAAAAGTGAAGCTTATTCTATCTTCACATCATTTATGCTATTTAATGTAGCAGAGGCTTTATCCTTGTAAGAAGCCTAGTCTCCATATCATTTAATGTGAGACTTTATCAAAAGTGAAGCCTAGTCTTCAGGTCATTTATTGTGAAGATGTTCTTATCTTCACGTAATAGGGAGAACCGAAACATTATGCATTTGTACGTGAGTTCTTCAAGTCATTTATTGTGAGTCTTTACGTAATAGCTTATTATTGCTTATAACCGTGGATAACTGAAACATTAAATGCATTTGTACATTAGTTGAATTTGATATATATGTAGCAATACTTACGTTAAATGCATTTTATTGTGAATCCTGTTGAATTTGATATATGTAGCCATACTTACGTTAAATGCATTTGCTTGTGAATCCTGTTGAAGTGGCTTATTACCTGAAGCTATAAGCCGAAATGAAGGAATGCGTAAATAATTTATTGTAGTGGTTTTGCTACCAGGTTTTCACATATATTGAAAATTTAATTTGTGTACAAGTTTAGACACCAAATATTTTTTAGAAATTATTATGGTTGTCACATGTTTATTTTAAATTATGTTTAGCATTTAATACTTTGTAAAAATTGTTGTGATTGATGTCACTTATATGTTTATTATATTTAGTGATGAAAGGCTTGAACAATATGAATGATTACAATGATTGTATGGAAGTAAATGAAAAATATGGGGTATAGAATGATATTATAGAGATGTGTTTAATCTCCTTAATGGTTGAAGAAGTGAAGAAGGGAAATCAAACGACTACTACCTTTTTCAAATCTGGTTGGAAGAATATTAAAGCAAGGCTTCAAACAAAATTTAATAAGGAGTATACTGATATTCAATTGAAGAATAAGTATAATGGATTAAGGGCTAGATTGAAGAATTTTAAGAACTCACTCAAAGAAACAAGAATCAATTACAACTCTTTTACTGGTGAAATTAATGCTACAAATGAATGCTGGGAAAATCTATTTAAGGTAAAATATGTATTTTGTTTTATTAATATATCATATTATATAATATTCATTCTCATATATCTTTTTCATCATTATAGGTGCATAAAATGACTAACAGATTCAAGAAAAAAGGATGTAAGGAATTTTTAGACTTGTGTCATATTTTTGGAGATACTACTGCAACTGGTGTGCATACACATCCATCAACTAAATCTTCATCAAATAGTATAGAAGAGGAACATGGAAATGATATTGATGAAGATTACTTGTATAATAGAAATGAAGATCAAGATCAAAGTTCTCCGTCTAAGAGAAAGAAGTCTCCTAAGAACAAGAAGGCAAAGAAGACACATTTTAACATTATAGAAGAAGCCTTACTTATACTTAGTGAACAATCAAGAAGGAAGAATGATTTATTTAAGAAAAAACTGAGTGAAACATCATCCATTGCAGAGAATAGATCTCAAGAGTCTAACATAATAATGGAATACCTGAATTCTTTTGATGAACTGGGTGTTGACAGTGTGCAATATGAAAAAACTGTGAAGGCTTTACATGATTCTCCGCTTTATAGGGATATTTTTTTGAAGATGACACAAACAAGGAAGCTGGATTGGATTATGTCACTTTAGTTATATTTTCATTTTATTGCATATCAAATTTTTATTGATTTGACACTTTTATATTAAGCACTATTTCATATTTTGAACATTTTAAGTTTGTGCTTTGTATGAATATTTGACTTAGTTTTAAGTTTTATTTTGTATGAATATTGTTCTATATTTGATTAAATATACTTGATTGAATATTTTATTAATTATTTAATGTTGACATTGTAGATACATGGATTTCTTATCAGATTTCGAATCAGATTCTAATGATGAACGGAAGAAGGTAATCATTATTTCTGTAGCTGGAGAGAGAACAAATATTTTCATTTACAAAAGTAACCATGTGGAACTTCTGCTCTACCAGGCCATAATTGGATATTGGAACTTTTGAATGAGAATCCTACAAAGATTTATGAAAACTTAAGAATGAGAAAGATAATTTTCTTGAGCTTATGTGATGAGTTGAAGAGTATAGGAGGCTTAAAGACAACAAATCATTTAACTGTGGAGGAACAAGTAGCAATTTTCTTGATGACTATAGGGCATAGTGAGACAATTAGAGTCAATGCAGAACGCTTTCAACATTCGATCTAGACAATTTCGAAGTACTTTCGAAAAGTCTTATATGCAGTTAATCGTTTTACAAAAAGAGTCATTACTTCGCTATCTTTTACTAATACACCTCCTGAGATTCAACATAATTCAAAATTCTTTCCATATTTTCAGGTACATTCATATATTTAATTACTATTTTAATTATATCCTTATGATTAAAAATTATTTTAATATACTTTTTAATTTTTTGGATTGTATAAGAGCAATAGATGGTACACATATTGATGCACATGTTCCGACCGATGAACAAATACCATACAGAGGCAAAAGAATTAATCCAACCCAAAATATTATGTATTATTGCTCATTTGACATGTGTTTTACATATGTAATAATTAGATGAGAAAGTACTGCAAATGATTCTCGAGCAAAGTTGCGAATACCATACTGGACTTGTGATCGCGGCTCTGTCGTTTGATTAAGAAATCGACCTTGAAAACCGGTCAAAATAATTAATTCCAAGATTGCAACAAGCTGAACCTCGGGTCGTCTCTCTCGATGGAATCTATGGAAATTGATCTAAAGAACTAGCCTAAGTCGAATGATGCAATTAAAGCAATTAAAAGGGGGGTTTTGTATGATTGATCAAAATTAAATTAAGCAAAATATAAATGAATATTTTTTGGATTTTTGGGAAATTAATCAATTGGAAATGACTAAGATTGAAATCAATTTACTAAAGTTCTCTTGAAAATGTGCTCGGGTTACCATTGTTCAAAATAATTTTTGGAGTTGGAATTCACTAAGTTTTGAAAGATCAACCTTAACAACTCGTTAAGTCCAAAGATCTAATTAATCAACTCGATTCTTTAAATCTTTGTTAAAAACCTTAGTGTGAAAATTTGGATAAACAATTGCAATTAGTCAATCGGATAATAACACAACCAACTCAACCAAACACAACTAGGCAGATCAAGTAAATTAATGCAAAATCCGAATGACATACATGAAACTTCATGTATTAAAGCACTGAAAATTCTACAAATAGCTATATCCAAATCTCAACATAATGTTCAACACACGGCTAAAACTATTAACCACGCTAATCTAGCTATATCAATGCATTCTCCAACTCGGAGCTATACAGAAATATAACTAAACTTCAGACATTAGTGATTACCCCCTTTGAAGCTCTCGGAACTCAAACCGTTGCTACATTCTCAAGAGATTCGGACGCCTAGCCACGCATCACGTCGAAGAACTCCATCACTACTGGGGAACTGACGCTGCTCATGACTCAGACGGCGAACGGTGGAAGTGGTATGCGATGAAGGGTGGACGGCGATGAAAGAGATGAAGGTGGGACGTCGTTTGATGGCTGCCGAATCTGCAAAACAAAGAAGAAAAACTATCAGAAACGTAAAGACGAAGATCTGAGGTTACGGCTGATTCTCGTTTAACCTAATTTAGCAAGTATTTATAAAGATGACAACGGGCCGGGTCGCTATAGTGAGAAAATTTGCCATAAATGGTTCGGGTATCCGCTTGTACGTCGCGACGAATAAATTAATTATTCGTCGCGTCGTACAGAATAGCATGTTCATTGCGAGTCTGGATGAAGCTCGTTCGACGCGACGTCTGGAATTTTCCTCACGACATGTTGACTTGATGATGGTTTGACTCCTTGTTCCTACAATATAAAACAACACTTTGCAGAATCAATTGTCCTTAGAAAAATTATGAAAAAAGTAATATCAAATCGGGACAATTTACTGACAAATTGCAAAATATAAGAGCTCGATATGAGGAACCAATTTAAGCACAAAAGTCATCAATTAGGAGTCAACGAGCGCATAAAAAGATATGAACATGCAGGCAATTTATAGTGTAAACTTGGTTCAATCAACTTGGTATCAGATTGGGTTCTGGTACGGTACTGTATCGGTAACTGTCAGTACTGAGTACTGTTTTGGGTAATTTTTAAAATTTATGAAATAGTCTCTAAAATTTTTAAAATTTGCAAAATAGTTTATTGGTATATTGTACAGTTGTACTGCATACTTTATTAGTTTATTGTTTACATAAATCTTGTTTCCAAAAATCATAATAATAAATAATAATCACAATTAATATGAAATAACAATAATTTTAAATATTTCACATATAAATAATAACCACAATTAATATAAAATGACAATCATCATCATACAAATATAAAATTAAAAATAATCTAAAGTATTTAAAATATTACAATAATACAATTTCATTCTTTTAATAAATAATAATTACATCAAAACATCCAATAAAAAAGAACAATAAATATCCTTAAACAATTTACAAAAAGAGTTTATGACAAAGAAACAATCAAGTAGAAGTTAAATTTGAAAAAAAAATATTTACAGTTACATTACATATATAGAATTTAACATAAACATCAAATACAAGTAAAATTAAAAGAAGAGGAAAAACAAAAACCTGGAACGAAATTCAATCGTTAACAAGAGGATACCCGCAATAACTGCACTGACCTCAGTGATCATTTGATACAAAATTCTCATCATTAAGAGGAGCTTCATCATCATTATGATTCAAATTTAATGCACCAAATGACATTTCAATGCTTTCCCACCCAAGATTATCTTCCAAATCATTCACATATACCAAATTCGGTTCTTCAGAAACCCAATCCGCCAAAAGATCAATATTATCAATAGAAATTGGATCAGTTGAACTACTTATGCTATTAAGAATCATAGTAAATAATTAAATTTAATTATTAGAAAATTATAAGAAATTATACCGAAATTAATAATGATAATAGTGAAAATAACATACCTTTCCCGAAGCTTTAAATTATAACGAACAAAAACCAAGTCATTCAACCTCTTATGCTCCAATATATTCCTTTTATTTGAGTGGATAAATTCAAATGTGCTTCAGTTTTGTTCACAGCATGTTGCACTCACACATTGACTTAAAATTTGAATTGCAAATCTTTTTAATTCTGGAACACCATTTCCGAATTGATCCTACCAAGAAATTGTAAGTTATAAGATAACAAAAGTAGTGTTATAAACAAAATAAAGTGATAATTAATTTGCAACAAATAAGAAATAGGAAATAACTAATACTTGAAGAAAGTTTTCCTCTTTGTCGAATAGCAATTAGCATTCCAAAATCCTCATAAGACAACTTGTAAAGCTCCATTTGTGAGCTTAAAAGATCTTTTATCGCGTCAATGCTAACAATTGTTGTAATAGTTGAAAGCATACCTCTATTAACTTCAGCTTGCTTAGTAAGATTCCGTCTAAAATAGACACTAGGATTTAAAAATACCCCAGCTGCAAACAATGGAAAAGAAAGTTGTCTTTCTCTTCTCTCATTAATGATTGAAAGATATGGTGTGTATAAAGAAGGCCTATGTTTCAAATTGGCTTTGATTGCTTCCGTAGCTCTCTCCATGGCATCAAAAATATAACCCATTGTTGGCTTTTCTTCACTATTAGCCAAGCGAAGCACCCTCACCAAAGGCTCACAATCTTGGACAACAAATTGACATTGAGACCAAAATTCTCTATCTTCCAGTATAATATTACAAACCTCCACTCCAGCATTAGACCTAATATCCTGAGATGCAATCTACTTATCACTTGTAAACATTTGTGTTAACTCTTTCTTCATCGAAACAAAATACTGAAGTGATAAGAAATTTGTGGCAAATCTTGTCACAACAAAACGACACAAATTCCTACAATTGATAAATTCCTTTCTCATTAAATTCAATACCTATGCACGATTATAAATGAACTTTGTTACCTTTTTAGCTTTATGCATAGTCTCATCAATAACAGGAAAATACCTAGGATCCCCTATATTATCCAACATTAGGTCAATGCAATGTGCAACATAAGGAGTCCAAAAAATGAATTATATGTATTATGCAACCTTTTTCCTACTGCTTTATAAGCGGAATCATTGTCAATAATAACTGAATAATGTTTTCCAGCCCTACTTCATTCACAACTTAATCAAATATCGCAAACAAAGTCTTAATAAGGCTAGATGCATCAATAGATTTCAAAAACATAGAGCCATTTGTAGAATAAACCAAAAAAATTTATAATAGGCTCTTCTCTCCTATTTGTCCAACCATCACATATGATTGAACATCCATTACTACCCCGATTCACTCTTCTTTCAGGCAAATAATTTTTAATTTCAGAAACAACATAACTCAAAAGTTTACCTCTTAAGTCATCAATCGAAGGACCTTTGTATCCTGGATTATAAGAGGCTATGGCATTCATCATAGGTTGATAATAATAAGACTGAGAAGCATTGAATGACAAACCTGTATCATACCATCATCTAGCTACTGTCATATCGACATTGTGAGCCGCATCTCTTGATTGCATTGCACTACGAATAGAAGGTTGGGCTCTAGGAGTTGCTCGTGGTGCAAAGAAACTAGTCAACTGCCTTCTTCTCTTCCTCACATCAGATTCAGGTACTTCTTCTTGAGCCTGAGATGGAACACTACCAGTACCAGTACCAGTACCACTACCGCTTCCACCTTCAACATTTCCAAAATCACCACATAAACTAGAAAACAAACTTCCACTACCAATTTCAAAATTCAACCTTTCTCTTCTATCTCTCTCATATTGATATTCATCAAGCAATGTTTTCATCTGTCACTTCACATCATGACTTACTTTTTTTACAGGGTTTCACATCTTCTTTAACCCCAGCTAAATGTTTTTTTAATCGGGTGATTCCTCCACCTTTCAAATGCTTGTTACAAAATAAACAAATAGTATGGTTCCTCATACCGGGAACCAATGCAGCATGAACCCAAGCTGGATCATTATATCTTCCTGAAGTGGGTTGATCAGCAGTACTTGAACTTGTTTCTATTTATTTGTAAAAATAAATGAACGCATATATCAAAATAAATAACACATAAAAATAAATAATACATAATTTTAGTATACAATATGCATATCCATCTTATATAATATAACTCATTCTGTATGATTACATTACACACAATTCAATTTCATGGAACA
>JAOQMR010000001.1:3020473-3031543 GCA_027563865.1 Erythroxylum pelleterianum
CAAATTGTATAGAAGAATATGACAAGTTTTACTAACAACAGTCATCTTGAAACCTCTAGCTATTAAAAGCTATATTCTACCATTTGAACTCAGTATTATCATCGAAACGCCACTGAAACTCTTTCATTAGATCAACAAACATCTTATGAGTATAACCAGTAATTCTTGCCCATGAATTGTTAACTTTAAATGGATGTTTGCATTGTGCACCATAGTGAGAACTAAATATGACTCAAATAGAATGACCTGATTAGGCAAAAACAATACTCCTCGCCTACAAAACTGAAGTATCATCTGTATTGTAAGAATTGTTGATGATGCATGCCAATGACGATGATCAAAACGACATGATAATTATCATGTGCAAGAAATTTAACAAATTGAGGACGGAGAATTTTTAATACCTGCCACCACACATCATCCAAGTCATGAACTGTGGTAAAAAGAATTTCAAAAATAAACAAACCAGGTGGACTGAAGGTTTTATAATCCTTAGAGTTGATAAGTACTGGGAACAAAAGTAACGAGCACGACCAAGATTTTATCTTTAATATCGTGATATCACATAAGAAAACAAGGTAGCTAAAGACTTACTGAAAGGGGTACACATCTAAATTCCATGTAAGGTTGGTAAGTTGTGAGCACTTTTGATGTCATTCGACTTGCTGTGTGCACTGCAATAATCCAGAAAATTCTTTTCCTCTCATATCTATTCAAAATGAAGCTATTAGAATAGACTTGAATACCAATTCTACTTAAAATAATTGAATGTCCAATAAAAGGTTAAAATCAAATGGATTTTTTTTTTTCATATTGTGGCCGCACAATATTTTTTCATTGATGCAAGAAGTCTTCTTTATAGTTGTTTTATGAAACCTCCTCATAAGAATGTATAATGCTTCACGGATCCAATGAAATTTTAATATATAGCCCTAAGGTTTACCTTCCAAGTGCAGCAATAATTTCACCACATTGTTGAATATCTGCACTACTTGAAGCATTACACTTGTCAAGCTCAAGTATTAGTTGGTAGCAGTCCTGTAGAAAACATCGAACACTCAGTTAACCTATTAGCATTCACAGAAACTGCATAAATCCCTTTTAACTATTTCAATTATAAAGCAAATAGAACTGATAAGCAGAAAGAACAAAAATTGAAGATACAGAAAAGGCATTCTGCCTGAGTTGGGAGAAAATATCAAAGAACATAAACAAGAGAAGAACAGAGCAACCGCCAAAACTAAGGAATCTAAATAAAAACTTTGTATTCATAGTTACTTTCCAAAAATATCTTTTTATTTTATATCCGTACTTTTTTAGTCGTATCTATCAAACAAGCACACCTGATTTATCGGGCATCAATCTAAGTGTGTAATAAACTAAGGAATTAATTAAGGAATGCTCGGAAGTGTGTGGGATTGAGACTCTACGAGGCACCAAATCTAACTCTACACGTGTTAATAAATATTGATCAAGCCATGATTTGCTGGTTAACGTGTATTGCTTCGTCCAATCAACCACGCCCACCGTCATTTTGTCGGTCCCATCAACTCAAAACCCGCGCGCTTGTGACGTATAGTGTTTGTTTCCTCTTCTAAGTTCTCAGTTCTCAGTTCTCAGTTTTGCGTCCTCGCTCGTTAAACCCAAAACTTTGCAGCCAAACAAGTACACGCGCCGCCGCCTAGGGTTGCTTCTTCGTCGTCATGGATTCGTCTTCTTCGTCGACCCTCCATCTCGCCCTGGCGGCTCTGGTTGGAGCTTCACTAATGGCCGTCTCGGCCTTCTACATTCACCGCCGCTCCGTCGACGAGGTCCTCGACCGCCTCGTCCAACTTCGCCGGAAACCTCGTATACGGCGATCCATTCCCTTTGAGGAAGAGTCCTTTGAAGAAGAAGAGGAAGAAGTGGAGAATGACGATGGACAGTACGCGTCGGATGGAGAGGTGACGTCGTCGGCTTGGAGTCACCAGACTCTCCCTCGGTCCTTGGACGATCGATTTGGCCGTTGGAGTTATAGGATGTCTTGTTCACTTCCAAATGCTGTGTCGAGTAATCATTGGTTTGATGAAGGGGTGAAGCCTCAAGGAGAGAAGCTCAATTTCATTCCCGCTGGTCTTCCACCTCTGCAAACGAATCCTAGGGATGGTGAGATTTATCGTTTGATCTACAAATCAGAACTTTCTTAAAAGTTTTTAGTTTTTCAGACTTATAGGTTTGTAGCTGCTTGTAAATTACCATTAATAGTGGTGTAAGGAGCTCGGATTTAGAACTTGTCTTTTAAGATTTAGAAGTAATTGTAATTTCTAGTTTGGTCACTTTCTATATATTTAAATCCTTGAATATGCTCTGTTTGTGCTTTAGTTTGTTATATATAGTAAGTTGTCTTTTAAGATTTAGAAGTAATTGTAATTTCTAGTTTGGTCACTTTCTATATATTTAAATCCTTGAATATGCTCTGTTTGTGCTTTAGTTTGTTATATATAGCAAGTCTTAGTAATTTTCAGGTTTTGTGCAGGTGAGGACAAGGCCTATTCTAGCTCTGTTGCGATTCTGGGAAGGAGAATAATGACTCCTAGATCACCTGGAAATAAAACCTTGGAAAGTGCACTAGAGTCTGATGAGGAAGGGACTGAGATTGCCCATGACGAAGATGAGGACGAAATTATGTTCAGCTATGGGAATGTAAGTTCTGCTGATTCTACACATGCATCTCTTTTTAGGTTCACTAAATTTTAGTATTCAAGTGCTTAGTATTCCTGCGGGACTCTTAGTGTTGTTGTTATTTAACTGCATAGTTTTAGGAGAGCCTAAAATCCAACACATATCGCTTTTCAATGCCATGGTGGTCCTATATCACTATTATGCTCCAACAGGACCGACGCTTCACCATTAGAATTATGGATGGGATAATTCTGCAACTAATGCCACTATTAATGGAATGTCTTTTCATTTTCATGTTGCCTTGCTACTTTGTCCTTTTCGCTTGATGGATGACAAATCTGTGTTAGATTGGGTGTGGCAAACACTTTCCTTATTACTTCATATTTGTGGCTTTGACCTGTCAATTGCAAAGCCACCTGCCTGGCTATATATTTATGGTTTATACTTGGATTTAAGGTTTTGAATTTCTATTTCTTAATCGATAGAAGAGAAAGCAATATTAGCTAAATGATGTATTGTTGTTCTTGAATCTTCAGGATCCTGATTCAAAGTTCCAAGCCACTTCTTTTCTTCCATTTAGAGGTGATGACGGGAGTAGCCATCAAGATCAGGAAGTTATAGTTAAAGATGGCAAAATAACTGAAGTTATGGGTGAAGAAGGTAACAAAAAGATTGATGCAGCTCCATTACATCAATTGGGTAAGATTCCACCTCTGACATCAGTTCTTTGCCTTTTCTTTATATAGAATTTACTGCTTTCATTTTCTGTTACTCATTTGCCACTGATAGTGCATTTAGATTATTTATTCTGATTTGGCATGCACAATTTCTTCTTATCTTAACTATTTTAGACGCCAGAAATTTCGTGAGTTTCTTGCTTATTCTGCAAAATATTGTATTTAGAAACGATGAATTCAGAGGAGGAAGAAGTACTGAAGTTGCTTCGTGAATGCTTGGAATTGCGAAATAGTTACATATATAGGGAAACAGTTACACCATGGACAAAAGTAGATTCGACAAAATCTGGTGCATCCAGGGTCAGTACTGATCCACTTAAATTTGAACCTGTTCCAGCAACTTCAGTAAGTAAATATTCCTGAATGAATGTGAGGTTCTCTTGAGATGTTTCACATATGGTTCTTGTTTGATTCTCTTTTAGTCCAATGAAGTGATAATTCGTTCAGAAAGCTTTTATTTGATCTTTCTTTTTTTCCAAATTGGAAACTTGTGCAGCACCACTTTAGGATGGAAGACGGGGTTATCCATGTTTATGCTGATGAACATGGTAAGCAGTAAAGTTAAATAGTATTTTGAATACCTCCTCCTTGTACCCCATTAAAAGCTAAAGCTTCCTTAAAGTGGCATAATCCCTTATTTCGAGTGCTTGCTATTGTATGAGTGAGCTATGGTTATTCTTCTTTTGCTCATTTATTTTGCTGATTACCTTATTTTCTATTAATTTCAATTCAGACACTTCAGATCTCTTCCCTGTTGTCAATGCAACAACTTTTTTTACTGATATGCATCACCTCTTACGGATCATGTCAATTGGAAATGTTCGATCTACATGCTATCACAGGCTGAGATTTCTGGAGGAGGTAGTTGTCTGCAACCCTTTTGTTGAGATTAATATCTTTTACTTTTTCTTCTTCTTGCAACTTATATCTGAATACGACACAGAAGTTTCGCCTTCATCTGTTAGTAAATGCAGACAGGGAGTTCTTGGCTCAGAAAGGTGCCCCACATCGTGATTTTTATAACATCAGAAAAGTTGATACACATGTGCACCATTCTGCTTGCATGAACCAGAAGCATCTACTGCGCTTCATAAAATCAAAGCTAAGAGAAGAATCTGATGAGGTATACTCTGATATCTGATCAACCTTTCCGTATTGGGGAGTTTTCATTAGTTAAGAGTCTTACAAGTGTTATTATCTGGACGATTCCTGTTAATCAGTGTTCATTGAAATTTTGTAGGTTGTGATATTTAGAGATGGGAAATACTTGACTCTAAAAGAAGTTTTTGAGAGTTTGGACTTGACCGGGTAGGAAATGGCTCCCTAGGTGGTTTCATGTTCTATCTGGATTATTTTCTAACTTGTTAAACATTTCCAGGCATGACTTGAATGTTGATTTGTTAGATGTCCATGCTGATAAGAGTACATTCCATCGATTTGATAAATTCAATCTTAAATATAATCCATGTGGGCAAAGCAGACTCAGAGAAATATTCTTAAAGCAGGATAATCTAATCCAAGGTCTGTAACTGATTCACCTCTTGTTGATTCTTTAATTTATATCTCTTGTAATAGACGTCAGAGACTGTTGCTCGATGTCCTTGAATTTTGACCTCTGTTTTGCATAGATCTTCTTTGCTTCTGTTTGGACATTTGGGACTTTCTTACAAAACATTTCTTAATTTAAGTAAAAAGAATTCTTGATGGTGTATTACATTTGTTCGGATTCCCTTTAATCATTTGCTTTTCTCCTCCACTCCTTCAACAATAATGCATAATTTGAAGGTTACAATGCTGACTTTCAAGTCTTTTACAGGACGCTTTTTGGCAGAAGTAACAAAAGAAGTTCTGTCTGATCTTGAAGCAAGCAAATACCAGGTAATGCTTTTCACAGATGACATGCAATTGTTATTGTTGGCAAAGTCTGGTCTTTCGATGTTGACTTCCTCATCATATATTTTTCAGATGGCTGAGTACAGGTTATCTGTATATGGTAGGAAACAAAGCGAGTGGGACCAGCTGGCAAGTTGGTTCATTAACAATGAAATATATAGTGATAACGCTCTTTGGCTAATCCAGGTAATTTACAATGTTTTTCTATTGGCTACATTACTTATTTACATTCACAATTTGTACTATTGAGGCTCATATGAATTAATAAACTGGCACTTGGATGACCATTAATAAGATAAAAGGGATACACTTTCTTGCATTGTTAACGAAGTATAAAGATATAATATGCATCAAAGTCCATGCTTGAGACAATAGGCATAACATGTTGTTAGTCCTGTGTGGGGAACTACAACGCTATTGAGTTTGGATTCTGGGTATGTCAACAAATTTGCCCTTAGGAACTGCATCTTATATTGTGAAGCAATTAATCAATTCAGTCAATTTGGCAAAATATTGAAAGGGTGATGGTTTTTCTTTTTCCAAGATTTTGGACTTCTAGGTTTTCTAAGCCACATGAAAAGGCCTGTTGAAATTTTAATGCAGTCGACAGAAGGTGAAAGCCATATAACAATGAACAGTATGTAATAAGTATACAAGACTTTGTGAACAACTGTTCATAATAGAGTAATGCAGTAGACAGAAGGTGAAAACCATGTAGCAAAGACCAGTTTGTAACAAGTATACAAGACTTTGTGAACAACTGTTCATAATAGAGTCAGAAGGTTTATCTTGTGCATATAAAGCTTCATTATTCCTAGCAGGCCTAAGGATTTTTCCTTTCTGTAGAATGTCCTTTCCTTCATGAGTTTGCTCTCATTGCCTTTATAAATACTTGGGTTTCCCATTGTTTTCTTAATTGTTTTTCCCTCATTTTATGATTTAAATGTGCAGCTACCACGGCTATACAATGTGTACAAGCAAATGGGAACTGTTAAATCATTTCAGAACATTATTGAAAACATTTTCATCCCACTCTTTGAGGTCACAGTAAACCCGAATTCTCATCCTCAACTTCATGTGTTCTTGATGCATGTAAGTTCTATGTATATTCTATGAAACTTTTATATAAAGATTCTTCGTTTCCTTTTTCTTAGTTATTTCATCCTCCCATTTATGTAGCACAATGGTTTTGTTGAATAACTACTGTATTGTCATGAAAAGATGATCTTTCGGGGAATTAAATTATTTGACAGGTTGTGGGATTCGATCTTGTTGATGATGAAAGTAAACCTGAAAGGCGTCCAACTAAGCACATGCCCACGCCTGCTGAATGGACCAATGAGTTCAACCCGGCATACTCATATTATACTTACTACTGCTATGCAAATTTATATACACTTAACAAGGTATATGGTACTTCGCATGCTTCCACCAGGTTACATATAGTGAGGAATTTGATCTGATGTCAAGCCATTGGCTTTTATAGAATTGAACGCGGCTCTGAACGGTAGATGGTTCAATGTAGTCATTCTCCAGATACTTTGCAGAATGGTACCTTGAAATTTGTTAGGAATTCGGGTTTCCTCCCAGCATAAGAAATTTATTCGAGTACTCAAAAGCTTTGAAATGAAAATATTTGTAATTCCCGCTAATTGTGAACAGATTAAGATAGGAATACTAAAAAGTGTGCCCTAGAATGGATTCATGATTTCTTGTAGAGAATCTCTTCACAGGTGATTGAATGATTTCTGCAAGGTTTTATGGATTATGATATTATGTTGTTTGTTTGTCATTGTCAAACGGAATTTTTGATCAGCTTCCCCTACCTCCAGATATGTGAAAACATAAATCTTAAAGAGATAAAAAAAAGAAGAGGGGAAAAGGGGATTAGGAATATTCTTACGCCTAGATTTATTGGAATTCACATGTTCTTGATCTTTTTTTTCCAGCTTCGTGAATCAAAAGGATTTTCAACAATAAAACTTCGTCCACACTGCGGAGAGGTTACTTTCTATTTCGTGGCTCATCTGTCAGTTTTTGTTTCTCAATTTTTGTGCCGAGTTTCTCGATAATCTCATGGTATTTACTATGTGTGCAGGCTGGTGACATTGATCATTTGGCTGCTGGATTCCTTTTATGCAATAATATCTCCCATGGGATCAATTTGCGGAAGTCTCCTGTTTTGCAGTACTTGTTCTACCTTTCTCAGGTTTCATCCACATGAACTGGTCTTCCATGTTTATTTGAAAGGAATAAGAGCTTAGGGGCAGTGAGAAGGGCAAAATGCTTCTGCATTGGACCTGACATTGACATCAACATTTTACAATATAATTTGAAGGACATTGTATAGTTTCATGTGATTTTACTTTTGTACTCGTGTCAACCTACCATCATTAGTTGGGTAAACTAGAACAGTTGCATTTACCAGTGTGGCTTCATAGCTATTTCTCAACTGAATTTTAGAAGAGTGGTATACCCTGGTAAAACTGAGCCTTTTCTTTCAACTTTTTTCTCCTTTCTTTCAATTTTCTTTTGAGCGGATAAACCATTTATTTGAGTTTCCTTGAGTTTTTAATGTCTGCTGCTAGATATTCTAGTGATCAGCTTGCTTCTCTTTGATTAACAGATTGGATTGGCCCTGTCACCATTGAGCAATAATTCCCTTTTCCTTGATTATCACCGGAACCCATTTCACACCTTCTTCCAGCGGGGTCTGAATGTTTCACTTTCAAGTGATGATCCTTTGCAAATACATTTAACGAAAGAAGCACTAGTAGAAGAGTATAGTGTCGCAGCAAAGGTTCGCCTTGTTTTGACTTGGAATGTTTTTTATGTTTCAGTTTAAAGTAAAGTGCAAGCAAGTTGGACTTTTCTGCAGGTGTGGAAGCTCAGCTCATGCGACTTATGTGAGATAGCAAGAAATTCTGTTTATCAATCTGGATTTTCTCACGAGGCAAAAGTAAGTTAATGACTTAAAGCTCTGGCACGCATGAATGCACATTAGTTATGTTTTAATGGTTGCCAATAGATGGAACTAATTATGTTGGATCGATCACGACATGATAGGACATGCCTTCTTGTTATGGCTGACAATATGCTTTTTTGTTTCTTTTCATGGGGGGAAAAAAATGTAACCGAAAGCTTTGACCCCTTCCTTTGCCCATGCAGTTGCATTGGCTTGGTAGTAAATATTTTCTGAGAGGCCCCAAAGGAAATGATATTCAGAAGACAAATGTGCCAAACCTAAGGATTTCATTCAGACATGAAGTATGTTCTTGTTGATTTCGGTAACTCTTTACAAGAAGCAAATTTTAGAAATTTGTTCTTCAGCTAACATTTGGGGTTTTTCTAGGCATGGAAAGAGGAGATGCAGTATGTATACTCTGGCAAAGCCAGGATTCCAGAAGAAGTAGAATATTAGATGGTTTAGAAGGGAACTGAATCAAACTACACGTACAAGGTTATTGCCTACTAAAGAATGCCATGAATGTCTCAGAAAGGGTCCTGGACATTTTCTCCTAGTCCCTGCTTGTTAAAAAAAAAGTTGTGGGTATACCCTGCAAGAAACCAATGGCCAAAACAGAATTAAGAGCTAGCATCTTAGACGGGGACAACTTCATTGAAGCAACACTGACGCAGCAGTTTTGTACAAGATAGTTAATTACGTGCTAGGGGACTAGTTTTAAAATAAATTGCTTAGAAAAAGAGTGTTGGATCCTGAATCATTTGGTATGCAGGCATGTCAAATGCTAAGCAAGGTTTACATGTAGAAGATAAGCCTTCTCAGTGGTGGACTCTGCCACTCTGTTGGCACATCTTCATTTCTATTGTAATTTAAAGATGCCATTTTTCCTATTAACCAAAGTCACGAAGTCATTAACTGATTTTGTGCTAATTGGACTGCATTTTGATGAGATGGTTTACACGTTAATTGTTGGACGGTGGTATTATTACAACTTGATTAATGTGACAAATTTGTTGATAAGGTTTGAGGAATGTTTAGCAAAAAGATATCAATTGAGTTGCCTACTAACGTTAGGATTAAACCCATAGATAAATTGAAGCTAAAAGAAAGCCTTTGATTAAGAAGTAGCTAGGTAAGTATCTCTAATGGCACTTTTTATCTCCTCTTTGTTGTTGCAAGTATTATAAGATTTTTGGCCCTTTTGAGTGTATTTTTTAGGTATTGAATATTGATCATTGGGTGATATTCTATTAAATCATCTAATCCAAAGGTTCTGATTCTGACTTAGACTTCCTGTCCTTTTGGTTGGTATAATTCTTTCTTACGTTCTTAAATCTTGTAAAAATTCCATATCTTTCAACTTGATTGTTGGCTACCTTCCTTTTTGTTCTAGTTTCTTGAATTGGTGTCTTACTCTTATTCTGGCATGCATTGACTGTTACACTTTCCTGAGAAGACATATGCAATAAACTTGCATGAAAGATTAAAGATTTTGCCATTTGTATGCACTATATTATTCATCAAAATTGTATGAGAAAGAACTTCCAAAAAAAAAAGTTGTATTAGAAAGCTTACCATCATTGAAAATTAAGAGTAGCTGATATCATATGACCTTAACAATAGTCCAAATTAAATGATAAATCTTATCATTTTCATCCCTCCAATGATTGTCAATAATTTTCCTCTATTTCTTATTTTCAAATGCCATCCCTCAACATGTGTTTGATTCACTTGGAAAATGGTACAATAGAAATTATAATGAATATAATGAGGAATAAAAATAGATACGGCTTCCACTATTCGTTATATTGAGAGTATGAAGTATTGTCTTAAAAGGGAATATAAAAATACTGTCAATTAAATTATAATTATTACAAATCATCTTTTTTCATTACATATCTATTCCTTTTTTCCCATACCAATCAACCAAGCGCTCCCTTATATAATAGGTTTACCTTATATAATAGGTTTACTAGTCTTGATAAACCTAGATTTCATTTGATTGAGATAAACATAACATGAATCAACTGTATATTCAAGAGAGGTGATATATAAAATTATTTGGGCCCTGTTGCTTTTTATTGCAACAAAGAAGTATCTTTGAACTTTTCATGCTCCTTCCTTTCCAACCAACAAATACAAGGCATGCTCTTAGCTTTATAAGCCTTAATTTATAAGCAACAAATACGAGTAGTAGTCATTCCTCATTCAATACATTCGACAAAATTATAACTTTTAAAAGCTATTTCATGTCAAAAGTATTTGATAGTGCAAAGAAGCAAAATTTAAAAATCCTCTAATATCTTTGGAAGTGAATAATAAATATACCTGTAAGAATTGCATAATAAATTGAAAATTATTAAAATGTAGGTAAAGAATACCCTTAAAAAATTATGTTTTAACTTATGAATAATTTTGTATATGAGAGTAGGGATGACAAGGTGCGACCGGGCCTGAGCCAGCAGGCCCGATCCAGGGTCTGAGTTTGGCCCAAATTCTTATTGTTATTTTTAGAATGACAAAACGACATCGTGTTAAATAACAAATAACCGTGTCATCTGCTAAGAACTAAAGCACTAAAACCCCATTTCTTTTACAATTGCTCTCTCTGTCTAGAGGCTCTCGCGACGCCGCATCCTGCCCTCTCCTAAACCCTGCCCAGCAACCGCAGCCGCAGCCACCTTCACCGTCTACTCGCGGCGGCGCTCCTCTTCCGACTGCGAAATCACTCTTCCCTTCAAAATGGCGACCGCCGTATCCACCGAGTCAACCGACGGACCCGTCCTAAACCTAATAAACAAACGCCTCCGCGCT
>JAOQMR010000001.1:3054950-3071894 GCA_027563865.1 Erythroxylum pelleterianum
GAAATTAATCTAACATTAATCTTTCCGTTAACGTTATTGATGTGACAAGTTATGTCACCTAGTATCTTTTCCATGTGGATGACACATGGACTTTAATTTCTACGTCATCAAATTATAATTTTTAAATAAAAATAAATTATAAAATTTCTAATTTACTCTTCTTTTTCTCTCGAAACTTCTTGCTATCATTCTTCTAGTTTTATTCTTCATTCTCTCTCAAAAGTTAAAAACCACAATTTGATGTTAAAAACCATAATTTGATAACGTGAAAATTAATTCACGTGGCAAAGATACTAGGTGACGTAGCATGTCACGTTAGCAACATTAACTGGAAGACTAACGTTAGACTATTTTTATTAAAAAAAAATAAGTTTGAGCATTTGATGGCTACTTTTTAAAGTTTTGACTAGAATTGTAAAATTTAGTAAATTTGAATTTTTTGTAGTTAACCCAAAAAAATAAATTTTATAGATGTAGCTATCTTAATTATTTAATTTAAGGTTTAGTTTTTTTCATTAAACTTATTGCTATTATTTAATCAATATGAAATGTTATCATATCCAATCAATTTATAGTCAGTGTAGGTTTAAATGATGGGGGTTTGAATGAATTCATTTTAAAAAAATTGAGACTTATTATAGCTATCATATTATGTTTCTTACTAATTGCTTAAATTGTGAAAATTACCATTTTTAGACTAACAATCAAAGTTATAATTGGATGAGATCCTTTCTTTGAATTGGGTTTAAGCGAATTTCTCACTTAAATACTTAGTTGATTTATTTTGATTTCTTGTTAAATTTAGTTTATTAGTTAATTAATTATAAACCTCCATTTTGTTTTTTCAATTGAAATTAATAAAATAGTTTCTAATGCTTTTGATATTTGACCGTTTCGTAACTACTAGAAGAGTTTAGCGTATCAAAATTAATTTTGAGGGCTTTGACAACCGTTTAATTGGTCATTTATTTGATCTTGTTTCTCTCCAATTACCATCCAAAGTTATTGTTGCTATCTCCTTTTCCGGTGTTTGGCACTTATGTCTTGGTCATGTTTTCTCTTACAAGTTACAACTTTTGACTTCTAATAGACATCTAGGATTGGTTAAACAGAATCAATTTGATTTAGTTTCATGTCTACTTTCAAAATATCATGTTTTTCCATTTAATATTAGTGACTCTATTTCTTCTGCACCATTTGGTCTTATTCATTATGATATTTAGAGTCCTGCTCCTGATATTACCATGGTGGTTCTTAATATTTTGTTATCTTTATTGATGACTATTCTAAAGTAAAAGTGAATTTATCTTATAAAAAATCATTTAAAGTTGTCTTTAGTTTCTATTCAATTTACTAATATGATTAAAACTCAATTTTCTTGCAATATCAATTTTTTCCATATAAAAAATGATATGGAATATCAAGGCACTACTCTTTGTCAAATTTTTATTTCTCATGGCACTAATGTTCAACGTTCTTTTCTTAGTATCTCTCAAGAGAATGGTCATGCAGAATATAAACACAAACATATTTTGGAATTGTTGGATCTCTCCTTGTGTCTTCTTTTTTTGTCCTAAATCTTTTTCAGATGAAGTTGCTCTTAGAAAAATTTATACAATTAATCGTATCCTTTCTCCTATCATTAATAATATTTTTCCCTTATTAATGCCTCCATATTTATTATCCTAATTTTCACAATCTTCAAGTTTTTGAATCTTCTTGCTTTTTTTTTATCTTCAATCACATGAATACATCAAATTAGAATCTCAACTCTGATTGTATTATTTCTTGGAATATGACATTGAATGTTATTTGTCTTAGCTTCTTGTATATCCTGTCATATCACTTTTTGGGAACATAAGATGTGTTCTTCATTATCTACCTTTAAATTCATTCCATCTCTTGCCTTTCTTGTTGATACTCCTATTACTTTATTTTATGATAATTCTCCTATAGGTCCAAATTACTCAAAAAAGTTCTGATCCACCTCATCCCACACCTCATTATCTTACTCCTATAGATCCTCAACCTTCTTCATCTACTGTTCAAACTTCTTATGATCCCCCATTTCACCATTCTTCTCGTGAAGTCAACCTAAAGTCACTCTTGGTGATTGTCATTGTTATTGTGCTATTATTTCTATTTATGAGGCTAATACTAATCCTTTATGGTAGAAAAAAATAGAAGAACTTGATGCATTTACTTCAACTCATATATAGGATTCAGTTGATTCATCTACGAATAAATCTGTGTTTGGTTATAAATGGGTTTATAAAATCAAGACCAAGGCTAATGGTTTAGTAGAATGGTAAAAGACTTGGCTTGTAACTAAAGTGTTCACTCAAGAATATGAGAATGATTATGAGGAGAATTTTGCACCTATAGCACTTAAGAATATGAGATTGATTATGAGGAGACTTTTGCTCTTATATCCCACATTACTTATATTCGTACTCTCATTGCCATTTTCACTGCTGTTATTAAGAATTTGACCTTATTTCATATGGATGTCAAGAATGCCTTCTTAAATGGAGATCTCATTAAAGAGGTCTATATGTAACCTCATCCTAGTTATGATCATCCTCCATATAAAGTTTATATTCTTCGAAAGGCTTTGTACAAGCTCAAATAAGCTCCTTATGCTTGGTTTACTAAATTTAGTTTTATTATTTGTCAGTTTGGTTTCAATCCAATCTCATGATTATGCATTATTCCTTCGAAATATAAAAGTGGTATTATTCTGTTATTATTATATGTTGATTGATACATAGGGTATTCATGATCTCAATAATTTTTTTAGCTGTTAATTTAATATGAAAGATCTTGGGTATTTGAACTATTTCTTGGGTCTTAATATTACTTCTGATTCTATAGGATATTATTTATCTCAGGTTAAGTATGCTATCGATCTTATCCCTCATGCAGGTCTTACTGGTGATAAAATTGTCAATACTCCTATTGAAGCTAATACTCATTTTTTAACTTCTAATGTCTCTCCTCTTTATGATATTATCACCAACTTATTAACAATCTTATTTCTTATATTGTTCACATTGTTAGTCAATTTATGATAGCTCCCCATACTACTCATTACACATCTATTCTTTGTATTCTTCGTTACATCAAAGGTACCTTGTTTCATAGTCTTCATTATTCCAACTCGTCTTCTCTTCAATTACGAGGTTATTCAAATGTTGGTTGGGCTAGTGACCACTATAGACGATCGGTCTACTATTAGTTCTTACTTAGTGATTCACTTATCTTTTGGCATAGTAAGAAACAAATCATTGGCTCTCAATGTAGTACTAAAGTTGAATGTCGAACTCTCATTTATACTACTTTGAGCTTTTATAACTTCACTATTTACTTTAAAGTCTAGACATTCCGTCTCCATCTACTGCTCTACATTATGATAATTGAAGTGCTATGCAGATTGCCTATAATGGTGTGTTTTATGAGCACACAAAACATATCCAGATCAATTATCACTTTGTGTGTCATCATGTTCATCATAATACGATTGATCTTGTTTATATCTCCTATCATGATCAAACTGCCTATATATTTACTAAAGCTCATTATGCTCCTGGATTTCGCGATCTTTTTTCCAAACTCAAGATATCCGCTTCTCTACCAGCTTAAATTTGAGGGGTTTGATAATATGATAATATATATTATAATCAATGTAAATATATTTAGTCATTGATTAGGTTCTTTACCAATTAGATTTTTCCTTATTTAAGTTTAAGTTCTTTTCTAATTAAGTTCTTACTTATTTAAGTTTAGGTTCTTCTCAAGTCAAGTTCTTCCTTATTTAAGTTTATTTCTAATTAGTCTAATATTTTTTATATAAATAGGTCCATCCCTTTTATTATAATCATGATTTTAAAACCAAGCTGGACCAACCAGTTCAACCGGAATAAATACAAACTAACCTGATTTTCGATCCAATTTTTGCTCATAATCCTTATAAGAAAAAACCTGTCGATTTCTTATTGGAAAAATTGGATAGTTTTATGAAAAAACTGATTAAGTAGTAAATTGAGAATCTGTCAGCACATATAGGGCCTAATAGAGTTTCTTCCTCTTTGTAAGCGATGTCACCTTCTGCATACCAACCCATGTACTATATTTCATAAATCTTTTGAATTTTTAATGTTTTTTTTCAAGTTTCTCTAATAACCTAACTAATAAATTATATTTTTAAAATTTATATTCTTTATTTATCTTTTTTAATTAATTAAAAATTTTGTTTTAAATTATTATTGCTAAAAATAAATCACTATTTTTATCCTTAAAAATATTAAATTTATTTAATCTCACTAATAAATTATATTTGTCAAAATTTAGGTTCTTTATTTATCTCCTTATACTTTAATTGAAAATTTTTAAATTATTATTGTTAAAAACTAATTATTATTTTATAATGATTTTTTTAATAAATTGAATTATTAATTAGTATGTATAAGTAATTTTGCTTAAGATAATTCAAGAATGTGTTAAAAATAATATTTAAACTATAAAGAAGTATGTTTAATGAAAATTGCAACACGATGTGGTTTTGGCTGATATGGGGAATGATTACTACTTGACCAAGTTCAAATGTATGGAGGATTATCGTTCAATGCCTTGGATGGTGGCCGATCACATTCTTACTGTGATGAAGTGGAGACCTAATTTTGATCAATTTGAGGCCTTAATTGATAGGGTTACCGTGTGGGTTAGGATCCCTAATTTACCAATTAAATATTATGATCGTCTCATTCTTACTCAGATTGGTAACAAGCTTGGCAAGAAAATGAGGGTTGATGAGAGTACAGAGGCGAGTACTCGGGCTAAGTATGCTAGAATTCGCATGAAGGTTGACTTGAGCATGTCTTTGATCTCTAAATTTTGATTAAAGAGAAGAATCTAGAAAGTTGAATGTGAAGGTTTACGCTTAGTGTGTTCTGATTATGGCATGTATAGTCACCGAAGAGAAACTTGTCCTGTTGTTCAATAAGTTAAGGATGATAGGGGAAACAATGAGGAACAGGATTCAACTCCCATGGTGGCACCACCGCCTCTAGCGGTTCTCGTTATTCGGCCGGAGGTTGTTGAGAGTTACGGTTCCCGGATGTTGGTTCAAAATCCTAAATGAGGACGTAACCGTAATCCCCCTAATCATGGCAATCCCTACAATCGTGGTGGAAAAGACTATGATATGACTGAGCTAGTGGATTTTGCTGATAATGTAGGACATAATGAGAAGGGTAAGGAAATTCCAGGATCCCGCTTTAATATCTTTGAGGATTATGGACCAGATTTGGATCACCGAAATCCTGCCGGTAATGTTTCGAATCGAGATAGGGTTTTGATTCAACATAGTCCCCGCCAAGGATTGAAAGGGGTAGAGGTGGCAAATACCAAAGTAGTTCAATACGTGGACGGGATATCCAAGGCCTCGTTAGAGTAAATGACAAGCCCATTTCTTTGCCTATCTTGAAGGCCCAAGAAGCTTATCCTAATGCGACAATATCCCATTCTGACAATGGGGCTAGACATAACAAACAGCTGGAGCCGATGCAAATTGATGAAGGGATTCAGGAACTGGTAGATAAAGTTTCTAACTATCCCACTACTACCCAACCGTTAGCTTCACGTCACTTGTTACCCAAGCAATCCCATCCTCTTGATCCCCCTAACCCAGGAGATTATGAGAGAGGGGTTGGAGTTTTATGTTCCTCTGACGTTGGTGAGTTGGAGATGTCTATTGTGCCTACAACGCAAACTTGCACGGAAGATAGAAGGGGTGAGAATGTTGAAGATGGCGTTATGCCCGTTGATTGTAATAATAACCACCTGATTTAGAGTGGTTCCCTTTACTCTCTTTTCTAATGATTAAGTTTATTTATTGGAATTGTCATGGAGTCGCTACAACTGATTTCAGAGATGTGTTGAAGGATTTAGTCTGTATCCATAAGGTAGATGCAGTGGTCATTGTATAACCTAAAATAAGTGGATCTAATGCGGAAAGAGTAACACGTAAGTTGGGTTTCTCTAACATGCATCGTGTGGATGCTCAGGTTTTCTCAGGGGTTTTATGGCTTTTATACAAGGGCTCTTAAGATGGTTACAATAGTTGACAGTGGCAGTGGTTTTATCCATATTAAAATCTTCCGTAAGGACGGTTCTATGTGGTATTGTACTTTTGTGTATGTCAACCCTACTCTTGCTATTAAAAATGATCTGCTCAAGTTTTTGTCTGAGCTAGTTACTACGATTTCAGGTCTTTGGTTGCTTGCAAGTGATTTTAATGAGCTGTTAGGTCCTAAGGAATAATTTGGAGGAGCGCCTTTTAATTTTCGAAGGTGTGCGCGCTTCTAGTTGTGGGTTTCTGATTGCAAACTGGTGGATCTTGGTTTTAGTGGGCCAAAATAAACTTGGAGAGGTCATGAAAGTAGAAGTTATGGTAGGGTTTTTGAAGGTTAGACCGGGCTTTTGGCAATCTCGATTGGTTTTCTATTTTTCGCTTGACCACTGTCAAACATTTACCTCGAGTTCAGTCCGATCATCACCCATTCTTGTTTGTATTGATAATCAACAGTGGCAGTCAAATGAAGGGAAGTCGTTTTGTTTTAAGCTAGGTTGGACTACTCACCCTGGTTATCCTCAGTTCCTTTTGAATAACTAGGATACTCATGAGTTTTTACCAAACATGTTTTTACGATGGAAAGGTTTAGAGAAGTATTTGACAATATTTATAGAAGGAAAAATAGGCTTTTAGCACGACTTGGAGGAGTGCAGCGTGCTCTTATGGCCCGGAATAATAAATTTTTAGTTGATCTAGAAGGAAAGCTTCAGGAAGAGTATCGTCTTATGTCATGACAGGAAGAGTTGCACTAGTTCCAAAAGTCGAGGGCGGACTGGATTTGTATGGGTGATCAAAATACTAGGTATTTCCATGCATCTACCATGATCAGAAGGAAGCGGAATAGGATTGAGGCTCTACATGATTCTAATGGTAACTGGATTTATGATCCTGCTGATTTACAGACGCTAGGTTTGGTGTTTTATAAATCTCTATATTTGGAAGAGGTGGTGGATCGCCCCCAATTCCCTATCAGAGGTTGTTTTTCTGAATGTTTCTCAATTCGTTTGGAATTCTATGTACATAGAGGTGACAGAGACTGAAGTTACCCGAGCTCTCTGTCAAATGGGTGCCTATAAAGCGCCTGACCCTGTCAGGTTTCAAGCACACTTTTACCAATCCTAATGGAACCTGGTAAAAAGTAACGTGGTCAATCTAATTCAGAGGGTGTTTGAAGATCATTCTCTTATTCAAGGTATTAATGATACTTTCATTACCTTTATTCCGAAAGTTGAAAGCCCGGAGCAAGTTACACAATTTCAACCTATAGGATTGCATAATGTGAGTTACACGTTGATTACGAAGATCATTGTGAATCGTCTTAAAGAAGCCCTCCCAACACTAATTAGTCCATTTCAAAGTAGTTTTGCGTCAGGAGTTTTATGGCTATTAAAGTGGATCTAGAAAAGGCCTACGACCGGTTGAGTTGAAGCTTTATTCGTGACACTCTCCAAAATGTTGGTTTCCCTTCGTCAATGGTGGATTTAATCATGAGTTGTGTTCAAACTGTTCAGATGTGGGTTTTATGGAATGGCAGTCCTTCTCAGGATTTTCATCCCAGTAGGGGCATTAGACAAGGTGACCCCCTATCACCTTACCTTTTTGTACTTTTTCTGGAAAGGTTATCTCAACTGATTGAGGCAAGGATGGGAGTTGATCGCTGGAGACCTTTTCAGGTTAGTAAAGCAGACCCTTTGATCTCTCATCTGTGTTTTGCAGATGATATGGTACTCTTTTCTTAAGCTTCAAAGGACCAAATGTGAGAAATTCTGAATTGTTTTGATCTTTTCTGTGATGCTTCGGGTCAACATATCAGTACCAACAAAATGAAAGTTTACTTTTCTCCTAATGTTCACCCTAATGTTTGTGGTAATATCACTAGATTATTAGGCTTCGCTCAAACTACGAACCTTGGCAGGTATCTGGGAGTCCCTTTGCTTTATAAAAGGGTAACCAAAACTACTTATTATTATATTTTGCAAAAGGTTCAAGCTTGACTTTCAGGTTGGCGAGCAGATGGCTTATCTATGGTTGGCAGATTGACCTTATGCCATTCGGTTTTGGGTGCACTCCCTCTCTACGCAATGTAAACCATGAAAGTCCCTAAAGGACTGCTCTCTGAGATTGATAGCTACTGTAACAAGTTTCTTTGGGGTGCAACTGGAGAGAGGTGTCGAATGCATTTAGTCTCCTAGAATAGGTGTGCTGTCCTAAAATTTTTGGGGGTCTTGGGTTAAACCAGATTCTTCCCCTCTTTGACATAGTATTTGCTCTAATTCTTCTCAGTTGTTGGAAGGTACTGCATAGTCGGTGGGAAATGGACAATAGGTTAGATTTTGGTATGATAATTGGGTGCATGGAGTTGTGGGGAGCTTAATTTCTCACACTATTCTTGCGGTCCCTGAGGATCAGTTGGATAAGAAAGTGTGTGAATTTGTAGACGTAAGTGGGGGCTGATCTAGGGAGAGTTCAGAGTGTTTCTTCCTCAGGATATTATTTTAGGAATTGCTGCAACTTTCCCTCCCCACTACACCCATGAGGAAAATCTCTTTTACTGGTCCCTAGAGCCTAGTGGTTGTTTCTCAACACGTTTAGCCTATCATCTTCTTCAACAGCATATGTGGTTGAATAGGAACAGGGTTTGGAAGTTGATTTGGGATTAGACGAGCCCTCTACGCATACAAACGCACTTATGGTTGGTTGCGAAATCTCGCCTTATGACTAATGGGAGGCATTTTCAACTATCCTTGACGGACTATCCATCATGCTCTAAATGCTTGAATCATGAAGAAAACTTAGCTCATATGTTCAGGGACTATTGGTGAGCTCGAATGGTTTGGAATACTCTTGTTGACGTCAGTCGGCAGCAAGTCTTTTACTACTGTGATTTTAATTCTTGGTTTGTAAGTAATCTGTCCAGTGATTATGGGATACAAAGTGATAGTTCTTGGCCTCTGCTATTTGGTGTTGTGCTATGGAAGCTTTGGGAATGGAGAAATGAGAGATGCTTTGATCCTGGCTCGTACAAAGTTCATCACATAGAGGAAATTCATTCTTTTGTTCAGGAGGTGATCTTGGCTCAATGTTTGCAATGTGATGTCTCTCCTCATCATATATATTAGGGGAGAAGAGTAATTGAGGTTAGCTAGCAAAAACCAAGAGAGGGATGGGTTAGCTTGAACACTGATGGATCCTCCAAGGGTAATCCAAGTCCTGTAACAGTTGGTGGGTTGAGTAGTGATGGTAGTGGTCGTTGGTTAGTTGGCTTTGGTGCAAATTTTGGGTTTTGCACGTCTTGGTAGGCTGTTATGGGCAGTATACTATGGGTTGAATCTCACCTGGCTACATGGTTATTTTAGGGTGGATATTTTTATAAATTCCGCCTTGGTGGTATCCACTATTTCTAGTGTGCAAAATCAGGTAGTCAATTTTATGGTTCTAGTTATCAAAGAATTGGTCTCTAGGAATTGAGAGGTGCGGGTGCATCATGTTTATCGAGAGGGTAATTATTGTGCGGATTGGTTAGCTAATTATAGTTATAGCTTGCCTTTAGAAGTTCACTAGTTTCACAAGATTGTTGAGGGACTTTCTCCTTTGTTGTTAGCAGACTCAGTTAGGGTTTATCTGCCTCGGTTAACTCATCTGTAGCTTTTTTTTCTTGGGCTTAGGCCCCGTTAATTACTAAAAGAAAAAAGGACATTAAAAAGAAGTTAGATTAAAGTTAGAATCCTTTTTATTGACTTTCTTTAAACATACTTCAACTTTTATATGAATCTTTAAATAAATGATAATTTAAAAACAAAATTATTATTATTATTTTAATATTAGATTCAATCTTAATTTAAATTATTTGATTTATTATTAGTTTATTATATATTAATAGACATTATTAGTTCATTTTTATAATAAAATAATTTATTTTATACTATATTTTTACTTATTCTTATGATTTTATTTATTATCTTTTATATATTGATTTTATAACGATTTAATACCGATTGAACCTTTAAAGTTTAAACTTTTTTTAACCAATTTAATGTCCGATTTAATTTTTAAAACATTAATCATAATACACACAATGACACAATACATATATGAAACATTCTTTCTCTATTAGTTTTTACTTAAAAATGAAAAAAAAAGAATAAAAAACCAAATCAGTTCTCTTGTTAAATTCCAAATTTGCTCAAAATTGAATATGATAAAGAAATCCAAAAACTCAAAAAAGAATAAATAACAAAAACTCCACCAAAAAGAAATCCAAGTGGTAATAGGATGATTCGAAGACAACATAATAACAAACAATTGATGACTGAAACCAATTCTAGAAGAATGGTTGATAGATCAAAAAACATAAAGGATCTTAAAATGTCGTTCTATTATGTGAACGAATATTTAGTTGTGCTTTAATACTATATGGATAAGCATTGTTGTAGACTTGTCCTCAGGTCAGGTGATGTAAATTTATGGACAGTCCTTCATATGCATGCACATGGATACATTCTTCAGGCTGTGGAAGAGTAAAATGTCCCTCCACTTTCCAGGCTAAGATATAGACTATTCCATCTCTCAATGCCAATGCCAAAACCCGAAATCAAACTTCAGCTCTGCTCATTAATTTGCTAAAGAATCAAGCAACACAATAAGCACATTGTCTGAGCATATGAACTCTGCTTAGTCTAAATTCTCTCGACCTATCTTTTTACAACACAAATCATACACTTTTTCAGGCGGAAGACGTGCAGAACATAATAATAAACAAAATTGTCTTATCAAGCTATGAAGAAATCGTGCCATGTTAAACGTTTCCAAGCAGATTTGAATACTCAACGATTGCTGCAGAAACATCAGCTTCTTCTCTTTTGGGAAGAACTTGGTTAACAGCTTACACTCACCAACACTAATTTTCTTATCATCGCACCAATATGGTACAAGAGAATGTACAAAACATGGGAGTCAAATTTAAACTCAATATCCATCCACGGCACGAGATGTTGTGATTTCCGATTACTTAAAATCTCTGGCCACTGAGACAATGGGAACGAGTCAAGAACAAGTCCACTAGTAAGTATGAAGTAATCATGCAGCTTAGAGAATACATCCAAGATGAAAGCAAGAGGAACAAAGAAGATAATCAGAGATTGAATAGAGCTGATCAATTAGCAGCTCTTTTTAAAGTCACCTCGTTTATCTAAGACCCCCAACTACCCTATAACAGATGTACTTAGAATTTATTCATCTTCTTGGAGCTTGTAATTGATACATCAGTTATTATCAATGAAATCTTTGTCTAACCAAATTGGTAATCATCTCCATCCTATGGTCACTATCATTTTCACATGATATGATACTAAAGATAACACGAGGGTGAAGTTTAAACCTTCAAGTCTTAATTCAACCACATGTCAATTGATGACTGACAAGCAAACAAGCTGCTTCCCCAGTTTAATAACAGACCTTTCTACTTGTTGGCATCAAAAACTCTATGAGATGATTCGATCGCACAGTACTAAAGATTCTCATTACAGGTAACGCACAAGCATTTAAAGGGGAAAACAAGCACTGGGACATCCTAAAAGCAAGAAGTACTTTTATCTTCAAACTTCGCATGCCAATATATTCCAAAATGGTGACAAATGGAAAGGCCAAGGGGTAGAAATAAAGTAAGTAAAAACAAGCATCTGAGTTCCTGAAAATCTCACCTAAATGTCTTTTAGCACAAACAGAAGGGCCGGAAAAGTGGAAAAGAATTCTCATTCATAGACCAGTAATCAAGAATATGAATGAATGCAAAGAACGAACCTTTGGAAGAAGAAGGAACTACAAAAACATGCAAATCTGCATTGTTTGGGGGAAGCTGCAATCGAAGTGGATAAAGCTTTCCATTCAAAGGATTTCTAGTACACACAACAATTTCTTGGAGGCCTGTCTCTTCCCTCAACTTTTGAGTCAATTCATCAATCCCTTTACCCTTAAAATGAAAAGAATCACCATTCTCAACATCTTCATCAACCTCACCGCTACTCTCATCCCCTACATGATAATAAATAGTCCTTCCCTCCAATTTCGGTGGAAAGCTTACATTGGAATCAGTAGACTGCAAATCACATACATAAAAAAGTTCAGATCATGAAAATTAATCATGAATCAAGAATTAAGAATCAGGAACCAAACCTCTTGTCTCGAAAAGTTGCCAGATTTCCCAGAGACAGAAGAGGGCGAGCTGTCCTCAAAATCCAACGAATCCAAACGCGAAACAGGCGGCGAAGTCTTATCTTGGTGATCTGAAGATCTAATGTCAATAATGTCAACATGCCAAAGCACCCATTCTTGAGTAGCAGTCCTTTGGGGAATATCATGAGTCACCGAGTTTCTCCACGGGGGCAATCCTCCATTAGCTCTCAAGAAGTTGCCGTACCGAGTCTTGAGCTTTACCGAATACCCTTCTCGAATGGGCTCCCACTCGACCGACGAGTCAAGCCTTCCTGGCAAGGTCTGCAACACCTTGCGACCCGTCATACCCAGAAGAAAGGGCTGGTTCGAAGCGGTAAGGTACTTGCCATAGCAAGACTTGAAGCGGAGTATGGGTTGCGGTCCAGGAACAACTTCTACGGTCCATTTTGCGTTCTTGGAGGATCCATTTCGGTCCTGAGTAACAGATTCTTCATCTTCCTCAGCGACCAGGTACTTGTCGTGGTGGCTGCGCAGGCGCACCGCCTTTGCACTGTGGAAAAACTCCATGCCGGAGGGGAAGTGATCGAAGCTAATCTGAAAACCCAAAAAGCAGAGAATACAAATTCCAGACTTTAGTTTGAGCGCGTTTTCATCTATTTCAGACAAGACAGAGAAACAGCAGCGTAGTTATGAAGTAACAATAACGCGTTGTCAGCGTACTTTAGGAGGGCACGGATACTGTGTTCATTTTATCCGGTAGGTATCGTAGCCATCTATGAGTAGAAAAAAGATAAAATAGACAAAAAATTCTTTATGAGTGGTTTGGTTATTTTATAATAATAATTATTATAGATAAAATTTCAAGATAACTATTTTTAATTAAATACGTTTATTTTAATCTTATATAATATTTAATAGAATAAATAATTTAAAAATTAACTTTTATTTAAAAATTAATATATTTATTTTAATAAAATAAATAATTTAAAAATTAACTTTTATTTAAAAATAAATATTTATTTTAAATATTTTCAGTTTTTCAAATTTTATTTGAAATTTATGTATTTTGGAGATATTTTAAAATTAATTATATTCTTAATAATTATTAAATTAAATTTATTTAATTTAATTATAAAATAAAATAAAATTATTCATAATTTTCATTAATAATTAATTTTAATTAATTAAATATATTTAATTATTCATCATTCTAATTAGTATATTAATAATTAAATAATATATATTTAGTTGATTGTAAATAAACCAAAACTAAAAACCAAAACCAAAACCAAAATATTAAAAAACAAAAAAATAATTAAAAAAACAAACAAACAGCTCATACAATCCTTGAATATTATTTAAAATTAAAAAACTTACAATTTATCCTGATTAATTACAATTCATTATATGAAATTAAAGTTATTACTTATCATAATCTTACCCAATTAGTCTGTTTTAACCGAGTTCTTGCTTCAATAGGTCGACATTTTGTGTGGGCAAAAATACAATCTAACAGGTTAATTAGAACAGAGAATTAAACCTAGTTTTTGGCTTAAACGTAGTTTTTGGCTAATCTGATTGATGTATCTCGAAATTAGGATAGACTGCACACTATTTTTTATTCAGTAATTTCAATGTCTATTAGTCTTAATCCTAATACACTAAAATATGTTTGAAAATCATACAGAGGACATTAAATCGAAGCCAGCTGTTTCAAACATCCGAAGATCATCCAAAAATAAATTCTAGTAGCTCATCTACTTGACACTGACCCCTTTGTCTTTGTTGTTATCTTGGATGTATGTTAATTTTACCTCTTACAGCAATAAAAGAGTTTATGTAGTACAATTTTCCTGACTTAAATTCTTCACCTATCACCCGTTACTCTAAAACTTGCCCTCTTTGTTGTTATCTTCACCTATTATATGGGTGTTAGTCGCACTCCAGCATATTAATCATGTTGTTAGCTTAAAAAAAAGGTAAGTAAGAAAGGCACCATTATTGATTCATGTACCAAGCTTACCAACTTAATATAGTCAGGTGAAGTAGAAGTTAATGGGCAAAAGGAGGCTAACACTACCACTAGTGATTGTGCCTTTATAAAAAGAGAGCTATTCTTTTGGCTAATGATTCTTCTTTAGTTTGAGTGCAAAAAGTTTGGTAAGCTACTGCACATTCCATTGAATTTATCATCTTCTATTGCACACCAAAAGGCTAAGAGATTCTACTTTTTCCAAGTAAAACCTTAGGAGTTGGGGCTAAGCATAAGAGGGAGATATTCGATCAATTATTATTATGGTTGTCTATAAATTTTAATTATTTATTTATATAAATCTTATAGACCTGTAAAAGATTTATATAAATAAATAACTGAGATTTATGAGACAGATAAGATGTAATATTAAATAGGAATCCGAATTTATAAGCAACGATGCACTTTTCTAGTTCTGGTAAAAACAGGGTTAGTTGCTACTTTTAACTCCAAACAATATTCGGTTAAGAGATCAGATTAATACTTAACGATCATATTTAATGTAAACGTTAGCTTCATCGTTGTAACAACTTAAATGACCTAACCCGTAACTTACCAAGTGAGAAGCACGTACCTTCCGTGGCGGAGACAACCTCGGAGACATGGATTTGACCACCGTAAATCTCGGAGACCTCACAGACGACACAACAGCCATCGGCGACACAGACTCAGACCCGTAACCGTCGTCGAAGGCCGCCTCAAGAACTTCATTAGAAATCGATGAGAAACTCGACAACGACGATAAGTACTCCACCATAGACTCCGCTGCAACCACCGCCACAGCCTCCACGTCCCAAAGAGTCCACCTTTGTGTTGCACCGGCGAAAGGGTCATCGTGAGTCACCGTATTTCTCCACGGCGGTGTGCCTCCGTTGGCTCTCAAGAACGTACCGCACCAGCTTCTTAAACGGGCTTGAAACCCGTCTCTTATGGGTTCCCACTCGAGCTTCCAATCTGGGACCTTTTCCGGCGAAGTTTGGATGACTTTTTTCCCCGTCATGCCTAAAAGGAACGGTATATCAGAGGCCATAAGGTACTTTCCACGACTGCTTTTGAGACGTATATGGTTTCTGTTTCCATCAACGATCTCCACAAACCATTTGGCTTTATGAGAAGAGCCACCTTCACTGCTTTGTCTGATAGTTTCCCCATCATCGCCGGCGAGCAAGTACTTGTCAAGGTGGCTCCGAAGCTTAACCACCTTGGTTGTAGTGAAAAGTTCCATTAACAATCAAAAAATCCTAGTGGCTAATCGAGTAGAATTCAGATAACTGAGTAAGCGATATACAGTGGTTATATACAGAAAGGAGCAATTCCGCGTGTAGTGTTATCAGTCCAGATGCACGGCTGATATGTTTACGCAATCAAGTTTTAAACTTATGATAATTACTTATTAGGGATTTATTTTTAAGTGATTATAAAAGGTTAAGTGAATTTGCTCTTTGCAAATAGCTTTTGGACAACTTTTAATGGTCATTAAAAAATAGGATCATTAATAACCCTAAAAAGATAGCCAAGATGAATTCATCAATTATACGAATTATTTTTCTTGTACTTTATATAATTGTTCTTTTCGTGACTTAAATATATAATTTTTTTAGTCAAAAAAATGTTATCTGTTGTTCCAAAATTATAATCAAATTATATCGGTCGCTAAATTAATTTTTAGCACATTTAATAATTTGTTAATTATGTATAAAGTGATGAGTTGGACTTATATCTAGAGATGTTTGGATTGACTTGGCTAGTTAATTTTTTTTAAGGGAAACAAACTAAGAAGAAGGATACGATGGCACCTGGTAGGTGTAGTAGGTATATAATAGACGCTTATAGAAAAGTGGGTTGCATAATTTGCGAGCCAGTCAGCATAACGGTTGCCTTCTCGGTAGATATGGCGATGCGCAACAGTCCAATTGTAAGTAAACAGCTTGTGAATGCCCATAATGATAGGGTTGAGTGCCCGAAAGCGACTATTGGAGGAGGACAGGATAGTTACCACTATTGTATAATCGACTTCCAGCTCAACCCGGCGAAATCTGAGGTTCCAAACAAGGGTAAGGAAGTTTTGCTGTCAGTGCTGAACACCATCCGAGACTGTGCATAAATCTGCCAATCCAGTTGCCTTTACTATCCCGTAACAGTCTACCGGCTGAAGCTGAGAGCACGGAAGGATGCAAATGCGTGGTACAGGACCGGAGAGTCGAAATTCCTGGGCAAGACTTTTTAACTGGGTCTTCAGGTTCTTCCTAAAAGCAAATTGTAATGGGAATTCATGTTTTCCCATTCAGGACTTCCTAGTTCCGTAATGAGGACGACGATTATAGGAAATAAGTATACATGATCAGGACTTTTTAAGGGTTTTACACGTTCGTACAGTTGAGTCTAGAACAGTGCAATTGGCGTTTGACAATGAAGTTTCAAGGACAAACCAAAATGTATATAAAAGGACACGCATGAGAGCTGAGTATGCTTTCACGCGGCTCAATTAGACAGTGAAAGCGAAGTAAGATGACGAGGAGAGGACCTAGAAACTATTCAGTTTCAAGCATAGATTTCAGACCCTGTCAAACTCTAGACACGGTCTTATATGGAAAGTTTTAAGGGCTAG
>JAOQMR010000001.1:3088566-3098845 GCA_027563865.1 Erythroxylum pelleterianum
ATTGTTTTTGTGTGTATTAATTCCGTGAATTATTGTAGAACTCTGCGAAAAAGATTAAAGATCTATTCAACCCCCCCCCCCCCTTCTAGATCGTTTACAAAAATTAGTGTAGATTCATAGGACTATCAACTTTGGGTATAAGAATCAAAAGTGTTGAATTCATGTCCACTAGAATATCACCACTTAAAAAAGGCTCCTTCACCATATTTACCAACAAATCTTTGACAATGTCCCATTGACTTTGAAAAAATAGAGCTGTAAATTTGTCCTTACCAGTAGCTTTCATCAGACCCATTTCAAACGAAGTCTGTTTTACTTACTTTTGTTCAATTGGCCTTGCTAGCTGATACATATCCTTGTCAGCTAGGTTAGGGAATTTATCTTGAATCATATACCTCCTAAGCTCCCCCTTCTATTTTGTATATAGATCAATGAAGTAGTTTACAACTGCCTTACATAATAATTCCTCATTTGTGCACAAATTTCTGCCATCAAGCATCAACATATCAATTTGATTTTTCCGTCTCCTTGCTCTTGTTTTAGCGTGAAAACAAAAGGTTTTTCTATCTCTAAATTGAATCCAATCACAATGAGCCTTGATGACATGTCAAACCAGCAAAAATAATTTCCTATTCTGGAACACTTAAACAAGTAAAGTGGTGAATAGGGTCGAACCACAGAGACCAATGTAGCAATTGTTTATTTGTGTGGAAACAATAAAATAAAAATAAAAATAAAAATAAAAAGAATTGATTTAGGAATGATTAATTTTAGAATACGAAATCACGCAGAAGGGCGTGAAGGAAATTAAAAATAAAGATTGAAAACAATATAAATAAAAGCCTAGCCAAGGTACTCTTCCGTTTAATACTGTAATTCGATCATAGACTCAAAAATATAAATTCTGTTCATTCTTATGGACAAAGTTATAGCAGACAGTGAACAATACAAATCAACCAATCCTTTCGTAATTATTTGATAACCCCGAGTAAAGCTCCGCAGATTATTACCCTAACTAATTAGACTATTCTCGAGTAAAGCTCCGCAGAATATAATCTATGACAATAGTAGGCTTTAATGGATCTTTGTCTTAGCCAACAAAATCGGAAAAACCACAATCTATTTAGACTAAATTATTTAATCTCATTAATTTCTTAATTGAAATTAATTCGCCACTTCGATAGACAGCAATCACGGATTAACTAATCTATTCGGCAATTTATCACCAAGTCGATCAATTAACAAGCCTCATTAATCAACAAACACGACAATAATAAATCAATTAAAGCGTAGAGATCAAGCAAACATAAGAGATAAACAAAAGCAATTAAATCAAAGAAGTCTCACGAATTACATAAATCAAACGTTGGATACTTTGTCTAGATCAAAAGGTTAGCCACGCATAGCACTATTCAAAGACAATGTTGTTAGAAGAGAGTCGTTGTCTTTCTCTCCCATCCACCAAAAGCTACTGCTGTCGTTTTTCTATTCTCCCCCTGATTGTGAAAAATAATCCCCCCTTTTAATTTCCTAAAGTGGGACTATTAATAGGCTAGGTTTTTTTTATTTCTTTTCAATAAACAAAGTGGGACCCAATTAAATATCAAAATAAAGCTCCAATGGGCTACAAAATAACTTGACTTTGTCCAGCAAACGGGTTGTGTCATTCAGGCTCAAATCCCAAAGTAATTAATCCGAAATTTGCAGGTAGCAATTTGCCAGCGTCACGTCACCTTCAACATGGTCATGTTGAAATCCTGTCCAGTTCCAGATCAACCAAATTTCACTCCAAATCGCATCACGTTGGTATTTCACCACCTAGAACATAAAAAGACACGAATTACCATAGAAACATAAGAAAAACATCACATAAGCATATCAAAAGAGCATAAAACACACACAATTAACATGCATAAAATGCAAGTTATCAAGCCCATTGTGTCCACAACAATTCCTCTTGAGTGAGAATATTCTCATAGTCCTCCAAGAGAGTTCTTTCAAGGTTCTGCAACTTATGTGAGGTATATTGTTCCAAGGCCTTTTGAATACCATTTAGTCGAGCCTTAATTCATTTTTTCTATTGCATATACTTCCAAAAACTTTCAAGTTCCAATCCTGTGCCACTGACGCAAATTCATAAGCTGTTGTAGCTTCATGATGACCCGAATTCCAATTATGATTAACTAAATCTTTGAAAGATTCATAAGTGATCCATAGGGCTAAAAATTGAAACACCTTTCTATGTGCTTCCTTTGCTTGACTACCCTATTTAATGATTAAGGGTCAATGATCATAATGAAATTTTGGTAGATGAAGTATCAAACAAAACTAGAAATCGTTGAGCAAGGATTGGTTTCCCAAAGCCTTATTAATCCTCTCCATAAGAGTTCCTTTAGACCAAGTATAATGAGGAAGTGTGTAACCCAAGTCCTGAAGCCCATTTTGTTGAACAAAACTTCTAAAGATTTTATATGCCCCACTTCTCCAATGCAAACCTCCCTTCCTATCCTCTACCAGTAACATTGCGTTAAAATCTCCCACAATAAGCCATGGATAATTACCGATAGTCACATTCAAATTCTGCAAGGTTGGCCACAAAATCTTCCTCCTAGAGGGCTTTGCGCTAGCATAGATAGTTGTCAAAAATAAGGATATTTGTTACCACCTCCCAGACTCAAGTGAATGAATTGGGGATGCCTATATACCACTTTGTTGTTCAAGAAATCTTTCCACAAAATCCAAATTCCTCCATTGAAACCAGAGGCTTCCACACGATAAGAAAAAGGAAAACCTATACCTGTAATAACATCATCAAGTTTCTAGCCACTAATCTTAGGTTCCACAATTATCACTAAGGCCAATTTATGAGTCTGGTTGTATTCAAGAAAAAAACGCAAATCTTGCTTGCTACCTTGACCACAACAATTCCAAAAAAAAATATTCGCCATCATTATTACTTTATTTTGAAAGTATGAGGGACTTTATGAAATCCCAAGAGAAGGCGCCTTACCTTTCTCCACTTCCACCATCTTCTCAGCATTTATCTCCCCTAGAAAGGGACCAACATCATTAACATTTAGGTATTGTTTCAAATCTTTACAAATGGAGGTGGACATCTTCTTTAGACGTGCTCCCTTCTTCACCTTCAAACTCATCAATGCCCCTTTTCCCCTACTACTCTGTAGATCGGGTGGCTTTTCTTTAACTCCCACTCTTCCTCCAGTGCTTTGTTGATGATGGTAGGCATCCTCCACTTTGATGGACTTTTGCTTGAAGGAACTATCATCAATTTCTTTGATGGCAATATCTGTGTGCTTCCTAATATCAAGTTTGGTTGTCCTTACTGAATACTCTAAACTTGGCATCGCCATCCTAGAAGAATCATCTGCTGCTGCTTCTGAAAGTGTCTAAGTCATGTTATCAGAGGGCCCTATCAGCCCTAGTGTGACACTGGGTTAGGTAAGTAGAGTCCCATCTTTTTCTTGTGCATTTGGCCCACACTTTTGAGGATTTTGTTGCGGCATTTGGATAGGTCTTATCGCTATTTATGTTTCCTACCAAAGGAGACTGCACCTTGCTTGGGGTAGCATCAAGATTGATATCCTCATGATCTTGTGCCGAAAAGTTAGTTTCCATATTTAATGCCAACGAATCAAAACATGATCCTGAACCCATACTCTCCCTCTTTTTTTACAGAATTTTAGGAGTGGAAGGCAATCCTCCCATATCTGTTACTGGCTTCCTGCAATGTCTCCTCACTCGATTTGGCACATGCATCCATGGGACAAATCTGGCTTCAATGGCATGTGGTTGTGCCACCACTCTAGGTCATACTTCCTGGGTCTTCATTTGAACCTCTACCACCATGGGAGCCATGGACATAGCATTTGTACACTCTTTATCCACATGTCCATATCTCCCACAGGTGTAACAAATTATTGGAAATCCTTCATATTCAACCCTTTGTATCCTCCCATCCACTATGATTCGTGATATCAACGGTTTAGTAAGATCAATCTCCACTACTAAGCGTGCAAATTTTCCTCGATCAATAGTAATAGTATTGTAATCAATCCAAATGACTTTGCCCACTAGTTATCCAATGACTCTTAAAGTGCTTTTGTGATAATATTGTAGTGGCATTCCCGGGAGCCTCACTTATGTGATCACAGCCTTCGGTTCAACATCTGAGGTAGAAAACGTTGGACTCCATGGTTGAACTATTAGTTAAGCTCCCCTCATTAGCCATGGTACCCCCATAGCACATCGACATAATCACTAGAGAGTTCAAATTTGACAAAAAAATAATGATTTTGCAGATCAACCACCTTATACTTTCCTCTCGGCTTCCACAAGGCCTCAATGCATGTTTGTAAACTGCGTAGACCCAAGAATTTTATTTCATCTAAGTATTTTTAACTTATTTAAATTGATACAATAATATAATTTTTTAAATATAAGTCTATTGATTTGTATTTTATTTATGATAGTCCATTATCAATTATTACAAAAATTTTATATATAATAAGTATAATATTTTGCAACAAAATTAGTTTTATAATATTAAATAGTATTTTAAATATGTATTATAATATACGAAGGGAGATTAAGTATGTGTTAAATAATGATTCTTTTGAGAAAATTAAAACACTTGGATATAGCTAAATTTAAAATAATTTTGCATATTATGATATAGATTGTTTTGTTTTAAATTTTTATTTTTTATAAAATCCATAAAACATAAAAATTAGTTACTTACACATTTATATTTATATTTATATGTAAATTTTAATTTTAATTTTCAAACAAAACTACAAAATTTCAAATCAAAATCTCTTACTTTTTTTTTACTTACATGTGACAATATACGTTTTCAAAAAGTTATGATTGTCTTGCTTCAATTTTTTTAATAACTTTACTCCTAGCACTTCTCATAGAAAATTATTAAGAAATTAAATTAATTTGAATTACTTTTTAATAATATGTAGTTAGTAAAAAATATAAAAAAATACTAATAATCATCTAATAATTAATATGAATGAAGAAATTTTATTACAACAATAGTCCTTACACACTACAAAGAAACATAACAATGTTTTCATACTTTTTTCAATTGTAGAAATTCAAATGATATTTGAGATGTAAATAAAGAAATTCAAGAATAATTAAAAAAATTATGCATATATTGAAAGCCTAAAAATAATTCAACCCACTTGGCCTATAAGTGGAAGGGGTTCAAATACTGGAAGTCCTAGAAGCCATTTGGCTAGACAATTCATGCATATAGGAATCAGTTAAGAAGTCTAGGATTCGAGAATTCTAGGTAGTTAGTACATAATTGAAATGTGCTTTAAAAAATAGTTTTAAGGAAATAGTTAACAAGAACATGGCCAATTAGGTTGGAAGTTAAGCAGCTACAAGACGTCCACAATGTGGAAGTTAAGGAAATAGTGGTAGGTAGTTAGCTAAAATGTAGGTAAGTGAGAAGTTATAGAAAAAAATTGCTTTAGAAAGTTGAGGACTATAAATACACCAACACGAAGATGAGTCCAAAACCAAAACAATTACAGTACAACAAAAATCACTCTTTAAAGAGATCACTCAATCTATTTCAAACACATTTTGTTATTTTCAACTTTCTTTACTTCATGAATTCTCCTTATTTGTTATATCGAATTCTCTTATATAGTTTCTGATTTCCTTTGTAATAATCAATTACTTTCTTCATTTTAGATTTCATTTCAATATATTTTACCAATTTGGTAGCTTAACAATTTACTCTCTAAGTTTTCTGAAGCCCACATATATTTTTTCTATAAAAGTTAGGTACAAATTCTAGGAGAATCCCTACCTGACATGTCGTATTCCATATTAAAATCAAATAATTTGGCATGCTTGATGGGACTATGATACCAAAAACACAAAATAGAAAAGAAATTGTTGTACCTCTATCTCTAGAGGAAGAAGTCCCTACATTTTTAAGGAATGAAGACTTTGTATCCTAGATTGTAGAAAATATTTAAAAGGTAGCCTTGCCTTCAGCTAACTTCCCTACAAGTGAGAACCCAATATCACCATAGCAGAAAGACATTGTTTTCATAAAGGCAGTTTTAGATTCGAATTCTAATACAGCCTCCACAACCGATATAATCAAAATATTGACAGAGAAGGTTGACAAATTGTCTAATATTGACAAAGAAGGTTGAAAAATTGTCTATCACTCTATTATAATTTGCTGGATATAATTCACCTACCTTAATAAAGTAAATCTCTAAAGGACTCGGGGTATCATACTCTTAATGTAATGGAAGTTAGAGAATGTAGCCACCTTCCATCCATTTATTTTATAGATGAAAGATATATCCCTCTATACAAGAGAGAAGATATCCCTATGGGGCCTCCTCACATAAATCTTGATAATGACTGACATGCAAGCAAGCCTTGAATTTCTAAGAGATAAGGATTTGGTGGGGAGGTTGAAGCTTATAGACCACAATATGGTCTGAGAGGTAACATTGCAACTATAAACCGTCTTATTATTCACGCGCCACAATTGAGATTACAAGTTGATATGGAAGCAATCAGAGAATCAATTTATGAATTATATGGGCCTGGTTTAAGACAACTTGGTTGTCCAAAATTCCATAAGCCTTATCTAGAATAGATTGATAAGGAGAATCCTTATCCTTATGGCTATATAATGCCCAAATTCAACTTATTTTATAATAAAGATGGTCAATTCACCATTGAGCATATCGTTATATTCACCATATAATATGAAAAATTAGCCAATCATGAAAACTTCAACTAATTTAAACTCAGGTTGTTCCCAAATTCATTGGCAGGGGCCACGTTTTGTGATATGCTTTGTTTCATACTCAGTTTTTTAGGACTGAGCCTAAAGTTAGCATAGCTAAGTTGTCGAGGGTCACCTAGAAGAGCTGTAGTAATATTGAAATATTCATTACTCATTTTAGCTGATATATTCATCAGTCATTTTATCAAATATGTAAAATTAGCTCAAAATGGGTTGGACATTGAACTGTAGAAGAAATTTGAAGGAATGGAATTTTTTTATTTCAATGAGTTAGAAGCAAAAGTCACCGAATATGAAGAGCTCATTAGGGAAGAAGGTCATCGCAAGAAGATTTTACTAGGAATTTATACTACCAACATGAATTCTTACTATTTGGTATTAGCCAAAGTCAACATCTTTAGAATTTTCATTTAGCCCTCTTTGGAGTGTAAATATGTAGAAGTTAAAAAGAAAATGCAAGCTCCATTGACCTAATTTTAGTACACATTTAATACTTCGAAAACATAGGAGATATTTTGTTATTTATTGCAAGAAAAGTTTATTACAATAACCATAAAGCATAGAATTCCTATGAAAGAGAAAACTAAAGGCAAAGACTATTACAAATATCACAATACTTGGAGCCACTTGACAAATTCATATTGGAGATTTAAGAATATGATCTAAGACTATATCAATAAAGGAATCTTTATGTTTGCTGAAGCTGACTAAATTATGTTGAAAGACGAAGACCTCATTCCACCATTAACAATTATCAGTGCCACTGAATTCGATTTGTACCTATTGTTAGACATCAAAAAGAAGTTGAAAATGTGGAAAATCATTAGCGTCAAAATCAAATTCAAGAATAAGGTTTTATTCCTAAATGTAATAGCCAACTACTAAGGCATAAGGAATTAACCCTATAAACATCACAATGGGAGGAAAGAATTCGCTATCTGTCTTCTTTGTTATTGACACACATGCTAGCTACCAGGTCTTGTTAGGGAGAGATTGGATCCACTACAATTATTACATTTCATCATCTCTCTATCAGCTTTTACTTTTATAGAAAGGAGATGAAGTAGAAATTAATTAGGTTGATTTGTAGTCATTCCGTACTAAAGCTGACAAGATGAAGGCAAAATTCTGTGAAGATCACATAAAGTCAGTGCAAATTTAAAAGTCATTTTGGTGTAAGGAAGTTAAAGAAAAGATGAAAACAGAGGCAAAAAAATTTGTGAAAATAACTACCACCGTGCTTATTGATAGGCCAACGAAAGTTCCTATTATAGAATAGCCTGATGAGTGAATTCACACAAAAATAATGGGTGATAGCTGCACCTATTTAAACCAAATATTGAATATAACAAATCTTGGAGAATTCTGAAGAGCTAAAAGGATATAAAAATGCCAAGCTAATTATTAAGGAGGAAGAATTTCCAATATAGGACGAAAGTCAATATGAAAATTTAGAATCTGCTCCTACAAAGTTTCATAACTTCATAAATCTAAAAGGTCTTCAATACCACATGTTTGATTACTCAACCAAACATATACAAGGGGCAATTATTGATATAGCTTAAAAATAATTTAACCCATTTAGGCTTCAAGTGAAAGGGGCCAAAATACTAGAAGTTTTAGAAATCATTTGGCCAAAGAATTCATGCATATGAAAATTAGATGAGAAGTCCAAGATTCAAGAATTCCATATAATTAATACATAATTGACATGTTCTTTAAAAAATAGTACATGGAGATAGTTAACAAGAATATGGTCAAATGGGCCGGAAGTTACGTAGTTACAGGAAGTCCAAAACGTGGAAGTTAAGGAAATAATAGTAGGTAATTAGCTCAAATGTAAGAAACTGGATAGTTATAGCAAAAAAATTGCTTAAGGAAATTAAAGACTAAAAACACACTAGCACCAAGATGATTCCCAACCTATTTCAAACACATTTTCTTATTTTTTGGCTTTCTTTACTTTACAAATTCACCTTTATTATATATTGAATTCTCTTACGTAGTTTACGATCTTTTTATAACAATCAATTGCTTTCTTCACTTCAGATCTCATTTCAATATATCTTAACATTTTGGTAATTTAAAATTTTACTTTCTAAGTTTTTCAAAGATGATAGCCACTTATATTGTTGATAAAAGTTAGGTACAAATTCTGGAGAATCCCTTCCTGACACATCCACATTCCAAATTAACACCAACATATAATTATTAATTCTAGTAAATAATTTTGATAAACATGTGAAATTATTAAAAATTTGTATATATATAAAATTATTAATTGTATTATATACTTTGAGAAATGTTAAAAAAGTTTTAAACCCTTAAATTTTAGACTTAAAAAAGTCTAATATACTTCATATAGTATATAGTACAATAATTATAATTTTGTAACATGTAAGAATAATATTTGAAGTCAATTATGTTTCTTACTAAATGAAAGTTATTTCTTACTTTTATAATATTTTTAATTTTATAATTAAAAGTTAATATTGTGCAAGTTTAAAATCAAATTTACTTTTTACAATACATGTGCGTGGATAATAGCTATGATAACCTTATTATAAATTAATATATTTTAATAAATATGCTAACTTTATAGAAGTGTATATTGAAAATATTTTGATGTCATACTTTAATCTTTATAACATATGTTAAATTTTTAATAAATAATAATTGCTTTCATCATAATATATACCATACATGCTTTTTTACTTTTATATTTTTTAAAACATTGATAAACTAGGATAAATAGAAAGATTACTATTAAACATGAAATGAAGAAGTTTGAATGTATCATGATTTATAATGATATTGTTTTTTTTTACTTATTTGATCTTTAACAGATTTTATGACAGTCTAATACATGTTAAATCTTTTAAACCTTAAACCTCTTATCTTATCAGTTTAATTTTTAGTCAGATTTTAAAACTTTGTAATTTATAATCATCGTTTAGTTAACAATAAAAATGTCATATCAATTCTATAAATGTATTATTATTTTTTTGAAGGAAGTCTATAAATGTATTATTAAAATATTATTTCAAATAATATAAATTAGGAGTTAATTTTATTGCAAATTGATATTTGATATGCATAAATTTTAAAATAAGAGTTAAGAATATCTTGAAATTTATAAATTAATTTTCAAATAGAATTATATAATAATTTAGAATGATTAAATATATAACTCTAATATTATATAATGTATATAAAATTTAAATTAATTAATAATAAATTATTTTAGATATTTGTAAACATATTAATGTCGTGTAAATAGATTACTATCATTGGGTACGCCACATGGAAACTTCCGCCCACATTTATTCCCTCTGACAGGTGTTAAACTGCCGTCTAGACACTAACCAAACCGAATTATGGCTCTCAGCTGTTCTCCCTCTTTTATGTGAAGAAGAAGTCGACTGATTGCGACTGAGATGGCAAATTATGTGGGAGAGATTG
>JAOQMR010000001.1:3098945-3111257 GCA_027563865.1 Erythroxylum pelleterianum
CTCATCTTGGTGTTAAGACTTGATGGGTAGCTAGTCCATCAAACTACTGGCGCCAGTTTAATCACCAAATCTCCTTATAATATCTAGAAGTGATGATATCACTATAACTTTTTATTTGAGTGAATATTCCCTAATACTTCTTTTAGTTAATAATTTCAACATGCAGACACTGGATTAATAATCTCTAAAAATCCATTCTGATCATATCAAGAATTATGATGAAACACATATGAGTTCACCACTTATCAAGATTGTGGTCCATAATAAACAAATGCTTAAGTTGTATGTTTTAATATTAAAGTAACGGTCCATTTTATTCTTAAAAACATACTTGATTCCAAATTCATTTAATAGTGTCATTATCGATAGTCAGCTACTATCATGATATGAAACTCATCATTCCCTTGAAGTAAACTCTTTTACTTACATGGAGATAAATCAAAACATTACAGTCTAGACCATAATCAAGCGACCTACTTGATTATTCAACTGTGAATCAATTAATTTAGATTATAATAATATACATGTTTGCTATACATCTCTATGTATATGTATATTACTTATAAAAGAATCTTGGTACCTTTTGACTAGATGTATAATGCTCGCACAAATAAAACCAAACTCTTTTGTTTCATTAATAATAAATATTTTCATTACAAAACTGTAACTAGAAGAAAATTAAGTTACATGAAAATGCACTTACTTTTCAGGGCACTATATTTACATAACTCCAACAGTATAAGCATAACAATTATCACAAAGCATTGATAGATGTATGAAATTCTACAAGAATAAAGTTCTTCAAAACAATTCAAGAACAATTCGTAATATGGATTTAGAAACCTATAATCATGTTTAACATCATATTAATCCAAATAAACATCTAAGACAATGAAAGAAATAAAGGGATAAGAAAGAAAAACTAGATGGAGTATTGATCTAGAAATCTAGATTTCTCTTAAGCTCTCTTGATGTCTTCTCTTGGTCTTCTTTTGATATGTTAGCTTCTGCATTTTTCTTTTTGTGTTTTTCTTGTTCTTAAGACATATGTCGGGGTCTTCAGATGGTGAACCCAAAAATTGATTTTGCTATACTATGGATAATAGGGAGGACTTTCGCTCAACTTTAATAACTTCAATACTGAGCCTCGCAATGTTTAAGTTAATTTGCTAGGTGATAAATGCTTAAGAGGCTATGTTTTTATCCCCAAGTTTGGTTCATTTTTGCATGATTCTTTGAGGTTTTTTATTATTTTAGGCATTTATATTGTTTTTAGTGTGTTATTAGGTCTTAAATGCCTTTGTGGATTAAAAGGAGAAGAATTCATGTGAAATTTAGACAAGAAATAGAAGAATTTGAGCTATTTTAGAAGGACATGCTCGTGTGATAAAGGACATGTTAGTCATATATGCAACTGTGCGAGGGACCATGTAAATTCTTGTAAGCATGTATGGCTTCAAAGACATTATTTCGCCTGTGTGAAGGTGTAAGTGCCCGTGTCATGTACACTACCCATATAAGCTCCTTAGAATGTGTATTTATGTGATTTTGAAGATTTTTAGAGGGACATGATCATACACAGTCGTATAACTGACCATGTCTACTCTACGAACCCTAATTTTTCACTATACAAGGTAATTATGAAGGCTAATTAAAGAAAGCATAAGTTAGAGCCAAGGTTACATAACATAGTTGGAGTTCTAACAAGGATTCCCTTATTATTACAAATACTTCCTTATTTAGGCTTTGGTATATGGTTCCTAAACTAGTAATTATTTGTCGTTATATTTTCAATAAGTTCTTGTAATTCCTCAAGAGTTTTAAATTAGGTAGTTTTACCCGAAGATGTATCAATCAACTGCCTAGATGGGTAACTTAATCCACTATTAAACATATTCATTTGTAATTCTAAATGGATTTCAAAGTATGTCCTCCACACTTAGCCTAATAATGCTAGATTTTGTTCCTATAAATGATGGTTTAGCATAATTCCTTATAGTATGTTGTCCTCCTCATGCTTCCATTGTGTTTGGTAGTTATAAACTCAAAACTTACAAATTTTTATCTCTTAAAATTTTAAATTCCTTTTAAATTATAGACATTAATCGAGTAGTAATTTGTAACTACTCCTAGTTATAAACCAAAGTACCTAAATCATAAAATTCTACTAATAAAAGTAAATTGAGTAGTATTATATATCTTAAAGTGGTTCTTATGAGTTGGTTGTTCGGCTGTTAAGTAGTGAAGTGGAGCGAAGCAATTCTTATCTTTTTAGAAGGCATGGGAATAACCGTGCCATAAAAGGCACGAAAAGGACCATAGAATTAATATTCGCATTTCTCGTCCTTTATATTAGAGGGTGGGGAATCGCACCATAAAAGGTGCATAAACGGCCATACATTTAATGTATGTAATGTTTGTAGCCAAAATAGGCTAGATGTGTGTGTGTGTGTGTGTGTGTGTGTGTGTGAGAGAGAGACAGAGAGAGAGAGAGAGAGAGAGAGTTATATGTATAAGACCATTTAAGTTAGATGAGACCTTAGTCAAACCCCTCACTTAGAATATTAAAACTAAAGCCTTCCTTTAATATGACGAGAACCAGAGTCCTTTTAAAGTTAGGGTTGTTGGGCAAACATATCCGGCGGAGTTGTTCTAGTTTCTCTATGTAATCTTCGCAGTGTCTTTTCGATCTCAGATCAAATTATACAAGGTCTTAATGAGGAGATCTTGTAACTACCATACACAAACACTAACAAACATTAAAAGATCAAGAAATAATTGAAAAATTCATTATAAATATATATATATATATATAATTAAAAAAAATAAAGCACCACACTCTTCAACAATAGTGCCAAAATTGTTGATACTTGTCGAATGCACCATAAAATAAAACCTAACTTTGCACACTAAGATTTATAGCAGTAGTAAATACGGATGATATCCAGAGGGAGTGTATGTGTAGCTTTTGTAATAAAGGAATTGATGTTTAGGTTAGGGAGTTTGGTGGAATCAATAAACAAATATATATATATATATATATATATATATATATATAATTGAGCTAAAAAAAAGTGATTTATGTCAAACAATCAAAAAGTGATAAGATTGATGAATGAGTTTGGAATTCGATTCTCAGTTCAATCTCAGCCTAGACACAATTAAACGTACTTTATTTTTTGTTCTCACACCTTTCTTAGAAACTATTAATCGTAGGTTAATAATAAGCTGCGTTAACCCTAATTCTCCCTCAGGTTGTGTTTAATCAAAATAAGGTCTTTAATTAAATCTAACTACCAAATAACCTAAAGTAAGCTCTCTAGATTTAATAGGACAGTTGCATTATGAACTAGGAAAATAGATTAATCTAGGAAACAATCACATATGCTCGAGTTATTTAACCTATGTTATATTATCCCTAATGATTCATCACCACTAGTTTACCACAAATGAATTGAAAATACAAATATTATGTATTGTATTCCATATTCTGGAAATTGGTTCATACATAAATAATCTATTGAGAACAAGAATATTAATCATTCATACATGAACACCCAAAACATTAAGCTAAGAATAACATAATCAATTTCTAAAGAGAGAGAGAGAATCAACAATACACAATGGAGAGATGCACAGATGTATTCTTTGGCTTTGATTTTCCCTTCAAACTGGAAGGAAGAATATTAGCCCTCCATAGATCATAAAGAAGTAAGAGTTTTTCCTCCTTTTGTGTTCCAAAAATGATTCATGCCTCTTTTGGCACCTCAAATGTCTATTTATAGCTAAAATTAGGGTTCTGGGGCCGTGTATCCAACCATGCATTATAAAAAAAAACACCCAATTTATGATTATACAGATCCTGTATCTTGCAGGTCATGCTAAATTCTTCATTTCTTGTCCTATCTTCACCCTAATCCAGTCATGCTAAATTCTTCATTTCTCGTCCTATCTTCACCCTAATCCATCTCATTCTTGTTCCATAAAGATAAATGGGTTTGGCCATTAAGAGGATGGCTCAAGAAATGTGCTGTTAACTCAGTTTAGCTCTTGTGCTTCCATCTTGTACCTAAAACCAATTATAAACGAAAATGAGTATCTTAAGCATTTTATAGCATTAATCACTAACTGTTATGGACTAAATATATAATCAATTAAGTACACATTATACTTTGATGCTACTTATAACCTATTCTACTTAGAGTAACTCAGTCAGTAGTACTTAGATGTAGTATAAACCATATAGAGATAGTTAAGTAAATCGATAAAGGATTCGTTACTGCAAAGTAATTAGAGAGAATATTTCATTGTTCTTAATTAGTAGTAATTTAAGGAATCCTTTGACCAAAGTGAATTGAGATTTGAAAAGGCGTTTTCAAATATCAATTATAAATCCATTACTAATTAGTAAGAACGAACATGATTGGATTTAATAAAATAGACACTAAATCTATAATACTCTATATCTAATAGGAATTTTAGACGATGAAAAGATTAAATTATACATCATAACTATGCACGAACTGGTTGAGTCGAATTACTTTAACATTTATAATATTTGGGTGGTTATAATATATTATTACACATCAATTTTGATCTATGATTATAAATTTTTTAATTAAAAAATTAAAGATAAATTAAAAGAAGTTTTAATTTATTTAGTTATAATTATAAATTATAATTATATTTTTTAATCATTGCTAACATATTAAGAATTTGATAGGTACAGAAAGAAAAGTTAAAAAGAGAAAATCAATTTGGATTAAATTGGACTTAATTGTAAAATATGATAAACTTTAAAGATCAAATATGAGACATTTGAAAACTAAATTGTAATTATAATTTTAGTTTGACTTTAATGGTAATTTAGAAGTTTAATTTTAATAATAGTAAAACCTTTTTTCTCTATAAATAAGAGGAAGGTCTAAGGGAACTATTAAAAGTTGGACACAATCGTACCTTATGAAAAAGTTTTTGCAATAATTTGAAGGAGGTGTGATTCTTATTTTTATAATTTATATTTTTAAATTATTCAATTATTCAATTATTAAAATTGAAAATCATAAAATTTATTTTTTTTACTATGCTTATGATTAGATCATAGTTAATTTCTCTACATTTACATGTTCTAAAAATGATTTATAAGTTTTTGCACATGGAATACAAAGTCATTTCTTCATTCTCGTATGGTAAGCAAATTTGTTGATAGAAATTCGTAGGATTAACAAAAGGGGGATTCAATGTTGCATGATAATAATCATTTCAAAACGTGCTACCATTTCTATAATTTAACTGACACTAGAAATTTTGTGCAACAGTGCAAAGAAAGGGAAAAGGCCCAAAGTTATAATAGAAGCTGACGTACTAGTACCAGCAACATAAAAATCGCAAAGCCATTTATCTGCCTCATTTCTCGTCTTCCGATCCTAATTGTTCAAGAGGCTACTGTCTGCATTAAAATATAAGTAAATTAGACTATTTCCACATAACTAGAATACCAGTGAAACAATCACACAATGCAAAATTTGATAACGGAGTTTGGCCAAATTGTGCCTACGTCTGCGGAGCTACTGCACACCTTTTTATTGAGGAGAAAAACAAATACTTACAAGTGTTTACACTTAACACTCAAAACTCTAGTGTTTACACACACTCTCAAACCCTTGCCCCAATACACCCTAAAAATTACTCACAAAAAAACTTACTACTCTTAGTGTTTCTCTTACTCACCAAATGAAGAGAACTAAGAGTTAATATTTTGTTTTAGTTTTTGGATGATTTAAGTGGAAAGGGGAGGAGGTTTATTTATAGTTGTTGAGCCACCCCCTCCCTCGCTTACTTTCCATACGGGACAAAGTCCCTTACAAAACTAACAAAGACTGATTTCAATCTGTCTTTACACTTGGTTGATGCAGTAGCTCGTCTAGATTTTTTCACTCTTGCAGACCAACTAAAGTTGTGCACAACTTCAGTTTCTCGATTGTCACCACCTTCGTTAGCATGTCTGTAGGTTTCTTGCTTCTAAGGATCTTCTTAAGTGTTAACACTTCATTTTCTAACAAAGACCTGATGAAATGATAACGAACACCGATATGCTTGATTCTAGAGTGAAATGCTAGATTCTTAGCTAGATGAATTGCACTATGACTGTCACTATATAGCACATTCTTCTTCTGCATGAAACCCAACTCTGACAGCAAATTTTGAAGCCAAATCATCTCTTTGCTAGCTTCGGTTATTGCTATGTACTCAACTTCTGTAGTGGATAATGCAACAATCTTCTGAATCTGCGATATCCAACTCACAGTTATGGTGCTCCTTTTTCTATCAACTTCACCTGTATAATCTGAGTCAACGTAACCTTGTATTTTTATTTTTCCTTTGCCAAAGTACAGGCGTTTTATGGTAATGCCTCGAAGATATCTTAAAATTCACTTTACTGCTTCCCAGTGGACTTTTCCTGGATTTGCTATAAATTTGCTAATTGCTCCCACTACATGGCCTACGTTTGGCCTTGTGCATACCATGGCATACATCAAGCTTCCAATAGAAGAGGCATAAGGAATCTTCGCCGTCAATTCTTGCTCTTCATCTGTCTGAGGTGACTGATTTTAGGATAGGCGAAAATGACTAGCAAGGGTTGTGTTGACTTGTTTAGCATTCGCCATGTTAAACTGTTGCAAAACACAATTAATGTATTCTGCTTGAGATAATTGCAATTCCCCTCTCTGCCTATTTCTGGTGATCTGCATCCTAAGAATCTTCTTAGCTGGACCTAGATCTTTCATGTCTAATTCTTTTGACAATTATTACTTCAAGTATTTGATATCATCCATATTAGGACCCACTCCTAATATGTCATCGACATAAAGTAGCAAAATGATGTAACTGGACTGATATCTCTTAATATAACAACAATGGTCGACATTGCATTTTTGAATCCTTCCTTATGCTTAAAGTTATCAAACTTTCTGTACCACTGCCTTGGGGCTTGTTTCAGACCGTACAAGCTTTTCTTCAACTTACACACTAGATGCTCTTTTTCTTTTTCCAGGAAACCTTCTGGCTGGTGCATAAATATCTCCTCATTCAAGTCTCCATGAAGAAATGTTGTCTTCATATCAAACTGCTCAAGATGGAGATCTTGACTTGCGACAATACTTAACACTATTCTGATGGTATTAAACTTCACCAAAGGGGAGAAAATGTCAATATAGTCTATTCCTTCCTTCTGCTAGAACCCTTTGACTACTAACCAAGCTTTGTATCTTTTGGAGCCATCAAATTTCTCTTTGACCCCATATACCCATTTGTTGTGGAGAGCCCTCTTTCCTTTGGGTAACTTTGTTAGTTCCCAAGTTTGATTTGAGATTAAAGACCTTGTCTCATCTTTCATTGCAAGCTCTCACTTACTGGCATCTTCTGTTTGACATGTCTTTTTATAAGATTCAGGCTCGCCTCCATCAGTTAACAATAGATGATTTGAGTATCTCCTATTCGGAACATAAGGTCGAGAAGACCTTCTCAACTCAGGAATAGGAGAGGTGGTTTGTGGTGATTCAGGCTACGCTTTTTCTTCAATAGATTCCTCTTATTGAGAATTTACTTCCATTTGCCTCACTGGAGAATTTGGGATATTGCTGATATCAACAAATATAGGGTCTTTCTGAGGGGATTTCTCTGATGCATCGGCTTTTCATTAAAGTCCACATCTCTACTCCGAATGATCTTCTTGTTTTCTTCATCCCAAATGTGATACCTGAACTCATCCTCGCCATAGCCAATAAATGTGCATTTCTTATATTTTGGATCAAGTTTATTTCTGCCTTGATCACTTATATGCACATATCTTGTACAACCAAATATCTTGAGGTGTGAAAGCTTCACATCTTTTCCACTCCAAACCTCCTCTAGTATCTTATACTTCAATGGAACTGATGGACCTTGGTTGATGAGATAAGTTGTTGTGTTGACTGCTTCTGCCCAGAACTGCTTTGGTAAACTTGATTGCATCCGCATACTTCTAGCTCTTTCAGTTAAAGTTCGATTCATGCGCTCTGCTACACCATTATGTTGTGGCGTTCCTGGCACTGTTCTATCCATTCTGACTCCATACTCGTAACATAACTTTTTGAATCTAGTGTCCTCATATTCTCCACCATTGTCAATTCTGAGCTTCTTTATCTTGAGACCCGTCTGATTTTCAACCATAGCCTTCCATGTCTTGAAAGCATCAAATACTTCTAACTTGTGTCTCAGAAAGTAAACCTAAACCTGACAGGATTAATCATCAATGAATGTCACGAAGTAGTGCTTTCTACCAATGGATAGGGTAGTTGTTGGCCCCCAAACGTCAAAATGCACGAGTTCAAGTTTCTCCTTCTTTGACGTTCTACCACCTGTTTGAAAGTTAACTCTCTTCTGCTTTCCAAGAATGTAGTCTTCACATGTATCAAGTTCTATTGACTGTAGACTTGATAGTTTTCCATAGGAATGCATTAACTTCATTCCTTTTTCACTCATGTGACCAAGTCTCTGGTGCCACAAGTTGGAATCTCCACTCCCTTGTGCAACTGCAATTGAACAGTATGCTCCAGCTGTTAGGTAGAGAGTATCATTCTTCTTTTCTTGTGCTACCATCATTGCTCCCTTTGACACCTTCCATTCATCACTACAGAAGGTTGTTATGTAGCCTTCACTTGTCAATTGCCCCACTGAGATTAAGTTCTTTCTCAGATTAAGGATATGTCTTAAATCCTTTAGTTCCCAGATTGCTCCATTTAGCTTGAGCTTTGCTACACCTTTACCGACAATCTCGCAGGGTTAATCATTACCAATATACACATTGTCGAGATTTCCAGGCACATATTTCTCAGCAATGATAATGTTGATGTATTCATTACTCATTTTAGCTGATATTCATTACTCATTTTAGCTGATATTCATCACTCATTTTATCAAATATGTGAAATTAGCTCACAATGTGTTAGACATTGAACTGTAGAAGAAATTTGAAGGAATGGAATTTTTTATTTCTATGAGTTGGTAGCAAAAGTCATCGAATATGAAGAGGTCATTATGGAAGAAAGTCACTGCAAGAAGAATTTACTAGGAATTTATGCTACTAACATGAATTCTTACTATTTGATAGTAACCAAAGTCAACATCTTTAGAAATTTTGTTTGGCCCTCTTTGGAGCGTAAATATGTAGAAGTCAAAAAGAAAATGCAAGCTCCGTTGACCCAAGTTCAGTACACCTTTAATACTTCGAAAGCATAGGAGATATTTATTATTTATTGCACGAAAAGTTTATTACATTAACCATAAAGCATAGAATTCCTATGAAAGAAAAACACTAAAGGCTTGCAAATATCATAACATTTGGAGCCATTTGACAAATTCATATTAGAGAGAGATTGGATCCACTCCAATTATTACATTTCATCGTCTCTCCATTGACTTTTACTTTTACAGAAAGGAGATGAAGTAAAAATCAATTGGGATAATTTGCAGTCATTCCATACTAAAGTTGACAAGATGAAGGAAAATTTATGCGAAGATTATATAAATTCAGTGCAAATTTAAAAGCCATTTTGGTGTAAGGAAGGTAAAGAAAAGATGACAATAGAGGCAGAAATTTGTGAAAATAATTATCATCGTGCTTATTGGTGGGCCAATGAAAGTTCCTATCGTAGAAGAGCCTAATGAGTGAATTCTCAAAAAAATAATAGGCGATAGCCGCACCCATATAAATCAAATATTGAATATAACAAATCTTGGAGAATTCTGAAGAGCTAAAAGGGTATAAAAATGCCAAGCGAATTATTAAAGAGGAAGAATTTCCAATATAGGATGAAAGTCAATATGAAAATTTAGAATTTGCTACTACAAAGTTTCATAACTTCATAAATCTAAAAGGTCTTCAATACCATTTGTTTGAGTGCTCAACCAAACATATACGAGGGGCAATTATTGATATAGCTTAAATTTTTTTTTACCCATTTAGCCTTTAAGTGAAAGGGGCCAAAACACTAGAAGTTTTAGAAATCATTTGGCTAGAGAATTGATGCATATGAAAATTAGATGAGAAATCCAAGTTTCAACAATTTCATATAGTTAATACATAATTGACGTGTGCTTTAAAAAATAGTACAGGGAGATAGTTAACAAGAATATGGCCAAATGTAATTAGTTCAAATGTAAGAAACTGGACAGTTATAGCAAAACAAATTGCTTAAGGAAATTGAGGACTAAAAATACACTAGCACCAAGATGATTCCCGACCTATTTCAAACACATTTGATTATTTTTTAGCTTTCTTTACTTTGCAAACTCCCCTTTGTTATATCGAATTCTCTTATGTAGTTTATGATTTCCTTTTATAACAATCAATTACTTTCTTCACTTCAGATCTCATTTCAATATATCTTAGCATTTTGGTAATTTAAAATTTTACTTTCTAAGTTTTTCAAAGATAATACCCACTTATATTGGTGATAAAAGTTAGGTATAAATTATGAGAGAATCCCTTCCTAACAAATTCACATTCCAAATTAACACGAATAATTATTAATTCTAGTAAATAATTTTGATAAACATGTGAAAATTACTATATATATATATAATTATTAATTGTATTATATACTTTGAGAAATGTTAAAAAAGTTTTAAAACCTTATATTTTAGACTTTAAAAAAGTCTAATATACTTCATATAGTATAGTACAATAATTATAATTTTGTAATATGTAAGAATAATATTTGATGTCAATTATGCTTCTTACTAAATGAAAATTATTTCTTACTTTTATGATATTTTTAATTTTATAATTAAAGGTTAATATTATTCAAGTTTAAAATTAAATTTATTTTTTACAATACATGTGCCTAGATAATAGCTATGATAACCTTATTACAAAACAATATATTTTAATAAATATGCTAACTTTATAGAAGTGTATATTGAAAATAGTTTGATGTCATACTTTAATATTTATAACATATGTTAAATTTTTAATAAATAATAATTGCTTTCATCATAATACCATATATGCTTTTTTACTTTTATATTTTTTAAAACATTGAAAGATTACTATGAAACATGAAATGAAGAAGTTTTTGAATGTATCATGATTTATAATGATATTGATTTTTTTTACTTATTTACTGGTTTTATGAAAGTCTACTTTGTAATTTAAAATCATCGTTTAGTTAACAATAAAAATGTCACATCAATTCTATAAATATATTATTAAAAAATTTTAAAATATGATTTCAAATAAATATAAATTAGGAGTTAATTTTATTGCAAATTGATATTTGATATGCACAAATTTTAAAATAAGAGTTAAGAATATCTTGAAATTTATAAATTAATTTTCAAATATAATACATATGTATATAATAATTTAGAATGATTAAATATATAATTCTAATATCCTATAATGTATATAAAATTTAAATTAATTAATAATAAATTATTTTAGATATATGTAAACACATTAATCCCGTGTAAATAGATTACTACCACTGGTGTGCCAGCTGGCATCCACATGAAAACTTCTACCCACATTATATGGACTTATTTCAGTAGAGCTTAAACTGCCATCTAGACACTAACCAAACCGAGTCATGGCTTTCAGCTTTTCTCCCTCTTTTATGTGAAGAAGAACTCAAGTGATTGCGACTGAGATATGGTAAATTATGTGGGAGAGATTGCTTCTCGAAAATCCTTCAGATTGAATGATACTTTCGTGGTATATTGAAGACCCATCTCTTTATTTCAGTACTCATCCCAGGCCAGTCGTTCTGGAGGAACTTGTTAAACTATAAGCAGGATCTTCACTCAATTCAAGTCCAGGACTATTCATTTAGACTAAATTCCCTCAGTAGCATCCATGAAACTTTACCCACGTATTAGCAAAGAAAAAAAGAGTACATGACCATACGAGATTGCTATTTTGAGGAACTATTATATGCTTAGGAAGACCCGCTATGCTTGGCTTGAAGGATCTTAGCAAACTCGACGAGCTTATCAGTCTCCGGCAACACATCTTTTACGGCGGGATTGGAAGAGAAGCTCTCAGCCCACTTCACAAGACCAGGAGTCTTGGCCTCGTCGATTAGTTTCACACCACCCATCTTCTCAGTTGCTCTCATCCATCCCCAGATTGATCCAAATGCAATATCAAGATAGCCAATCTCGTCTCCTCCAAAAAAAGCCTTCCCTTTGCTAATCTTCACATAAGCTTCCTCCAAAAGACCCAGCCCTTCTCCAATTTGTTCCACCAACGCCTTCCTCTCCTCGTCTCCC
>JAOQMR010000001.1:3155595-3166867 GCA_027563865.1 Erythroxylum pelleterianum
ATTATAAAATTGATTATAATTATTATTAACTTTTTGTATTTATGATATTATTTATGTATGGAATAATAATAATAATAGTAATAAATATTATTACTATTATTATTTATAATCTTATTGTTATTATTAATAAATATTATTACTATTATTATTTATAATCTTATTGTTATTCTTATTATTATTATCAGTAGTATCTTTGCATTATTATTATTATTATGTAAATAAGATTATATATTGGTTATATATCGGTTATCACATCAGAAAATATTCCCCTACTTTAATAATAAAAGTTATTAAAACAAATCAAATAAAAATTAACTAATTCAACATTTTTTTTAATCAGTCGATTGTAATTTTAAATAAATATTTAAACGTACCTTTCTGTTTTTATGGTCCACAAAGACCATTTCCACATGCTTAAACGTATCTTGTAAAAAAACCATGCTGGACATTTTTCCAGCTGTCGCCCTCGCGAAGCTGGAAGCGAGGGCTGGACATTCCTTGCGCGAGGGCGAGCTGTTACTGCAGAATTCATTGCGGTCCTGAATTCTTATGGTAAGACCTTACTATTAATATAGTTTTGAGGTGGGGTCCTTACAGTATTCATTGCGGTCCTGAAAAGGCATTAATTTCCCGATCTACCGATACTGTTACTGCAGAATCTTTGATGGATCTATCACGTGTTTCCAATTTCCAATTTAAAACCCTCGTTTGAGTTGTAACATTCAGCTGACAAGAAGATTAGTGGAAAGAAGATGGAATGCTTTTCCGTACAATCGTTGCTTCCCAGACTTTCCCACAAAGATGACTTGACTCCTGACGACGTGGACCCTCGTCAACCTATCAATTTATAACAGTAGTATTGTTGATTTGTGTAAATCATGGATCAAATGTTGTCTTTTGTGAACATAAGCTTTAGGTTTAGATCTGTTTTCGGCTCTTAAAGCCTTCTAGTTGGTACCGTCATGAGTGGCAGGATGAATCTAAATTTCGGTTCAATATTATTTTGTCTTATTTTATTTAATAAAATTTCAGCTATTTATTTTGTGGGACTCACACGAGATTTATATAGAACCCACATAAATAAATGGTTGAGATTTATTGAAAACAATAAAATACCGTAATATTGGACAGAGAATCTAAACGGTAGCTTATGATTATTTTAAACACATATTTGCGTCGTTGAAGGAGAGAAGTTATAATTGATGGGTAGACTTCTTGGTCCTGCTTTTCACTTTAAATTTAGGAGGATTTTTTTTGTTGATTCCGAGGACATTTAGGAGGATATTTTAGGACTGATATTTATTTATATTAAAAAAGTAAACTTTGCTTTCAATATTTTTAAATTTATAAATATTAATTATTTTATTTATGTGATTATTATTAAAATTTTTCATAATAATAAAAATTACATACTTATTTTTGCTAATTCTTTATAATCGATTTTAATTTATAAATAATTTAAATAATTATTATTGTAAATTATATTATAATATGTAATAAAAAAATTATGTTTCTTTTATCATTCTTATTAATTTAAATGTTTTCAAATATGATAAGTGTAATTTCCTTATAATTTGTTATTTTAGAAATTATTGCTGGAATTATTATAATAAGCTGCTAATTTTATATTCCTTATTATTATTCACCATTATATTATTATTAAAATTATAATGGTTATTTAATTATTCTTATTAATTTAACTGTTTAAATTAGGCTTCAATTATTAATTCTCTACTTACTATTATTCTTATTATTAAGAAATTATTTATTTAATAATGATATTAAATAATATAATTAAATATCTGATTATTATTAATTTTGTTTTTTATAATAATAAGGAAAAAAATTGTATGCTTTTTTTGCTAATTCTTTATAATCAATTTTAATTTATAAATTATTTGTAGAATTATTATAATAATAAATAATAAAATTTTTATGTTTCTTTAATTATTCTTATTATTTTAATTGTTTTTAAATATGATAAGAATGATTATTTTAATAATAATGATTAAAGTTTTGATATTTATTAAATTATTTATTTATTAATGATATTAAATAATATTTATGTGAGTATTATTAAATTGTAAGGAATATAAATTAAATCAGAATAATAAAGTTAATAATAATGAGAAGAACATTAGTTATTATAACAAATAGTATGATAATGATAATAATAATAGTTGAAAATACTTCTCAATTGTTGTTAAAACAGTTAAATTATTATAATAATGAAAAGTTATTATAATAATGATAAGTTGTTAATAATAACTGATAATAATAACAGTTAAATTATTATAATAAATATAACAAAATTAATAATAAAATTATTAACAAGGAATTTAATAATAATTATAATTAATTTAATAATTACTTTGCAATAAATTTAATAATAATAAGTAATTTAATTTTAATATTTAACAGTTATTATAATAATATAAATATACTTAATTAATAACTAATAATAGTAATAATAATAATGATAATAATAATAATAAATAAATGAATAAATAAATCTTAATAATTAGTAATATTATTAATAATATCAATAATAATAAATAATTAAAAAATTCTTGATGATTATTAAATTTTGTTCTTAATAAGAATAACGATAAAACCAAGTTACAAAAAAATTTGTTTTGAATTTGACTTTGGATTTAAGCTGTCTAATATCAAAATGGCTTTGGATTTGGCTGCATGGTTGACGCTTGTGGGTGGATCCCATCTTCTGTCTATCCAAATTTACAAGTGTCTGCCCATTTAATTAAAAAGCGACGTCGTTGTGTTATCAGACAGAGTAAGACAAGATAGCGGTGGACAGAGGATCTGAACTCGTTAAAATTTTAGAAACTGTTTACTTAAGGTATATAAAGTTTTGAAGATGCAGTGAGTAAACAAACAGAGGCTAGGGCGACAGCGTATCAAGGGAATCACCACAAAAGCTTGAGCCAGGTGAAACGACAACGTAGCAGTAGTTGTTAGTAAACAGAGTCTAGGACGACAGCGTATTAAGGGAATCAGCACGAAAGATTGTGAAACGACAACGTACCAGTAGTTGTTAGTAAACGAGTAAAAACCCGCGCTGCAGCGAAAAAGCTTTTTACTTAAAAAGCTTTAGTGGATGGATTTTTCAGTAAATTATCAGCGTCTTTCGTCTCTCCCCTCCCTCTCTCTCTCCCTCCCTCCCTCCCCTTTCCTTTTTCTTTGTAATTTTGCTTGAATCGCAATTCTGAACTTATTGGAAACGATAATTGTTGACTGCTTCGATATTGTTATAGAAAATTTTGTTAAAGGTTGCTGGGCTACCAGCTGTGAGCTTGTTTAGGGCAGGTTTTATGCTCGTTGTTTGCCTCTGCGATCTGGTCCATTCCTTCTAGGTTAGGGTTCCCGTTCATCTCCATTTTCTCCTTGATTTTGTATTTTTGTTTTTTATTTCGCACGTTTTGTTTTCCTATTTGTTTGTTTCTTTGTTGTATTTTATGCGCGGTTGTTTATTGTTCCATTTTTATACACAGGAGCTGTTGCGATTTGAGCTTCAAGATTGGTCGTTTGAGAAATCGACTATCTTAACAAATAGGTTCGACTTGATTCATTTTTTTGTTTCCTTAACTGTTCTTTTTGTTCTTCAAGTTCTTGCTTTCGGGTTGTCTGTAACTTGGAGGTTTTTGGTTACGGTTCGATGATGTTAATTGCAGTCATGATTAACAGCATGATTAGTTATGCATGTTTTCCCATGTCTGATTTTTGAGTTTGGGTTTCTGAGGTTAAGAGACAAGTTTGAATCAAGAATTTCTTGAATTGATTTTGTTGATTTAGCACATGGGTGTGGTTATTTAACTTGTATAGGGTTGGCGACTCTTAATATTGTCTTTGCTGCAATCTAATCCAATTCAGCCATGGATACGAGATTCCCATACTCTCCAGCAGAGGTAGCTAAAGTCAAGTTGGTTCAGTTTGGCATTCTCAGTCCCGATGAAATCGTAACTCTCTCTCTCTCCTTCTTGTCCGATTACAATTTGAATTTGATTGAAGAAAACAAAGCAGCCCCTTTTCTTTCTAATTAATATGTTTCTAGTTTTGTTGAAAATGGAGTTATTGTTTTTACGGGTGGGTTGTGTTATATTGGTCGGCAGAGGCAAATGTCAGTGGTACAAATTGAACACAGCGAGACCACGGAGAGGGGAAAGCCTAAGCCTGGAGGATTAAGCGATCCTCGGCTGGGCACTATTGACAGGAAGATGAAGTGCGAGACTTGTACTGCCATCATGGCTGAGTGTCCGGGTCACTTTGGCCATCTCGAGCTCGCAAAGCCCATGTTCCACATTGGATTTATGAAGACTGTTCTAAATATTATGCGTTGTGTTTGCTTCAATTGTTCCAAGATTTTGGCTAACGAGGTACGCACAAAGTTCACAAACAAACACCATTTAAACTTATTATTATTATTATTATTAGTATTTTGTATAAAGCTCTCTCAACCGTTTTCTATAAATTTGCTGCAGGATGATCACAAGTTTAAGCAGGCCTTGAAAATAAAGAATCCCAAAAATAGACTTAAAAAGATTCTTGATGCTTGTAAGAATAAAACTAAATGTGAAGGAGGTGACGAGATTGATGTTCAAGGTCAAGATAATGATGAGTCTGTGAAGAAGAGTCGCGGTGGCTGCGGTGCTCAACAACCAAAGATTAGTATTGAAGGTATGAAGATGATTGCTGAGTATAAAGCTCAAAGAAAGAAAAATGATGATCAGGAACAACTACCTGAACCTGTGGAGAGAAAGCAGACTCTTACAGCAGAAAGGGTAAAATGTTGTTTGTCTTTAGAGCCTAAGATAAGATGTTGTTTTGTCTTTAATTTTGTGTATGTAGCTGATGTCATAATTTGTACTGCAGGTTCTTGGTGTTCTCAAGAGGATAAGTGATGAGGATTGTCAGTTATTGGGCTTGAACCCTAAGTATGCACGTCCAGATTGGATGATTCTACAAGTTCTTCCAATTCCCCCACCTCCTGTGAGGCCTTCTGTTATGATGGATACATCCTCCAGGAGTGAGGCAAGTCTATTGTAGTGTTACTTTCCTAGCACTGGTCTGTAATTGATAACAAACACATGCTGTGTGTACATTCTCTCATGTTGTGTGTACATTCTCTTTTCTTTCCAGACTGATATCTAACAATTCAGGTATCTTCAATGTGAAATTTTCTACAAGCATTCATGTTTCTTGTCTTTTTCCCAATGTAGGATGACTTAACCCATCAGCTGGCAATGATTATTAGACACAATGAGAATTTGAGAAGACAGGAAAGGGGTGGGGCGCCTGCACATATTATATCCGAGTTTGCACAGTTGTTACAGTTTCATGTGGCTACATATTTCGATAATGAATTGCCTGGACAGCCAAGGGTATGGAGTTGCTTATTCTTGCATTGATGAGTTCCAATTGTATATGACGTTCATTTTGTTTTGCTTTGTAAGAAATAATGTTTTTGGGAGGTGTTGTACTCTTCATATTACAGGCAACTCAAAGGTCAGGAAGACCTATCAAGTCCATATGTAGTAGGCTTAAAGCAAAGGAAGGGCGGATTAGGGGAAACTTGATGGGTAAAAGAGTGGACTTTTCTGCACGTACAGTTATTACACCTGATCCCACTATCAACATTGATGAGCTAGGGGTACCATGGAGTATCGCTTTGAATCTCACCTATCCTGAAACTGTGACTCCCTACAACATAGAAAGGTTCATATCTCATTGTAGCTTTTATGTCTTCCGATCTTGTTAATATTCCATTTTTTTAATGTGGATATTTTCTCAAACAGGTTGAAGGAACTTGTTGAGTATGGGCCACATCCTCCTCCTGGAAAAACTGGTGCAAAATATATCATAAGGGACGATGGACAAAGACTTGATCTTCGTTACTTGAAGAAAAGTAGCGATCACCATTTGGAGCTTGGCTACAAGGTATTTTCTTGCATGAGCCAATTGGATTCCATTCATTACATCCTTTAACAGTCAATTTGTTCTTACCATTAAATCATTTTATGATGATTACAGGTGGAACGACATCTAAATGATGGTGACTTTGTTCTTTTTAATCGTCAACCTAGTCTCCATAAGATGTCAATTATGGGGCACAAAATCAAGATTATGCCATACTCAACTTTCCGCTTGAATTTATCTGTTACTTCACCATATAATGCTGATTTTGATGGTGATGAAATGAATATGCACGTTCCTCAGTCATTTGAAACCAGGGCAGAAGTGCTAGAATTAATGATGGTGCCAAAATGCATTGTATCACCTCAATCAAATCGGCCAGTGATGGGTATTGTCCAGGATACTCTTTTAGGATGCCGTAAAATCACCAAGAGAGACACCTTCATAGAAAAGGTGAAACGGAAATGATATTTAAATCCCTTCTTCATCATTCAATCGTATGATTCTGTTCTTTCTTGTCTTGGACCTAAACTCTATCCCTATTTGCAGGATGTTTTCATGAACATCTTGATGTGGTGGGAGGATTTTGATGGGAAAATTCCTGCTCCTGCAATCCTGAAACCAAGGCCACTTTGGACTGGAAAACAAGTTTTTAACCTCATAATACCAAAGCAGATTAATCTGATCAGAACTTCTGCCTGGCATTCTGATTCTGAAAGAGGAATTGTTACTCCGGGGGATACACTGGTCCGGATAGAAAAAGGGGAGTTACTTTCTGGAACCCTTTGCAAAAAGACGCTTGGAACATCTACTGGAAGTCTTATACATGTGATATGGTAGCGATTCTACCATTGATGACTTTTATTGTACAAATATTTCACAGCAGATAACTTTTGTTTTATGTGGTTGTTAAAAAGTGGAGACCTGACTTTGTTGGACCAGCTTGTATGGTGCAACTTATTTTGTCATTTATTTTATGCAGGGAAGAAGTTGGTCCAGATGCAGCACGCAAATTTTTGGGACATACGCAATGGCTGGTGAATTATTGGCTGTTACAGAATGCTTTTAGCATTGGTATTGGAGATACAATTGCTGATGCAGCCACAATGGAGAAAATCAACGAAACTATTTCAGCAGCAAAAAATGAGGTGAAAAAACTCATTATGCAAGCCCAGAGTAAAGATCTGGAGGCTGAACCTGGACGAACTATGATGGATTCTTTTGAAAACAAAGTGAATCAGGTGAGCTGATGAAAGTGGCTAGTGTTTTGTCAACTTTTTTTTGTTTTTTTGTTTTTGTTTACTGATTATGATGGTAACAACTGTCATCTTTAGGTGTTGAATAAAGCTCGTGATGATGCGGGTAACAGTGCCCAAAAGAGTCTATCTGAGAGTAATAATCTCAAGGCTATGGTTACTGCAGGGTCAAAAGGCAGTTTCATTAACATATCTCAGATGACGGCTTGTGTGGGGCAGCAAAATGTTGAGGGTAAACGTATACCATTTGGCTTTATAGATCGGACGTTACCTCACTTCACCAAAGATGATTATGGGCCAGAAAGTCGAGGCTTTGTGGAGAATTCATACCTTCGTGGATTGACTCCCCAAGAATTCTTTTTCCATGCTATGGGTGGTAGAGAAGGACTAATAGATACTGCAGTTAAGACTTCTGAGACTGGCTATATACAGAGGAGATTGGTGAAGGCCATGGAGGATATCATGGTTAAATATGATGGTACTGTTAGGAATTCATTGGGGGATGTTATTCAGTTTCTCTACGGGGAAGATGGGATGGATGCTGTGTGGATAGAATCACAGAAGCTAGATACCTTGAAGATGAAGAAATCAGAATTTGATAGGGTATTCAGATATGAATTGGATGATGAAAATTGGAACCCTAACTATATGTTACCAGAACATATTGAGGATTTGAAAAATATCAGGGAGCTGAGAGATGTGTTTGAAGCTGAAGTTCAAAAACTTGAAGCTGATAGATATCAACTTGGAACGGAGATTGCAACAACTGGTGACAGTCTTTGGCCAATGCCTGTTAATCTTGGGAGGCTTATCTGGAATGCCCAGAAGACGTTCAAGGTTGATACCAGAAGGCCTTCAGATATTCACCCAATGGAAGCAGTAGAAGCTGTTGATAAACTCCAGGAGAGATTGAAGGTTGTTCCTGGAGAGGATCCATTAAGTGTTGAAGCGCAAAAGAATGCTACTCTCTTCTTTGGAATTTTGCTTCGTAGTACCCTTGCCAGTAAAAGGGTATTGCAGGAATACAGGCTCACACGTGAAGCATTTGATTGGGTCATTGGTGAGATAGAGTCACGGTTCTTGCAGTCGTTGGTAGCACCTGGTGAAATGATTGGTTGTGTTGCTGCACAGTCTATTGGAGAGCCTGCTACTCAAATGACTCTCAATACTTTCCATTATGCTGGTGTTAGTGCTAAAAATGTTACTCTTGGTGTTCCAAGGTTGAGGGAAATTATTAATGTGGCTAAAAAAATTAAAACGCCTTCTCTTTCTGTCTACTTGACTCCTGAATGTAATAAGACAAAGGAGAAAGCTAAGAATGTTCAATGTGCTTTGGAATATACCACCTTGCGAAGTGTGACCCAAGCAACGGAAGTGTGGTATGATCCAGATCCCACAAGTACAATAATTGAGGAGGATATTGATTTTGTGAAGTCGTATTATGAAATGCCTGATGAGGAGGTTGCACCGGAGAAAATCTCTCCTTGGTTGCTTCGCATAGAGCTGAATCGGGAAATGATGGTTGATAAGAAGCTAAGTATGGCTGACATTGCTGAGAAGATCAACCTTGAATTTGATGATGACTTGACTTGTATATTTAATGATGACAATGCAGAAAAGTTAATTCTCCGGATTCGTATCATGAATGATGAAGCTCCAAAAGGGGATTTAACTGATGAGTCTGCTGAGGATGATGTCTTCCTGAAGAAGATTGAGAGTAACATGCTGACTGAAATGGCTCTTCGAGGTATTCCAGATATCAACAAGGTGTTCATCAAGCATGGTAAAGTTAGCAGGTTTGATGAGAATGAAGGATTTAAGACAGTAGAGGAATGGATGTTAGACACTGAGGGTGTCAATCTCCTGGCTGTCATGTGTAATGAAAATGTTGATGCCAGAAGAACAACCAGTAATCACTTGATTGAAGTCATTGAAGTTCTTGGAATAGAGGCAGTTCGCCGTGCCCTCCTCGATGAATTGCGAGTTGTTATATCCTTTGATGGATCGTATGTCAATTACAGGCATCTGGCCATACTATGTGATACCATGACTTATCGTGGTCATTTGATGGCAATCACCCGTCATGGTATCAATCGCAATGATACTGGGCCATTGATGAGATGCTCATTTGAAGAAACTGTGGACATCCTCCTTGATGCTGCTGTCTACGCTGAGTCAGATTACCTTAGAGGGGTAACTGAAAATATAATGCTGGGTCAGCTTGCCCCAATTGGCACAGGGGACTGTGCATTGTATCTCAATGACGAGATGTTGAAGAATGCTATCGAACTCCAGCTCCCAAGTTATATAGATGGCCTGGAATTCGGCATGACCCCTGCTCGATCTCCAGTGTCTGGAACTCCATATCATGAGGGCATGATGTCTCCAAATTATTTGCTAAGCCCAAGTCTTCGCCTCTCCCCCATTACAGATGCTCAATTTTCACCTTATGTTAGTGGAATGCCTTTCTCCCCTGCTTCATCTCCTGGCTATAGCCCATCTTCTCCGGGGTACAGTCCATCGTCTCCTGGTTATAGCCCTACTTCTCCGGGATACAGTCCAACTTCACCAACCTACAGCCCAAGTTCGCCTGGTTATAGCCCAACTAGTCCAGCATACTCTCCTACAAGTCCTTCATATTCTCCCACATCCCCGAGCTACAGTCCTACATCCCCGAGTTATAGCCCTACATCACCCAGTTATAGCCCAACTTCTCCAAGTTACAGCCCCACATCCCCCAGTTACAGTCCAACTTCACCTAGTTATAGCCCAACCTCACCTGCATATAGCCCCACCTCACCTGCATACAGCCCCACCTCACCTGCTTATAGTCCAACATCACCCTCTTATAGCCCAACCTCTCCTTCCTATAGTCCAACCTCTCCTTCCTACAGTCCCACATCTCCTTCGTACAGCCCAACTTCACCAGCCTATAGCCCTACATCCCCTGGTTATAGTCCAACATCACCAAGCTATAGTCCAACTTCGCCGAGCTATAGCCCGACTTCACCTAGTTACAATCCACAGTCGGCAAAATACAGTCCTTCGCAGGCTTACTCACCCAGCAGTCCAAGATTGTCACCTGCCAGTCCCTATAGTCCCACTTCTCCAAATTATAGGTAAGACTATGCAACTGAATATGTTAATACTACCTTTTATGTGGCTATTAAAACAATTTCCTTGTTTGGTACTCTCGTAGTTATTGTGAATGTCTTGTCTCATTACTTAATGATTGAATGTATTATCTTATTGTGCAGCCCAACATCCCCATCCTATTCACCTACGTCCCCATCATATTCTCCTTCAAGCCCAAGTTACAGCCCGAGCAGGTAAGTTTTGATTAATCTGTATTTATTTCCTGCCATTTTGCAGTCGCATCTTGTTGCTTATGATGGTTGCTTGCCTCTATTTTTCTAAAGCACTTAATCTTTGTTTTGTTTTGCTAGCCCCTATAATTCTGGAGTGAGCCCAGATTATAGCCCTAGCTCCCCACAGTACAGGTATGCCAAGATACTGTTTTAAGAACATATATTCAGTTGTATGTAATTTGAATGTGGTTATTTGCTCCCCTTTTACTAATTAAGTCCCATTGTGTATTTTGTTGGTTCTAGTCCAAGTGCGGGGTACTCACCCAGTGCACCTGGGTACTCACCCTCATCTACGAGTCAGTACACACCTCAAACTAATGATAGGAAAGGCAAGGATGATAGGGACAAGAAGTATGATAGGAGCAAACGTTGAGTCCTGATATTGTTGAAAGACTTGCTATATTTATTACGGGGGTAAAGCTGTTTACTTATGTGTGTACACAGGCGGAATTTGTGATCCTAGTGTAGCTGCCAAAAGTTGGTGTGGAAGCTAAAAACTTGGACCATGTTTTTGTATTGTTACATCGAAAAGCTTTGCTCTGGGAAGCTACTGCGTGTGTGAATTGATGCATTTGGGATGGGCAGGGAGTGCGGAAAGGAAATATATGGCTTGGATGGAGTTCAGAATGGCTGTTAGGTGAAGAGGAAAGGAGATAAATTGGACGTAGAAGCTATTATAGATCCAGTTCCCTGAATTTCGATTGTCCCAAGTGTAAG
>JAOQMR010000001.1:3190179-3200781 GCA_027563865.1 Erythroxylum pelleterianum
TTTTCAAAAAAAAAATTGAGACCTGAAGGAACCATTGAGAGGTTTAAGGCAAGACTTATGATTAAAGGCTTTAAACACAAGGAAGGAATGGACTTTTTTTATACTTACTCTTATGTTACTAAAGTTGCATCTATAAGGATGTTGTTTGCTATTGCCTTGGTATTTAAGCTTCATGTGTACCAAATGAATCTTAAGACAACTTTCTTGAATGGTGGTCTTAATGAGGAAATTTATATGGTCCAACCCGAAGGGTTTAGAGTGCCTAGTCAGGAGTAAAAGGTATGTAAGTTGGTTAAGTCTTTGTATGAACTTAAACAAGCTCCCAAATAGTGGCATGATAAATTTGAAAGTGAGATTTTTAAACATGGTTTTACCACTTGTGATGTTGATTCTTGCATTTATGTGAAATCTGATGCTAATGGTTGTGTGATCATAACTCTTTATATGGATTATATGCTTTTTTTTGGATCTATCATTGATATTACCAAGAGTTTGCTGAAGTCTTTCTTTGATATGAAAGATCTTGAACCTATGGACTTTATTTTGGGAGTTAAAGTTGATAGGACTGAGTCTGGTTTTAGGTTGAATCAAACTCATTACGTTAAGAAAATTTTGAAGAAGTTTAGTTACTATAATGTTGAACTAGTCAAGTCTCCATATGATGCAATGTTATTTTAAAGAAAAATCTTTGTGATAGTGTAAACCAAGCTGAGTATACTAAAATTATTGGTAGTGTGTTGTTCTTAATGGACTATTCTCGTCCTAATATTAATACTGTGTGAGTAGACTTAGTAGGTATACTCATAATCCTAGTCAAGATCATTGGAATGCATTGTTTCGTTTGTTGAGATATTTGAGAGGTACTATGCATTATGGATTATCTTTTGGTAGTCATCCTCCTATATTGAAGGGATATTCTGATGCTAACTGGGTTATGGAGAATGATGATATACACTGTAATAATGGTTATATTTTTACCTTGGTAAGAGCTACTGTGTCTTGGAAATCATCCAAGTAAACATATATCGTGAGATCAACAATAGAGGTTGAGTTATATGGCTTTAGAGCTGGCAGGACGGGAAGCTGAGTAGCTAAGGAGCCTCTTAACAGATATCCCACTTTGGGAAAAAAAACCAATTCCTTCTGTGTTCCTTCATTTTGATTCGCAAGTTGCCATTCATGTTGTCAAGAACAAGGCATATAATGGCAAAAGTAGACATCAGATTGAGACATAAAATTTTTTACACTTTAATTAGATATAGTGTAATCTCTCTAGACTATCTCAAGTCAGAGAGAAACTTAGCTTTAAGTAGGAAACTAGTTTCAGAGCATGCTAAAAGGATGGGTTGAGCCCAGTTGTGTAGTAACCTCATGATGGGCACTCATCTTGGGAAACCAATTTCAATAGGTTAAACGAAGTTATGTGCTGACTACTTACTTGTACTTTGTTTGTGAAATAAACTGATATACATTCAGTTGTTGAATTGCATCCCTTATCATGATTTTACTACGTTTGATGAGGTTAGATGAATTAATCCTTAATGAGTTCCATAGGGCAAGTTTGGGTGTGTGAGCAGTACATACTTGATGGACTCACCTATGTGATTATGGAGGGCTAGCCACCCTCCTATGAGAGCTTTTGGGCTATCTCTTTAGAGCGATCATGAGAATAGGGCATTTCGAGGTTGTTTATTTCTTTAGCAGGATTTGTCTTCGAAACTTCTTAGACACCAAGTTCAAGACTTAGTTTACCTAGTTGTTCGCCTATCTTTCTCCTAAATTGTTACAGTTTGTTTTTCAAGTTTTAGACTAAGTGGGGGATTATTGGTGTTGATCCAAAACTTAGACCAACTCTATTTCTTTCTTTGGTTTTTTCCCACATTGAAAAAGTAAACTTGGTAAATACATACCTTTTAATGCTTATTAGTTACCCAATAACGTTCATCACGTTATTACCATCAGTATTCCAATAACGTCCATAACGTTATTATGCAATGTTAATCACCTTATCATCGTAATTATGGCCAGCGTTCATAACATTATTAATGTTCCCTTTTACTTTAATGTGTCTTTATTGCCATTGTCAACGTAAAAATCTCTCCTCCTATTTATATGACGCATGCATCTGCTCTCTTTTCTCTCAACTCCCTGCTGTCTACATCTTTTCATTATCTCCATACAATGTTCCACAAATAGACCATTTTATGCACATTCTTATCTATTCTATTCTGCTTTACATGTTTTTAATAATTATCAGCGACAGATGCCCTTTAGAGTGCACCAAAGCTAGTGGAGAAGAAGTTAACCCTGGGGTCAGATCCCTTTGTCCTGTTGCACCGTAGGGGGAATTTCTAACTTAAGGAAGTGAGTTCACGACGCCTTTAAGGAAGTGGTTTCACGACGCCTTGAATTCAAATAAGCTATTCCAATTTATTTTTATTTAGTGCTATTTCGTTATTTCACTTACACATATACATAATTTTTACCATTTTCAAATAGGATAAATATATATAATGATTTTGAGCTAAGGACATGAATGGTTAATAGACACAGGGTATATTTAAATTACTTAATCAAAGTGTTTTAGTTTTAGTGTTGACTAGGTGTACTTGAATTAGTTTGAGAATATTAATGGTTAAGTAAAGTATGTGTAAGCGTTTTTAAATTAAATTAAATAGATCAAATAATATGAGTTATGTCTTCTAGAAATCAAGATTTTAGTGTGTTTAATTATATGCTAATGTATTAGTATGTGTGTGTATGTGTGTATAGGTATAGTTAGAGTGACATTGTAAGTATGTATTATGTTTTGTTAAAATCATCTATCTCTTTATAGTTCCTTTTGAGAAAATACTTATTCTCTTTTCTTCTTCTTTATCTATTAAATTAGTATTAATATTAAAAAATAATAATGGTGAATGGTAATATAATTATTTTCCAAATCCCAAAGATTACAAGCAATTAAGTTTGGTAGTTGGTGCATTCAAATAAAGGCACTACTCTGTACATATTATGCATAAGACATTGTAGAAAATGGTTATGAGGTTCCTAAAAATGCAACTATAACAAAAGCCAAAAAAAAGATCTTCTAAAAAGAAACAAGAAGAAGGATCAAAAGGTCAAGTCTTTTATTCACTTAGGATTAGATAAGGCCACCTTTGAGAAGGTGTTAGTGTTACTATAAGGAAGCAATTATGGCACATGCTTCAAGTAGGTTGTAAAAGAAATGGAATGACAAAGAAATTTCGCCTCCAAAATCTACAAGGTGAATTTGAAGTTATTTAACTGGAAGAATATGAAAATGTGTTTTATTATGTTACAAGAGTCGTAGTCATTATGAACCAAATGAGAAGCTTGATAAAGAAGATTGATTTAAGGTGATTAATAAATCTTTCGATTAGCTAGTGAAAATTTGATGATATGGTGACTGACACTAAATAATCAAAGGAATTAAAAGATATGACAATTGAAGAACTAAATGCATGTTTGGAAACTCATGATGATAAACTTACTAGGAGGAAGAAAGAGCCCATGGAGCATATTTACAATCAAAGTTCATTTGGAAAGATAAGAAAGAAAAGAAAAATACAAGCTACAAAGGTCAAGGTTGTGGATTTGTCAAGGTTATGAAAGAGGAGGAAAAGGTGCCCAGAGATAGAAATTATTAACTTATTCTAAATAGAGGATGTGGTAAAAGAGGAGAAAGGTCATATGAAAGAGATATGAAAAGTCTCAGGTGGAATACTACATTTATAATGAATTTGGTCATTATTCTTGGGAATGCAAAAGTGATATCAATCACTAGCCAGAAGGCTAACCTAAAGAAAAAAATAAAAAATAATAATGAGGTCAAATCCACTATTTCAAAGATGGAAAATCTTTTTATACAACTTAATGAGAAAGTTGGTGGCAACATTACTTTAAAAAATTACTCCAAAATTTCTGCAAGGGAGAAAGGTAAAATCTTGATGCTATTAAAGACTAAAGAGTGAAAGTCACCAATTTATTTCAAATATCTTTTATGCTCCATTCTGAAGCGTAATAATTTGAATATGGATTAACTATTAGAGAACTGTAATTCTTTTTCCACAAAAGATTGTAGCTTGTTTTTAAAGAATGATGTGTATCATCTAATTACTAGAGCACCTACGGTAAAGAATCACTCATTTTTGTTGCCTATACAAATATAAATTTTTAAATACTTGACATCATGTTATAAAGAACCTATATAGTCATGACATTTGAAATTTAGGCACCTAAGTTTTAGGGAACTCAAAATGATGGAAAACAATAATATGGTAAGTAGTTTGCCTCCAATTAATCAACCTAATCATCTATATGGAGGATGTCTTATTGGGAAGCAAAGTTGAAAGATCTTTCCAAAAGAGCTTCAATCAAGAGCTTTAAGGTCACTACAATTAATTCATACTAACTTATATGCGCCTCTTACTCTAGATTCTTTTGGTAAGAACATGTACTTTATTTTATTTAATGATAACATCAGTAAAAAAAAATTTATGTACTTCACAATAATAACAACATTTTAATAAAAATCTCATTAAGATACAAAATTTAGGGAGGTCCAAAATTTCGTAACTTTGCCCCTAATTTATAAAGAGACAGTTTACAACATATTAATAGGAAAAAGGGAAAAAAATCTAGACTAAAATAAAAAGATAAAAATAAAAATAAAATATGAAATATGAAATAAAATAAAATAAAAAAAGATTAATAATAGATACATACTAAAATAATAAACGTAAGAATAAAAATAAAAGATAATAGTAATAATTACAATAAATATAAAATAAGATAAAGAATAAAATAAGTAATCAAATATACAAATATGAAAGAAGACCAAGAAATAAATAAAATGAAAAGCCATTATAACAAAATGTTTAGGCTAAGTAAGAAAATGTTTAAGTTAAATAGCGAAGAGGACAGTACTACATATTAAATGTTTAGGCTAAATACAAGACATAAGATTCGAAAGAAATGGTTTAAGAGACCTATGAGAAAGAGAAGGATATCTTTATGTGAGATCTTTTACCTATATCTTAGTACACCAAAATTTTTTATTAAGGGCAACGTCCCTGATAAACTCTAACAAAATCATATCATTATTAATCACCTCCTTCTTACTCTTCTTAGGCCTTCCTCTTTTCTTTTTACAGTCCCTAAGTACAATCTTCTCGCATCTTTTTACTAAAGCATCAGGATGTTTCCTCATAACATATCTGAACCACCTAAGTCTTGTCTCTCTTAAATTTTCATCAAAATTAGTCACCTTTAATTTGTCTCTTGCCATTACATTCCTGAATTTATCTCTTCTAGTAATGTTGCGCATCTAATAGAGTATCATCATCTCTGCCACAATTAACTTATGACTATGCACCTATTTAATAGGCCAACACTCTATCCTATAAAGCATAATTAGCTTAATCGCTAAAAGATAGAATTGACCTTTGAGTTTGAGTGGTATCTCCTTCTCATATAAAAATCCTGATGCACTGTTCTATTTAAGTCATATTGATCTAATACGATAAATTATGTCTTCATTGATCTCCCCATTGCTTTGGATAATAGATCCTAGATACTTAAAACACTATTTCTGTGTTATAAATTCTGAACTAATTTTTGCCTCTAGATCAAAAGCCACCTTATGGGCTGGAAGTTATACTCTAAATACTCAATCTTAATTTTGCTCAATTTAAATCCCTTCGAATCTAGTGTATCCTTCCAAAGTTTTAGCTTGACATTAACATCCTCTTTTGTCTCATCCACCAAAACAATGTCATCTACAAACAACATACACTAAGAGACATTCCTTTGGAGTGAACTCATCCATCACTATTGAAATCAAAAAGGGGCTCAATGAGAAGTCTTGGTGTAGTCCAATATTGATTAAAAAATGCTTCGTATCTCCTTTTATCATCCTTACTCTAGTATTTACATCTTCATATATATCATTAGTAATCAGTATATAGGTCATAGGAACTCATTTAACTTTTAAACACCTCCACATGATTTCTCTACGTATTCTGCAATAAGCCTTCTTTAAGTCAATAAAAATCATGTGCATGTTACATTGTCTTTTCCTAAAATATTTAATTAATCTTCTAAAGAGACGTATAGCTTATGTTGTGGGCCTTCTTGGCATGAAACCAAATTGGTTCTCTACGATTGGTGCATCTTTTTTCTCACTCTATTCTAAATCACCTTCTCATATAACTAATAATTGGTCGTAACTTTTTCCACCCCTTCTTTATTACATCATAACATACATAATTTTTTTGAGATTTTAATTTAGCTTCATCTCTTCTAAGTTAAAACACTATTGTATTCATTCTTTAATTCTGAAATACCAAAGAAATGATCAAGTGGAAGTTAATTTATGAAAAGTTAGATCTAAGTAAGATATCCTTTAATATTTCATTATATTTTGACTTTATTGGATTTAATAAACAAATATAATTTCTTGAGTCAATAATAATTCTTAAATTATAATTATACTCTTCCTCAAATAACATAATCCCTATTTTTAGATTGAATTAATTGAAATATCTTCTTAATCAATTAACCTAATAATATGAAGTAAACCCTGTCGTATCTTATTAGTGAAAATGGTTATTTGAAATTCAACGAATCCTTATTCATATTTATGAATTGAATTGAAAGGATCGAATGAGTTTGATAACAAGAAGTTAAAAGATGTAATTGCATGGATAATATGCGTGGGATATATGTTGTATTGAAAGAACTAAAAGTGACGTTGAAATATACAATATTTGGTGAAACCTCGAAAATAAGGAGAGTGAGTTTTGGACAAGAATTTGCATTGATCGATGCTTGAAGTGATGTGAAAACCTAACATGATTAGGTGGAGAAAAAGGTGAGAGACGATGCACCCATCCATCTTAAAGAATGAAATGACAACTTCCAAATTCTGGTGGTACATATTTTAAAATTCTGCAAAGAATTAAAAAGTATTATGAAAAATCCTTAGTCTAAATTGGATTTATATATATAACCTAAAGAATGCTTTTCATCCGAGTTTACAAATTTCAAAAATCTTATAAGTAGAGTTTTAATTTTCACGATAATCAAGCAAATTTTCTAATGTTTATTATCTAAAATAATATTATAAATTTCTTTTTCTTTACACTCTGATAATTTAATCAATTAATTTTTTTCAATCATGTGGATTAGATTTAATACTAAAGATGATCAATTGTTAGTTCAATACATCAAAAGAAAACTAGATATATTTAAAAATATGTATTTGATGGTCATAATTTTAGAATCAAATGGCATAATATTCACAATTCAACTAATAGAACGTAATTAATAGAAGAAATGTGAACTTTAATAAGGAAGTTATGAGGGTTGACAAGTTTAAGAAGAAATTTATGACTTTCTTCCTTTCTTGAAGAAAGAAGACAACACTGAAGCAACACAAGAATTCACCACTCTCATCTTAAGCAACCTGGAAAGGTACTCCAAACACAGAATGAACAAAGTAGGGGACATTGGATCACCTTGTCTCAAACCTTGTTCTCCTTTGAACATACCATGCAAGACCCCATTAATGGATATGGAGAAAGAGGTTGTAGTGACACACTCCATAATTCATCCCACAAATTGTAATGGAAATCCCAATCCAATCAACATATCCTCAAGAAAGGTCCAGGAAATAGTATCATACGCTTTAGTAGTAGTGTCCAGCTTGATCATGCATCTTGGAGAAATTCTCTTTCTAGTATAGCCTCTAACCAACTCCTATGCTAAAAAGACATTATCCACCATAGTTCTTCCCGAGACAAAAGCAGCTTGGGCCTGATCAACCAAAGATCCAAATAAGGGAGAAATTCTTTAAGCCAATATTTTTGTAATCATCTTGTATGTGACATTAGTGTAAGAAATAGGCCTAAAATCCTTCAACTTCGGCTCATTTTTTGTTTTGGGTGGAAAGACAATGATGGTATGATTTGTTTGTTTAAGAAGTTTACAATTTTCAAAGAACTCCTTGATTGCTCCAACAAAGTCCCTTCCCACAAAATACCTTTGCTAATGATCTCATGCTATTCTCGAGAGGGGATTTTGTGTCTATTAAATTTCTTATGGATGCTCTTAGAGATTTGGAAGGAGTGTTAGGATTGAAGGTTAACCCTTCTAAATCTAATATGTATCTTGCAGGAGTATATGGTAGAGACCGGGAGGATATCATGGACCTGGTTGAGTTTCCATTATTAGCATTTCTCGTTCGTTATTTGGGCATCCCATTAGCTCCGTTGAAAGTTTCAGTGGCCCAATTTTCCACTCTACTCGAGACTATTAAGGGATATATTAATAATTGGAATGCTAAAAGGCTCTCTTATGCTGGACGCCTTAAGTTGATTAGGGTGGTAATACAAGGAGTACAATCATTCTGGCTCCAAGCGTTTCCAATACTTATCACCATCTTGAATAGAATCATCACGATGTGCAGACTATTCTTTTAGGGAAGGAAACATTATAAGGTGGCCTGGGATGATATTTGTTTGCCAAGGGAAGAAGGTGGCTTGGGTTTAAAAAATTGTAGAGTTTGGAATACTGCGCTATTGTCAAAAATACTTTGGAATATTCATTCCAAAGCTGACACTCTTTGGGTTCGATGGATACATGAGGTATTTTTAAGGGGGAAATCAGTTTGGGATTGGAAACCTTCCACTAGAGATTCACCTTTGATGAAGATGTTTGCCTCTATTAGAGAGTCGTGATGGAGAAACTTAGTGGAAGGGAAATTATGGTGAGGGAACTTCAAAGGATGTGCATAAATGAAAGACTTTCTTCAAGGAAGGTGTATGATTTATTACGTATAAAGTAGATACAAAGACTGTGGATGCCTTTCATTTGGAAGAGCTACATTTCTCCAAAGTTCTCTTTTATTACTTGGCTTGGTTTGCATAATAGATTGCCAACTGAAGATAATTTGATGTTTCTAGACATTGATAGAACATGTAATTTATGTGGAGTTGAGTTGGAGACGGTGGCCCATTTGTTTTTTAGATGTTCATTTTTAGGTACAGTCTGGGATATAGTTCGAGGATGGCTTGGATTAGCAAGGGGGATGTCTACTTTGACTAGTGCTATTAAATGGATCCGAAAAGATTACACTGGAGCAAGGTTGAGAAATAAAGCTGCAAGACTAGCGTTTTGTTGCACCATTTACACTTTGTGAAAGACACGAAACACACAGTTACTTTAGAATCTACTTCTTTTACATGCTTTGATGTAGTTTTTAAGATAAAGACTATGATTTATTTGATTTTGTATCGAATGTATTCTCAAACTTTGATCACTTTCTGAGTTTATTGTAGTCGTTGAAATGTTTTGATGTTTTGATTTACGTCTTTTGGTCAGGGTATGCCCCAATGACCGTGTATATAATTTTTGGTATAATACTAATTTACCTTTTTATTAAAAAAAAGGAATTCACCACTCTCCCACTATTAGCATCACGTAGTGAAGTCAGAGATTTTATAAGAAGTTCAATGGAAAGGCCTCAATTACTTGTGGCTTGACGATCTTTATCGAGAACTTGAGAGAATTAATAAACTTACAATATTTTGTCTCTTTGTAGGTGCTGAGCTAATTAAATGTAACGAAGGTGTTGAGAATAAAAAAATTGAGAGATGTTATGAATAAAGAATTTGAGAAGAATAACACTTGAGAATTAACAACTCTTCTTAATGGACATGTTCCCAGCAGTGTTAAATGGGTATATAAAACAAAGAAAAGTTCAAAAAGAAGAGTTGGAAAGTTACAAAGCAAGACTTATTGCAAAAGTGTACAAGCATTATTAATAAGTTGAAAAAGATTTTCCCATGCAAGTACAAGCATTATTAAGGGATTGATTATGAGAATTTTCTGCTCGTATAGACACTATACGACTATTTATTTCTTTAGCATAGAGACCATGTACTGAAAGAACATGAAAACAGAGTATTGAAATTAAAGAACGCTCATTACATGCTGAAGAGAATACCAAAAGCTTGAAATTGTAGAATTGAAAAAATATTTTCTAGAAAATCACTTTATCAAATGCCCTTATAAACATGTTGTCCATATAAAGGTAATTCAGCAGATACATAGATAATCTAATTTTTACAAGCAATAATCTGAACACGTTTTCAATAAGTCAAGAGAGCAAATAAGACATGAAAATATCCTATTATCTTGATATATAAGTGAAGCAAATGGAGGCCGATATTTTCATCTCCTAAAAAAATTATTCCAAAGAAAATTTGACGAATTCAAGAGAGCAATACGACACTATATAAGAGATGCAATATCAACCTTTTTGAAAGTTGTAAGGAGTCTATGATACATCAAAGGTACTATTGATTTTAGGTTGTATTATTCTACCTCTAATGATTTCAAATTTAATGGTTTCAGTGATAGTGATTAAACCGAAGATATTAGTGACCGAATGAGGCTTCATATTATTCTTCGGCATGCAATATGCCTTTTACTTGGAACTGTCTAAAGACAAAATGAATAAAATATGTTTTGTATTTCACATTCTCTAGGTGAGAAGAGCCAAAGTATATATATACAAAA
>JAOQMR010000001.1:3200881-3216818 GCA_027563865.1 Erythroxylum pelleterianum
CATCAGGATACACAATTTAGCTCATATATCACATCACAATCAATATGCGTCATGCTTATCAAATTCAGATATGTAATACACACTCAATCAGCTCAAGGGTTCCATGAAACAGAATTCAATTATTAAAAGTGTAGCAAGAACTAGGCTAGTGGAATAGGCCATTTTTTAATCGTGGTTGTTCGAAATGGGAGAAATTTAATGCTATGGGAGCTAAAACTGGAAGGTAGATAGGGAGTGGCAATGTTTGTCTCTTTAGTTAACACACTTTTCAATGAAGTGGTTAATGCAAATGCTTATCTTATGCGCTTGATTATCCAAATCAATGATATCAAAGTTGCAATAACAATCGAAGCTAGTGCTACTAATACCTTCATAAAAAATTTAGTTATGTTTATGGAATAACATATTTCATATTTTGTATGATAACTTAACAAAGAAACGAGCAACAAGAACAAGTCTCCAACAATTTAGATAGTGATAGTTGAAAAAGGTCTTAAGCGAGAGGAAGATATAGTTACCTTGCTACCATGATTGAAGTAAAGGAAGATATAGTATTTGAAGTCTTAAATAAGATTGTTCAACTATTGTAGTATAAGCTTGTTTGTTTTTAATTTTATTTTCAAATTCATTTAAAAATTATTTGTTTAACTTCCTACCTTTTATTTTATATTTTGGTTTCATGAAAATCATAAAAACTAGCTTGTGGTTTATGTTTTCATTCTTTTGTCATAATTTGATTTAACGTTAATTGAATATATATTATTTAGTTATTCAATATTAGTTACTAATAAATTTTGATTAATATTATTTAATTATTCAATTTATTTTAGTTTTTATAATTATTTTAAAGCTTATTTTTTGAAAGATAAATATTCTTAAATTGAATGATTATTTAGTAAATATACTTTAATTTTAAATCAAAAAAATTTAATAATTAAAATATACATTACAAATAAATATTAATTTATAAATATTTTTACTTATTTACTTATTTATTTTAATATAATATAATATTTCATACTAATATTTATTAATAAATATTGTATAAGAGATTAAAATAAAATCATTTACTTAATTAATTCATCTTTAAATTTTATTTAATATTTAATTATTATCAGTAATAAAAATAAAATTATTTGAAAAAGATAGAGACAGGATTCAAAAATCAAAATGCATAATAGAAAAACAGAAAGGAAATCAAACTGCTACTGAATTATATATCTTTCATTGGAAACAACACACGTACATTAATGCATCTATGGACCACACACACATTGCATTAATCAAACATGCTAATTCTCATTCATGATAACTCGTTCCAATTGGAAGTTGAGAATAAATGATAACATACAAAATCAGACGATTTACTTCACTTCCATAAATACAAATAGACTTACGATACCTCACTTCCAAATCTCACAAAGTACAAATTTTGCTCATACACAAAGTTTGAAAATGTTCAATACTCCCTCTTATTCAAAATAAAAGTCGTTTTAGAGGGATGCACATTTATTAAGAAAGTTAATGAAATGTTTGATATACCCTTATTAATTGCATGTTAAAGTGCCTTGAAAATATAATCTACGTAATCTTTGTAATTAAGATATGAGAGAAATTAAAGGGTAATTTTGGAAGTAAAATCATAAACATACATGAAAAGTCACAAACGACACTTATTTTGAATAATTAAAATCTCTCTAAAACGAATTTTATTTTAGATAGGAGGGAGTAGTCATTAGCTTTGTATTTAAGTAGTAAAAAGATTATTTCAAATAATAAGTGCACATAACACAATAATCACCCTTTACCTTAGTAAATGTTCATAAGCAATATAAAAGATCATCGCACCATATGGTAAGGGACGTTATTTGCTATTCATACGCATTAAGTTTTTGGGATCTACCTCCACGCTTTGCTATCCACTCAACATGTTTTCACTTTTCGCTTTATAAATATGACTTTCAATATAATTATTAAAAAAGTATTCCAATACAACAATACAAAGGACAATACAAAGGACATGAGAATTTTATAGTCTCGAGAGATATAGAACAATACTTTAGTCTTTACTCGATAACTCCAACAAATACAACTGGCACGTAAAATGCAGCCTAGATTCAATTATAGGTGAGCCACACAGATAAGGGAATCTCCTCCTTCAATCGTACAATACCTCGTAAGAAGAGTTTAGAATTAAACCCTAGAAAAATAAAAAAATCCATTCTATGTTCAGTCGAGTCATATAAAATAAGAAGAAGCAACTTCTTATGACACTACAACAGATAAGCATATAGACTACAAATTCAAACATCGCTAAATATTAACAAATCATGTGAAATAATAATTTGCGACGAAAAACAATCGTTGCCCTAATGGTCGCTGAATCCAGCTAGCAAAATAATATCCACGATATTTTTTTGAAATCGTCGCAGAAAAGTTTTGGATACACAATATATTCATTGGTAAAACATATAACTAACGAGAACCAAAAACATCGTACATAAGATTTTGCGACGTATATCTTTCGTAGATAAAGGTTTTTACCTACGAAATCGTAGACGTAGGTAATTATTTTTACTGACGATTTTGTTTTTGTAGCAAAATAGTTTTAGCTACTAATTGTTTGTTGTAGGTAAATGTTTTTAGAAACATTCTTGTAAACGTAAGTAATAACATTTTATGACGATTTTGTTTTGGTAGCTAATACTTTTTAGTGACAAACATTTATTTTTAAATATAAATTTTATTATATTTGTTAAAAACAAGTTTAATTTAATTCACTACAAATTTTAAGACAATTTGAAATATAAAATAGTTACATTTTATAATTAATGTTGGTGACATATTTTTTAAATAATAATAAATTGAAATAAAATAAACATTAGAAAAGGAATGCATTTTATGAAAAAATTAATTACAAGTTAATTACATAATTTGAACAAAATTGATAAACAAACCATCACTCATCATCGTTACTACTACTAATATAGTTTGAGCCAAGTAATTGTTTGACCATCTTTTTAAGCTTGTTTACTTCTTTTATATTACAAAATAACTTTTCTTCTGTACATTATAACTTAGTCTTCAGTGACTGGTTCTCCTCTTGAAGCGTTGTGACATATGCTGGTTGTGACGAAGATGCACCAACAGGCTTAGGGTCATATCCAAAACCTTTGATATATCTCGATCTTGTACCAAGGACATTATTACAAATGTCATCGACATTGGGCTGATTCCCTTGAGACAGTGATGTTTGCAACAACTCCTGCATCTTGTCCTACAATTTAAAGTACAAAATCGAGTTAAGTAAAAAATTATTACTTAGTATTACATAAAAAATAAACTATGATATTAATTTTTTTGTACATACATAATTACTTTGTGCCTCTTCAGATGTCCAGCCTTCACTTTTCTTGTATTGTGTTAGTTTGTACAGTGTGATCCTATCACACTCTTGTCCTTGGAGTTGAGTTTGGCTCTATTATATGAATTTTAAAAATTAGAAGATAATAGAATTTATTGTATTAAGAAATAGAATAATAAGTTGAAAACGTTACACTTATAAATTCTTGTCGGACGACAATAAATGATTTGGAGCCGGTGTTATGAGGAGTCTTCATTTTTGCTCTGTTCACCTTGGCTTTCTCATACTTTTCCTAAATTAAGAGAAGCAGTCATGAAATGTATAAACAAAATTAATGGAAGGAAATATGAAGAGAAATAAAACAAACACGAAGAGGCCCAATAATCACACATTTCACTCCAATTTTCTGGAGTGACCCGTTCTGGAACAAGTCCCTTGCCCCTTCACCGTAAGGGAAAGATTGGTAATATTTATGAAGTCTATGTCGATGATCCTTCACCTTTTGTTTCAACAATGAACTAACACAACTTGAAACCTCAGGCTTGTCGATATCAACGATATTGAGCTTCATCTATGAAGAACACGTATAAGTTAACTTACTGTTTTTGGTAAGTATAATTGTAATACATATAATTAAATGAATTGAAATATTACCGAAACTTTGTCCAAAGCATTTTGGAGCAAGTTGTCTTCCTTTAACTACCTGGCATGCTGAAAGCAAGGCAATTCATTCCTCACAACGACGCCCAACTCACTGGACAATTTTACATATTGGATCTTATCTAAAAGGCGACATTGTGTGGGTCAATGGTCACAGATAACTTGTTGTTCATTGAAACATTTATCTGTTGCAACTAAGCTCCTTTTGTGATACCTCTACCTCGTTTTCTAATGAGATTATTGGACCTGAAAACAAAAAAAATCATAATAAGAAAAACACACTAAATATGTAATGAGTAATTTCAGCATTAATGTAAATATGTTTGGTTAATAATAACAGACCTAAAGATCCCTCAACACTAATAGACGATGTTGGTAAAGTTTGTTGCTGACTGTCTTCATTTGAGGATGCAATTGTTGGTTGTTGAACGATGGGGTCGGATTAAGTTGGTTGTTGCAAGGGAGGAACTTCTTCCATCGTTGCCACCCTCTTTCCCTTATTTCTACCATTGCCATTATATTGAATAACTAAAACGAAATATGTAGATAATACATAATCTTAACTCAAACATCAATATTCCACATGAATATAATGAAATCAGTAGTCAAATACTAAACATTCAACATAACATTCCGCATAAACATAAGTGAAAAATTAAAAATATGCATCTAGTCATCATAAATTAACATAAGTAGAACATCAACAACATAAGGCAATTATGAACATACCATTTTAAACAATACAAACAATTTATTTACATTCAATCATCATGATCAAGATTTTGAAAATCATCACAATTAAGTACATTATCATTGGATTCTTCATCACTAATATATTCGAGCAAAGTATCGTCATTGTCATTTAAGTCATCCTGAGTATAGTCTTCATCTGTTTGTAAGATAAGATGGGCTTGGACGTCATCTAGTCGAACTATGTTGGCATCAACATCTCTTCTATGGAATGATGATATATCTGCATCTTCTACTAGAATGCGTTCGTTATTGAACTCCAATCCAATTTCTTGATAGACTTCATCTGCATCCTCATCCAATTCACCAATATCCCTTTCATAAAAATCAAAGACGTTCCTTGGATGAAACTTTTGAACAACCTTCTAATTGCTACCCAATACAGTATCGTTGACGTAGAAAACTTATTTGACTTGACGTGCAATGACAAAAGGATCATTATCATACCATGTCTTACTAACATTTATGGTAGTAATATGTTCGTTCACTTTCATATCAGTTAGATCAAATCATTTGCATTTAAGTAGAACAACCTTCTTATCCTTGATGTAGTACAACTATATTATTTAATAGATAACATCGTATAAGTTAATGAAATCGTGGTCATAACATCCTTCAAGAAAAACCCCACAATTTTGACTTTTAACTTGACTATCTTGATCTTGTATGTGAAATTTAACCTCGTTAACAATGCAACCTATGTATTTCTTCCCATAAATATGAGGTCCATATGCCAAACTTTATAATGTTGTTATCACTTCTTGCACTTTACAGTTATGTAACCGTATCATCTATACGAAAAAATGAAAATAAATATGAGGATGAGACATATTCTTATAATTTCATAATATGTAATCAATATAAAACTTACTTGATTCTAAACCATGATACAAACTTCTGCCTATGTCTTTCTTCAACATTAATAATCCCTTTGCTGTGAATTGTCTCTTCGTGCTCTCTATTTAAAAAAGACAACGACGTTAAGATCTCAGAGTGAATGAAGAAAATTGTAATATGATTGTTTAAATGAAAAGGAATATACGTACTCCATATATATATCGACTTTCTCACAATTGTTCAAACTATACCAATGGGCGATTTTGAATTCGTCTTTAGCTAACTCCATATATTTACCCACACCAAGTGGCCTAACTTATTGGGAGAAAATAGACAACCTATCGTCGTCATGAAAATCAAAGTTACGTTTTAGTCTATTAAATCTTATCTCCACATCAGTTAAGTACATTGAACAAAAAGTCAAGCATTCATTTGCTATATAAGCCTCTATAATAGACCCTTCTAGTTGAGTTCTATTATGTACATGATGCTTAAGAGAGCATAAAAACCTAAACATAATCAGTTATAAACTTAGGAATTGTTACAAACAAAGAACATAGAAAAAACTTGATGAATTTAATATAAATTACCTTTCAATCTAAAACATCCATCGAAATTGAACCGGTCCACAAAGTTTTGCTTCATATGGTAAGTGAATTGCCAAATGAACCATAACATCAAAAAATGATGGGGGAAATAATAGTTCAAGCTTACATAGAATCAATGCTATGCCTTTTTCCATTTTATCAAGCTCTTCAACTTTAAGTGTCTTGCAACATAATTGCTTAAAAAACTCTCCAAATTGACCCAAAATAACGGACATATCCTTCGAAAAACACCCACGTATTCCAACAGGAAGTAATCGATGAAAAAGAACATGACAATCATGACTTTTTAACCCTGACACTTTTCCCTCTTTAACATTCACACAACGACCTATTTTTTAAGCATACTCATTAGAAAATTTGACTGATTGGAGGAACTGACAAAATGATTGTTTCTCACTTTTTGACATGTTATAACAAGTGAGAGGAATAACGTATAACCCATCATCTCTTCTTTTCAAATGCACGTCCTTTCTAATATTCATATCTTCCAATCCAAGTCTAACCTTAATTTTGTCTTTGGATTTCCCATCAATTCCCATGATAGTCCTTAAAATGGACTCATAAATGTTTTTCTCAATATACATGACATCAAGATTGTGCCTCAGTAGTAGTTCCTTCCAATATGGCAAGTTGAAAAATATGACTTTTTTTTGTCTAATTTAGCTCGACATCATTTCTCTTTCACTTTCTATTATTTGGGTGTTTGTTAAGTGTAATGTCACTCAAATGTGATAGCTGGTAAACAATATCGTCACTGGACAATTGCATTGGAGCTTCATCCAATTTTACTATGCCATTAAACAGTTTACTTCTTCTCCATCAATGCCTATGTTCTAAATAACGATGTTGACCCGTATAACATATTTTACTTTGTATCCTCATTGAATAAATTGTATGGTTACGCATAAGACAAGCCATATGCCCTTTAGTGCTCCACCCAGACAAATTTCCATAAGCTGGGAAATCATTTATAGTCCATAAAATAGCAGCATGCATTATAAATGTTTCGCCTTCAACAACATTAAAAGTTTGTAGTCCAAATTCCCATAGATCGTTTAAGTCATCAATTAATGGTTGCCTGTATACATCGATGTCCTTACCAAGAGCAGTAGGTCCTAGAATAAGCAAAGACAACAACATAAAAGACTCCGTCATACACTGCCATGGAGGTAAATTGTATGAGATTAGAATCACCGACCATATGCTATATGAAGTACTCATATTACCGAACGATTAAATTCATTTAAGGCCAATCAAAGTCGAACATTACGATTATCTTGTGAAAACCATGGAAACTTTCTATCAATTTCTTTCCATGCCATTGAGTCTACTGGATGACGCATAATGTTATCATCAATGCGTTTCTCTTTATGCCACCTCATATATATGGTTTTTTTTTTGTTGACATAAAAAATCTTTGTAATCGTGGTTTAATAGGAAAGTATCGAAGGATTTTATTCAATATCTTTTTCCCTCTCCCATCATCCACCTGCCACCTTGATGTGCCAAAAATGAGACACTCCTGAAGATCTTTATTTTCCTTCCAAAAAGAACATAGTCATACTTACAACCATAAACTGAAATGTATCCTAATCCAAGGTCCCTTAACAGTTTATTTGCATCATAGTAAGATTTCGGCAACTTGTGTCCAATAGGTAATGCATTGTTCAGTAAGTCAATAACATGTCAAAGGATTTGTTACTCCATTTATTATAAACCTTCAAATGCAACAACTTCACAATAAATGATAGTTGTGAGAAATTAAAGCACCCCAGATATAATTGTTCTTGAGCAACTTTCAATAACTTCTTAAAATTATCTTCTGTAATACTACCAATTATGTTAGGCATTCCTGATTCTTTCATAGTCTCCATATAATTCTGACAATCGTCTAACATCTCATCAATCCCATCATCACCATCATCATTCACATCACAATCATCTACATCATTATTGTAACTGTCATCATAAGATGTACCGCCATTTCTACTACAACTTGCTTCCTTACGTTCACCATGATAAAGTCATAGAGTATAGAATTTATCTATGTCTCGGATTAGCAAGTGATTATATACCACATTTTGACTTTGGAAGTCGACATTTAAGTAATCGATACATGGACAACGAATACTACATTCATCACATGAAACTCTTAACTCCTTCTACGTATTCAGTTGACCATTTTCGATGAGACATCCAACTCTTATCCATTTAGCTATACATAAAGAGAAGTAAACAATGATAGGCTTGTGAAATCAAAAAAATGAACTTATTAATTCTTTATATTTTCATAAATGTATACATTCAAGAAGTGAGAATAAATTCCATCAAGCATTTACTTAGGAGAAATGGCAAAAAAAAATTCATCATACACATAACTAAATTTAATGCATTATGAATTTTCAACACCATATAGAAAAGTATAGAATAAATCAACTATTACACACATACTCTTACACATAATTTAATGCTTTAAAAAATTCCAGCAAAGTGATTTTACCCCATCAATACTATACTTTATAAGAATCAAATGCTAATTTATAGAAATGAATTCTAAGTAATTGTATCATGCATATACGTCATAATTATATATATCAATACATATTTGTATAAAAATTAAAACAAAGAGGATCCTTCTCGAGATCCTTTAGCTCTTTCAAGATTAGCTAATATAAAATTATACTCCAACATCACAAACTCAAAACACAATCAGGACTTTTTTCGGACACCTTATGGGCAAGTAAATTTCAACTCAAGAGCACAAAAAAGGTATGGTTTCCCTTTCTTCAACTACAATAACACAACTTCTGCACAACTCAACCATTATCGTCACCAATAAATGCAAACAAATCGATAACAAACTCAAAACATAACACAAAACCATCAGACTTTTTTTTTACTTCAATGACACAACAAAATCTCCAATCAACACTACTCACCAAATGAAGAGAGCAAGCGCACGAAGAAGATTCTTTATTGTTGTCCAAGATAGAGGAGAAGATAGGGCAACTTCAGCAATGTCGGTTTTGAAAAAAACGAAGGAGAAGGAGGCGTTGTTATGGTGTTGGGGGGGGGGAAAGAAGGGAAGGGCCTAGCGTCTGTGTTTAAACAGACGCTAGGACGACGTCGTTTGTCGTCCCACAAATAACGTCGTCCTAGCATCTGTTTAATTTTTCTCATCGATATGTTTCGCAACAAATCTATATTTGGTCGCCAAATGTTAAACATTTGCTACGAAAATAAAATAGTGTCGCAAATTGTACAACAATTTGCTACTAAATTGATAAATCATTGCCAATACTAAACCTTTTACCATTTTGCGACAGTCAAAACTATCGTCGCCTATCACTCTAATTCGCTACCAATTATACACAACGTCGCCAAAACCCAAGCATTTTCTTTACATTCTTAATTTTCTCAATTGATTAACATATGTGAGGTATTCCTATTACCAATAACAAAATGAAAATTTTGTCTTTTACACTTACATATGGAATTGTTCTTGATTTGCTTCATTTTTGGAAATTACTAATCTTTATTTTTAATTTGGCAGATAAATAAAATAAAATGGGAAATTTAAAAAAAATTATCTTCTTTTTGTTATTGGTTGAATTAATAAGGAATGCAAACCACATTTCATTTTAACCAAATTCATCACTAACATGACAGCACATATCCTTTTTCCCTTAATCTACCATTAACCTTATTATTTGTATAAAAAGATACATTAAATTTAAATACCCGACGGTTTTTGTGACAAATTTAGGTTAGTCGCAGAAGACCATTTCCGTGACCAACCACCACACTTAGTCGTAAGTGGTAGACAATTTGCTTCCAAATTTTCACATCGTCGCCCAAAACGGAAGTAATCTCTTTACTTTCTTAATTTTCTTAATTGATTAATATATATGAGGTATTCCTAATATATCATACAAAATGTAAAATTAATCTTCTCACTTATATATGCAATTGTTCTTCATTTGCTTAATTTTTAGGAATGACTAATCTTTAATTTTAATTTTTTAGAAGTAGTTTTCTAATTATATTACAAAATCTTGCTAAATTTTTAAATTTTTGTTTTTTTCTAAATTATAATAATTAAAATGTACAATTTTTTAAATTAGTTTTTCGAAATTATAATAATTAAAATGTATAATTTTCTGAAAATTGTAAGTCAATTACAATTTATTTGAAGGGTCAAAAAATTAATTTGGAAATAGTTTTCAATTGAATAATTTAATTTTTAATTCAAATTATGTTTTATTTAGAATAGGAAAATAAGTTTATAAAAAATTATTTATGAACCCCCGAGCTTTGTCTACTAATTATGTATTAGATGCTATAATCTAAAAATAGATGAAATTTAAAAGTAGTGACTCAACAGAATAATGTATATTCAAGTTTTTTTTATTCATCTAAATATAACAACATGATAAGACAATAACAACAAACCAGTAAGAATCCCGCAAATACGTTTGACCTCAAGAATTCCACTAATACGTTTGAGGAGGTCCAGTGGTAAAGAGGTTGTTCCAAGAGATGAGGTCGACCTTTTTGTTTCCAGAAGCAACTCCTTCATAGATTGTGAGATTGTTCATATCTTTATGAAGTTGATTGAACTGATGGAGTTAAGTAGGGTTCTTACTTGGTTGTCACTAAAAGGATTGTTTCCGAGGCTTGGTCGGTTAAACAATAACATTAAAAAGATTTTCCTAAACATCGTAGATAATTTTCCAGGGCCAAAACCCCATGTGATCTTACTCTTTTTTTTTTTCATCTGATGATCTTGAATGGTGGCAGTGTAATGGATGTCGATGAACAAAAAGTAAATCTATACAACACAACAGCAAACAGGTTATGAGGAACGACATTCTATTCTTTTAAAGATTACAAAATGAGCCCCCAGGTTTAGTTTTTTAATCATTTTGAAACTGTTGCAGCAGGGGACCCCTGTCTTTTGCTTGAACACCACCATGTGGAGGATCTTGGTTCTTTATTGACTTCTTTAACCATGACCAAGAACATCATCATTCAGAGGTATTTATGCTTTTCAGCATTGCAAACTGTAAAGGAGAAAAGAACGCATAAGTAAAGGAAGAACAGTTCTCGTAGACCCAACTTCAGTTTTACTCCCAAGTTCTTGACAGTTTGAACTCATTGTCCACTCGTGTTTCCTCGCAAACTGACTTGTGTTTCTTCCTCGCGGAACAATCTGTGAACAAATTTTATCAGTCACAGCCAAAATGCTGAGGTTAGTTTTCCTAATCACCATCTTATTAGCAGTAGGAGAAGGTAAACAACATGTTGGTCAAGTATGCAATGTAAATGACTTGAAGGGTCTAATGGATTTCAAGGCAGGAATTAAGGTTGATACCTCAAACAGATTGGCAAAGTGGTTTGGTTATAATTGCTGCACCTGGGAAGGAATTAAGTGTGATAACACCACTTGTAGGGTGACTGAAATCCGTCTAGCTGGATTAGTTTCCTCGAATGATTTCATATTCCAATCGCAGATGATAGGCTTGTTGTCTCCTTCTATAGCACTTCTCAGTTCCCTTGAAGTTATTGATCTTGGTGGCCTAATTGGTCTTGCAGGAAATATTCCACCATCCATTGGTCTGAGAATGCCAAATCTCAGAAAGTTATATCTTTATGGAAACAGGATCACTGGCCCATTACCTGATAGTATTGGTAAGTTGTCCAAACTTGAAGAACTTCACTTGCACGAGAATATGCTGTCTGGTTCTCTCCCTGCCAGCCTTGGAAATCTCAGATTTCTTAACCAACTACTTCTATACTCCAATAAGTTTATTGGTGTGATACCGAATTCGTTCACAAACTTGAGTAATCTAGTACAGTTGGATCTACATGGCAACATGCTAACTGGTCCTATACCACACAAGATTGGTGAAATGCAGGTATTAGAAAAGCTGGATCTTTCGGACAACCTCTTAACAGGTCATATTCCCTTGTCTGTATCGAACTTGACTGCCATGTCAGAGCTGTACTTGGATACAAATTATCTGGAGGGAGTGATCCCTTTTCCTTTGATTCCTGGCCAATTGTCTTCTCTTGGTTTCCTTAGGTTGAATGATAACAATCTGACAGGAAAAATACCGCTTAATTTTGGTTATTTGCTTTCCCTCCGAAGGATATCCCTGGCAAATAACAAGTTTCAAGGGGTAATTGCTTCTAGTCTGGGTAATCTTTCAGGTTTAACAGAGTTGTATCTGAGCAACAATTATTTGTCAGGCCAAATACCAAATTCAATAGGCAAACTCTCTAGTTTGATTATATTGAGTGTATCGCATAATTGGATTCAAGGACCACTGTCTCCTGACTTGTCTTCCCTCCAAAATCTTCAAACTTTAGATGTTTCGTTTAACCATTTCAACTTCATTTCCTTCCCAAAGTGGTTTGCAGCTCTTCCGTCTTTGTCCAAGTTATATGCAGCTGGTTGTGGAATCCAAGGAGATTTTCCTGAATTTTTGAGAACGACTCCAAGTCCAATTCAAGAACTGGACTTGTCAGTTAACAACATCACAGGCAGCTTGCCAAGATGGCTTGGAAGCCTCACTCTGCTTTACTACTTAAATCTTTCAAGAAATTCTCTAGTTTCATCGATCCCTGCTTCGGTAGTCAGCTTGCAGCATCTGGGTGTGCTGGATCTCCACTCCAACAAGCTAACAGGTTCTGTAAATGAAGTTTTCAAGATTGGAAGTGCCTTCCTTGATGGTTCCTTGACATACATTGACCTTTCTGATAATGAGTTCTCAAGTAGTGTACAACTTGGTGAAGGGGCACAAACTGAACAGCGGTATATCAATTTGTCATGCAATCATCTTGAAGGAAGCGTTCCAACAACCATTGGAAGATTAGGATCATTAACAACGTTGGACTTGAGCAACAACAAATTTGGTTTCAGCTTGCCTGAGGCATTGGCAAATATTAGTTCATTAGAAACGTTGAATCTGCAGAAAAACCATTTCACTGGACGAATACCGAGAGGATTTCTGAAGCTGCGAAGGTTGAAGGAACTGGATTTATCAGATAACCTTCTTGTAGGCGAAATTCCTGAGGGCAAACCTTTAAGCGATTTTCCTAGGAGCTCTTATGATGGAAACAAAGATTTATGTGGAAAGCCCCTCGATCCATGTAAGGATTAAGTTCATCTCCAAATGCTTGGCAAATGAAGCTTGGGAATGGAGAGTGCTCCACAAAACAAAACACCGTCTAGAGTAACGATGAGTCTAAGAATCCCATGCATTGATACTGGTCGGGAAACAATCATTACTTATCGAGGGAGTTGCTGTGTCTTCCTCTCTACAATTGGCTCAGTTTGATAATTTGGACAGATTAAGCAGATGGCTTTAGAACAGTCCTTAATAAAGGTATGAAGAGGAAATCAGCAGGTTTTACAATCAGAAATATAACCATGGTAATGCAATCGATTAGTATAATGCTTTTGAAAAAAAAGCAAAACACTCTCTGTGTTGCTATTTATGCACATTGGATGACGCAGTAATTCTTTCCATGATTACATTTTATTGAGGAAATGTTAAATCTTTTAGCACTAATTAATTCAGATGATTTTTTTATTTAATCTTAATAGATTGGTGAAGATATTATAGCGAACATTTTAGAATATAAATCACCAATCTTTTTAATTTGTGAAAATTTTTAAAATTTGTAACGATTATTTGATTTTCTTTCATTATTTGAATATAGGCATTATGTATAAATAGGAATTCTCTATTACATAGAAAACATATAATATATAATGTAAATATTATAATTTTTAATATAAATAGGGCTTAGAGGCCATTAATAAGAATTAAACTCGGGTCCAATCATTGCCAAAATGACTAGAACTAATCATTTGGTTAATTGGCCTTTACCATTTATTAACCCTTTAATATTTTCATGTTTAATCAATGTGGGATTATCTAATACTCCCCATCAAGTGCAACTAGGATTAGACATCCAGTTGTCATTTGAAATAAACGCAGCAATAACCGAACCGGGCCGCTAGGGTTGAACATCCAGACGGACAACCTGGAAATTAAGAATCTGGATCAATCCTGCTCTAATACTATATTAGAATTTTTTTAATATGGATAAAGTGTACAGCTCATTAACAAGAATTAGGCTTGGGTCCAACCATTGCCAAAATGACTATAACTAGTTTGGCCTTTAATTAATATGAGATTCTCTAACGGTAAATTTTCTTTATTTTTTTCAACTTAATATAAAAGACTTTTTGAGTACATTTATATTCACTATCATTAGTGGAGTACTATTCATTTCCATTTGTTACCTTTTAACATTGTCGTTAGAGACTTTTATTTATTTCTTCTATTAAAGTCTCAAAACAACTTCGATCATCCATTTGGTCGTACCATTGAGTTTTACGTTAAGAGATCGATAAGATAGCATAAAGCATGTTACCAAAAATCATTGCACATATGAAAAACATGTTTTTTCTCTAGCTATGTAGCACAGACACGGACACGGACACGGGACACGACACGGACACGAACACAGGGATACACTAACTTCTAAAATTTAGTGGACACGGACACGACATATATATATATTATAAAATTTAGAATTAAGAAAAAAATACAGAATTCATAAAAACATGGAGCATATATTCCATTAAGCAATTTGTCTGCATGTAGTTAAAACCAATTCAATTAAAAAAGGATTTTGGAGGTAGAGGTACACACTTCTTTTGAATGCTTTAATAGTTTAATGGAAACAATTAGAGGAAGAAGGGTGCAAGTTATAGTTCCGGATTATCTTTTGCAAGGAATATCCTAATCATTTTGAGCCTTGGAAAGGACATTGAAGGAATATCCAAGCAGGACATGCCCTCTGTCTCCTATCATATGCTGGTATCGCAATAACACCACCAATCCTAACTAAAATAAATCCCAAAAACTACAGTCATTCTCCTACCAGACCTCCGCACTGTAAACATGAGATGCCAAAAACAGTTAAAAATCCCCCATTTTGGAAGACCTGTGGAAACACACGACTCTGTACATGTGAAGGAGCAAATGGCTGGAAAACAAGGAGCGTCGTGCGACAAGGAGCAAATGGCTGGAAACACGCAGACGTGAAGGAGCAAATGGTTGGAAAACAAGGAGCGTCGTGCGACAGAAGATTTGTGGAAAACAAGGAGCGTCGTGCGACTGAAGATATGTCGTGCTACATAGCTCTCTAGTCTTTGTCCGCAACCCATATCCTAAAGATGGGAGCTTTATCCCTTAGGTTGGTTCATCCTTATCCTACTCTCTCATCTAACACTTTGATAACCATATTCAACCACATCCTACTTATGTGCTCATTCCCCAGTATCATCAATCCAACAACTCTTGTATTCACCTCCCTTTTTTCTTCCCTTACCTCTTAAGTGAACCAGATAGGGTCATTTATGTAAGTGTAAGTCGACTTGTATCCTGATGTAAGGCGACTTATGCTTGCACGGTTCTGATAAGTCGACTTGTATACTAGTGTAAGTCGACTTATGTGTGTACAGAATGTTAAGATTGTTAGATTAGTGCCCTAAAGGCAATCCCCTTTAGCGCTTTTTGTTCATAGTCATGTACAGACTTTATGAATAAATAAAGCAAGGTATATTTCATTTATTTGATGTTCATTTTATTATGAATTGATTTTGATCTTTAATCAAATTAATGAAGTCCATGATATA
>JAOQMR010000001.1:3227395-3238972 GCA_027563865.1 Erythroxylum pelleterianum
GGTCATTTCCGATTTTCCTCTTATAACTTTTGCAATTGACATCCGATTCACCCGATTTTCGAACCGTTGATTTTCTCCACAAATTGTTCATGGAAGAAGACATGAAAACTTAGGTTAGTTTTGACAAAAGGAGATCAGTTACTAATTTTGTATTTTGCTTAGGTAATTTTTCAAGGCAATATTGTAGTGAAAAAGAATGATACTGAAGCTAATCCGACATACATGTTAATAAGTCTATTCCAGTAACTAAGTTCAAGCATTGCATGAAATTAATATCTATTAATAGCATTTTACACCCTTTATTGGGCTATATGGAGAAGGTATAGTGAAGTAACTTTAATAACATTTCAGGCCGAAGTGTAGATATTTGACGTGACTTTAAATTGCCGCTGCTTGGAAGCCAAGCTTAATGCTAAGCCACTAACATTCCTAGTCATAAAAGAAAAAATTTAAAATCATTAATTTATCTTTTCTTACCATCCAAGAACTTCAACCTATAAAAGACTTGAGAAATTTATTTCCAATTGATTATAAAAATCAAGCACGTTAAATAATACACAATATTATTTGTATTTTGTGAAACTCACTTATGAATGTCTTTAAGTTGTAATCTTGAGTATATTTATATTTTGAGTTAAAAGTAATATCTTTTTATAATTATTGTTTTTTCTCTTTAATAAAATTTTGCTCTTTCACCTGTATTTACAGAATTAAAATCGAATCATATATTTTAATTTTTTATACTTATCTTATTATTCTTAATCTATTTTTTATTATTATTTGTCAAATATTTTGTCATCCAGAAATTTAATACTTATCTATATCCTGCTTGAGTTTTTTTTTAAACACCATTTCCTACTTCAGAGTGGATCAATTATTAAATCAAATCCCATGTTAGAATGGCAAAACGAAAGTAATCAGATTCTGCCACCATCTTGAAAAGTTCCTTTAGGGAAAACCAGCTCTTTAAATTCATTAAGTGAGCTGTACTCACCACAGGCCATCGAAATCTACTTCTAGTACAGTGGAAAGAAAACAAAAATTATGGAACTCAAATTGTAAGATGGTCACGCATTTGCTTGTATGATCTCCAGTGAAATGAAGAGTAAAGAGCAGGCCTACAAACATAGTTATCTGAGCCTGTCAGTGGTTTGCTAAATCATCGTCCTCTCCCTGGGACAAGAAAAGGAGTCATCAGAATTTACGTGCGTGAACTCCCAGCCTCCCAATGCTAAAGGAGAAAATATGATACTTTATGCAACAACCTAACCTGGATTTCCAGGGTTTCAGTTTTGGTAGATGAACATTCAGAATCTAAGTAAATTTTGGTGGTGAGATTAAGCTGTAAAAGGGACAGCTAGTGTTATTTCATGGAAATCCCAACCAAGCATTGTTACAAAATGAAGTACCTCTGTAAATTAGTTACCAAATTGTTTTTTACCTTTCTACTGTTAACTGCAATGCTTGGACCATTTGATGCAGATTGAAATTCAGAGGAAATTGACTGCAGATGAGAGAGCACAAACCAGTAATTGATCATAATGTAAAAAGCTAGCATGCTGGTCTCCTAGCAGTTACCAGATCAACAACTTATTACTTGTCTTTCCATATTTAATACACTAACTTCTGACACGGGAATTATTGTGATAATTTCTTTTACGGGGATGACAACTGAGTTTTGCTCTTCGCAAAGTAAAGCTGCATAAAATGGTAACTAGCGCTCGCTATAGGCGGACTGAACCCTTAGCAAGGGCAGAAAAGGCGTTCGTCCAGTGCTCAAGCTCATGGGGAGCCTATTAGTTGCAAGCTATTTTAAAACATAAGAGCCTTCCACTTAAGCCAAGAAGCAGGCAAGGAAAAGTTGTCATTCTTTAAAGATTTAAAGGAATTTATTCATGGAGTAAACATCAATCTCAATTTAGTAAAAAAGATAGTGTTCGTTAGCATACATTCGAAGACTTCTTTTGGTAAAGTGAAACCATGATGGAAGTGGACATTTCAAAATAAATTAAATTTTGATTTTTCTTCCTCTGCCGCAAATATATAATACCATTAATATATCTTTATGATATATAATCGAGCTATTATTGCTCAGTTGTGTCTGCCTGCTTATCCCAATTCCATACAAGTACTTTTATTTCTTAGTCTAATTATGTTATAATTATTTCATATGATATTGCCCAAAAAGTATGTATTTGGATGTAAAAAAGGGGAAAAAAAAAGAAAACAAGTTGTATAATTAATCAAATCCCAAAAAGGAGCTATTGATAAATTTATTAAAAAAGTAGGCTCCTCTAACGAGAATACTGAGAAATAATTTTGAGCCTAATGAAAATTTAATTGATGAGATTCATATTTATGAAGATATTAGTAATGTGAGTGAGCATTTTCATACACCAAGTATACTAAAAATTAAGATAATCTTGACAATAAAACAAGGGACATTTAGTTTTAAAGGAGCTTGTGAGGGAATTGAATTTTGTGTTTCCTTTAGACAATACATCTGGGTGTTTTTCATATTATTATTATTTTAGAAAATTGAACAATGAAGAGATTAGCAATAAAAAATGATTGATTTACTCTAAACATGTAAATGAAGTATATTATTTTTGTTGAAAATTGTTCAAATCTAATAGTAAACAAAGTCCTTTAGCAAATGATGGATTTAGAGATTGAAAGCATATTAGTATGAGACTCAGAAAACATGAAAATAGTGATGAACATATGACTAATATGAAGACTTAGAATGAAGTAAGAGTAAAATTAAGCAAAAATAAAGCAAATTAATAAAGATTTACAATAAGAAATTGCAAAAGAGAAAGAATGTTAGAGACAAGTTTTGCTAAGAATAATTTATGTTGTGAAATTTGTTGCTAAATATAATTTAGCTTTTCAAGAATCCAATGAGAAACTTTACCAAAATAGTGATGGTAAGTTTTAGAGATTGATCAAGATGATTGTTGAATTTCATGTGATAGTACAAGATAATGTTATATGCATTCAAAATCATAAAATTCATCATTATTATTTTAGTAACAAAATTCAAAATGAGTTGATTTCTTTTTTGGCTCATATTATTAGAAGAACTATCATAAAGATCATTAAAGAGACGAAATACTTCTCTATAATTCTTAATTGCACCTTAGATGTAAGCCATTAGGAACAAATAAGTTTGTAGTACGGAATACGTTAAATAACAAAATAAAAATAGAGGAATACTTTTTAGAATTCTTAAAAGAAGATGGCACATATAAATTGGGACTTTTCAATTAATTATTAAATACATTTAAGTCTCTTGATCTTAATGTCTACAATGTGAGGCGTTGAAATTATGACAATGGTTCTAATATAAAAGAAAAGTACTAAGAGATTCAAAAGCGATTACTTGAAATAAATCCAAAAATGTTATATATGTCACGTGTTCGTCAATCTTAATCATATTCTTAATAATATGGTACATTCTTGTATTAAAGTTGTTTCAAGTTCTCCTAAAATGTAGAATGTTTTATTTAATAATTTTATAAGATTAACTGTAAAATCATTGTCCAATACTTGATGGAAGAGTTAAATTAAAAGTGTTAAAAGTTATTAGATTTCAAGATCCTCAAATAAGATCAACTTTAGTAGAATTATTTAGATCTTATGATGATCCCAAATTAAAGAGTAAAGTCAAAAGTTTGATTAGTACATATAAAAGTTTTGAGTTTTTACTTGATATGATTATTTGGTACAATATTTTATTTATTATTAATGTGGTGAATAAAAAGTTGCAATTTAAATTTATAGGGCTTCAATGCTACCATCGATTTTCTTTTTTAACATTAAAAATATTACAAATGAATTTACCAAATAAGTCAATATCAACAACTAAAATTCTTAAATTTATTAAAGCTGCTAATTGTTATCCAAATATTTCAATTACTTATCAAATCCTATTAACTATACCTATGATTATAGAACCAACTGAAAGAAGTTTTTCAAAGTTAAAATTAGTAAAAACTTACTTGAGACCATCAATATCACAAAAAAGATTTAATAATATGGCCATGTTATGTATCAAAAAGAATGTCAAACAATATTGATCTTGATATTATTATTGATAATTTTGCATTTAAAAATATATATATAATTATATTTCATGATCATCTATGTGCTTATTAATGCAATTCTGCGGCTACTTAGTGTTTTACAATCTTACGTTGCAATCTTATTTGAAAAGCCTAAAATTTAATAGCTTTTACATTTTTTATTCAACTCTTCTAAGAATTAGACAATCATTTCACAATTAAGCCTGAAATATTAACAAATAAAAGAGAACTTGAAAATAATATATATATACATGTTATATGATTCCAAAAATATAATGCTCTAAGATTTATTTCAAGCAATTGCTTTTGAAACCCATGGTGCTTTCCCTTCATGTTAAAATCATTATCATAACCTTGACCTCTCATATCCTGGACATTAAAACACTTAAATGTATTCAATGATTCATTGAAAAGTCTCAATCCAAACGTGTCATCTACCTTCAAGAACTCTTAAAAATACTCTTCTATTTTTATTTTGTTACTTGACATATTAACACATACTACTACAAACTCATTACTTAAATTTTCAATAGGTTGTTCAAAATTATCTTTACTTAATTCCTCATAATTCTCATTAGAGTAGCTTATTCTTTTAACAAATTTATCAATAACTCCTTTTTGAGATTCTATTGACTATTCTACTTGCTTTCTTTTCTTTTTTTTTTCCTTTTTTCACTTCCAAAGAAATACTTTTGAAGCACTATCATATAAAAACAATTATAACACAAAAGGACTAGAAAAAGAATAAAAGAACATGTATGGAAATGGAAGTAGGCAAGCGCATCAGAATAGCAATAGCTCGACCATATAATACAAAAATATATCAATGATTTTATGTATCTACAATAAAGGAAAAAAAAAGAGAAAATTTTAATTTCCTATGTTAAAAATGAAAAAACAAAAAGCAAACTTTTATAATAAAAACTATCACACTAAAAAAATTAATTTTTCAAGTAATTTTAAAACATTGAAAACTAACAATGATCTACTTTTCACGAAAGAGAACAAAGACTAATAGCAATATTCACATTATAGAAACATTGAATTTAAATTTCACCAATAATCTACAAAATTAATTTTATATATACAAAATTAATTGAATTCATAATCAAAAAATACTAATTATGAATTAAAAAATAAAAGAGAGATAAATTGCAATTGAAGAATGAAATAAGAGATTAAAACTATTAAATATAATATCTGTGAAATAAAAGAGAGATAAATTACCCAAATAAATTTTAATTCGAATTGAAATTATACCTAAAATTGCGATTGACAAATATCATCCATAATCAAATTGACAAATTTCAATTTACTACGATAAATTACAATTAAAGAAGGAAATGAAAAAGAGATATATTATACACAAAATTTAATCAAATTTTCAATTAAAAAATAAAAGATTATACCTAGATTGAAAATGCCATCATACTCATAATCAAATGTTAATTTTTTACCTAGTCTCCAGATAAAAAAAAACTACTAATAAAATCAAAAATTTTAAGCAAAAATAAAAATAAGACTTGAAAAAGCAAATGAGATGCATTTCTTACCTAGATGGGAATGATGTTGATGGAGACAAGGTCAAGACGAACTTCTTGAATTTAAGGCCTTCTCTTGTCGAATTTTAATTAGAAAATATGAATCTCAACATCTAGTAGGAACAATTTCATTTTGAAATGCTCGCTTCAACTGTTGTTTCATCTCCTCAAAAGAAGTCTTTGTATGTATGCTAATGGACACTATCTTTTTTACCAAATTAAGATTGATGTTTGCCCCCTAAATAAATTCATTTAAATCCTTAAAGACAACTCTTTCATTGTCTACTTTATGGCTCGAACGAAAAGCTCATATATTACAAAATAACTTGCAACTAGTGGGCCCTATGAGCCTAGGCACTGGGCGAGTACCCTTCTTACCCTTACTCAGGATCGAGTCTGTGGGCTTATAAAAAGTTAAGAACGACCCTAACTATAGGCCTTATATGTATAAATTAGGCATAGAGAGAAATTCACATCCAAATTTTTCATCATTGACCCCAAGTTTTAATAGGGTTGAACATTTACACACATCAGAGTTGGAGCAAGTATGCAGGATAACTTGTTTGAATGCCATTCATCCTGATCAACAAACGTGTCTTAAAATGGAAACCTAGAAACTATAGCTTGTTGCTTCTTTAATTGCTATATATTAGTCAATTTTTGAATAAACAGTTGAACATGCCGACAGCACTTTTATGCTGAAAGCAAACATGATAGGAAAGTAAGGTGTATCTACCCAAAATTAAGTATTCAAGGGCTTCAATAAAGTAGCTAATAGATTATCACACACTTGGTCGTTCAACTAAACCATGAGCAGTCAAAACTACTTGGAGAAGAAAACACAGACCTTGTTTTCTGCAGTGACCAAACTTGATGCTTCATTTGGAGGCATATCTCCAAAGTTTAGGATCAAACTTTCAACCCTGGTCAGATAATTACAAAGTTAGGCAAAGAAATGAATTGTTGCGTGCCATTTGTCTTGTGCCATTTGCATCCCAGAATTTTCATTCCATTTTTCAAATCTATTCAAAGAGAGATGAGAGGCGACCGGAACTATGACTATTTGTACCATTTTATTCTAGTTCCTATGAACATTACCAGAAGTGCTGGACTTAAGAGGGTGAAAGATAGCTTTATTTGATTTTTATCCCTAAAATTTTCATCTTCAGCTAAGACCAAGCTAGCAAGTTCAAAATCAGAAAGATTTATCAGTTGCACAATGCTGAAAAGAGGTTTTGTTGAATTACCTATTACCTGTTATCCTCAGCTGCCATGACTGTATCACCATCTTCTGGACATTCCAGCACAGAGGATAAAACCCTTGAATCCTGGGACAAAAGTCATTATTATCCTCCGAGACACTGTGCATGAGATTATAGGTCAAATGAAATATTCAGAATCAAGTTTAGTGCTTCTGCATCTGGTATAGCATAATATGCCATCGGAGGATGTCCTTGCACCAGTCTGATACACGTTTTTCAGCAAAGCGAAAGGCTCATAGTGATGGAATGAAAAGGCATGGCTATGATTAATCATCAACTCCAGAGCATAAAATGATGAAAGTAGAAAATAAAAGCCTCGCCTTACCTCTTGATTCATATTTCTAATAGTATCCTTTATCCTCTGCAAGATAGTAGCTAAAGTCCCTACTTCAATATTAAGTGCCTGATCAAAGAGCACTAGAAAAAGCTTTCAGAAACTATCAAGCATAAACTAAAAAATTCAATCAAACAGCCAATACATATGCGAACCTCTTTCTCAGAAATTAGATTATGTATTACCGCATCCTTTGCTAACAACGTATTCTGAAGGTGAGAATGGTTAAGGCAACCCAGAAAAGAATATCTTCACTTAAAACTGCTATTTCTTTTTTGGTGCCTAAATAAAAATGTGCTCAGTACTTGAATGGATATCTCTTCTACATGATTTTGACACATATTACCAAGTTTTTCTGCTTCCAGCGCTGCTTCTAGTTCAGCAATGACCTTTTCCTTTCTGTGCAACTCAGCATCCTTGCATGTCACCCTTTGTTCCAGCTGAAGAATCTTTTCTGCCAAAAGCAAATTTAGCACTTGTAAGCAAAGGGTATTGAACATCACAGGACTAAACAAATGATTTGAAACTGAATAGAATAATAAGACAGTTAAAGATTCGGTTAGGCCAGGTGGCTTGCAAAAGAAGATCATTTTAAACAATCACCAATTTGCATGATGACTACCATGGATCAGGAGGAGCAAATACTAAGTAGAAAACATTTCTTACAATCTAAAGCAAGCATTGTACCTAAAGAAGCATTATACCTACTGATAAAGCTGGAAATAAAACTCTAATTCACCCAGATGTATGTTAACCTGAACTTACCTACAAATAACGATTCGAAGCTACAAACTTTATCCATCTTCCCCTGCAAGATGGTCACTGGATACAGCAAAAAGGATTAGTAATAATCTAAGCTGAATAGAAATTCCCTCAAAATTTTCATATCAGAGACACAAGAACTAGCAAAATTACATGCCTACTTCCTCTTTTTCACTGACAAGGCATCTCACATTATCCACGACTTGTTTGATAGAGAAAGCCTCCTTTTCAATAGAGTCAAATAGACAAAAATGAGAGTTTATCTTCTCGGATAGGATATCAAGCTTTCTGTCCCTCATTTCAATTGCACATTTCATCCCACCAGTCGACTCCTGCACGTTACACATACTGAAAGATTCAACAAAATTTTCCGCAAACAATCAAATGGACAAAATTCACAATCAATCTGCTGTCCTCCATAATAAGCTTAGTGTAAGGATAGAACGAAACAACAAACTCAAACCTCGTAAGCGTTCACAAAGCTTTCCCTCGATTGAAGCAGATTTTGTATAGTCCCCTTCAATTCGTTCAGCTTGTTCTCAAGCAACGCATTGTCATTGTGAAGGTAATTCACCTTTATCCAATTAACTCACGTCACATCACTCACGCTACGAATTGAAAATCTACGAATCATTGACTGCAAATCTCACCAACCTTCCTTTCGAGCTTCTCCCGTTGTTCATTGCACGAAGCTAGGTCCGCTTCCAATTCATGCACCCTGCTACCATATTCCTCCTCCATTTTCTTCTGTTTCTGCATTCAAACACCCAGAACTCGAAACAAAACCCACAGAAACTTTAAAGCCCCTAAATTCAAATTTACACAGAACCTTAACTAGAAGGCCACATTGTTCCGTGGCAGAGCGTTCCCTCTCCTGAATCGATAACAAACAACGAGATTTAAAACAGAGACACAAAATGTGATGATTTTTAAGAAGGAGAGAAGAAGCGAAACTTTACTCGCAAATCGCGAATTTCGGAGATTAGTGCCTGGAGCTGAAGCTTGAACTTAGAGAATTTTAGGAGCTCCATTCTCTTTCCCGCCAAAAATTGCAGAGTTATAGCTTCTGTCGTTTATTTTGGGACCCCGACTATCAATATTATCATGTGCAAAATCGGACCGACTCCGTCGGTTTAACCGGAATAAATATAAATCGGTCTGATTTTTAGTCCGGTTTGTATTTACGAACCTTGTGAGAAAAAACCAGCCCGTTTTTTCTTTTTCTTGAATCGAAAATTTGAAAATGAATAGCACAACAAACAAAAGGAAAATAACAGTATCTTTGTTATAAACTTGAAGAAGATGAAGAGAGCGAAGAGACAGTGAGAGGAAATTGGAAGAAGCTTGGAGATAAGAGCAGAAGTCGTCGCATAGAACCAACTGAGTGAGCTTTCGATCATGTAATTCTCTCGGCTGCAGTATTAGCGTTGTTCATGGATGTCAATTTCGCCATATCTGGTTTTTGAACTTTTCTAATTTTGCTTTGGAAGCAAGACAAAGTAGAACTCCGTAAAATTCTAGAACTTGTAAAAGCAGATAGTTATTATAACTGTAAATATTTATTGAAAAATATTATTTATTAGTTTTTCTCGAAAATACGCTCTTGTATTAATGTATTAATCAGGCAATTCGTAACTTTCCTCTTTCTTTGGGTTTGTTTTCATTTTTGTTTTTATTTTTTAGTTTTTGTTTTCAAATTTAATAAAAAAATTTGTTTGTTTAAATTTTTAGTTTCAGTTTTTTTGTTTTGGTTTTTTGCCGGCTTATAAAAATTATGAAAATCATAAAAAGTAGTTTTTATTCCTGCTTCTGATTTTTTATAATCTAAATTTACTATCATTTAAATATATATTATTTAATTATTTTTATTAATAAAAATTATGAATAATTTAATTTTTATAATTAATTTATGTAATTAAAATTTAATAATTATTAATAAATATAATTAAATTTAAAATATATAAATATTCAAATAGAATCCAATTTAATAATTAAAATATCTTTCAAATAAATATTAATTTTAAAAAATATTAATTTTTAAATTATTTATTTTATTAATAATTTGTTAATAAATATTATATAAGTGATTAAATAAATTTATTTAATTAAAAATAATTTATCTTTAAGTTTTATCTAATATGTAATTATTATCAGTGATAAAAATATAACTACATTAATATTAACAACCAAATAAGTTTTTGTTTTTATTTAAAAAATCATAAATAAAAAACTGAAAACAAAACTAAAACTAAAAACTAAATCATAAAAACAAAGTAAAGTCTGCATATATTTCTACATTTATTGGATTTTATCGAGGATCTACCCATCTTTTTGAATACTATATATATTTCTTTCTCTGATCCTTTTTATATTTTTTTTACTTTTTAATAATTTTTTCTTTTCAGGTCTCTCACACAATTTAACTAATAAATTATATTTTTCAACATTTGTGTTCTTTGTTTTATCTTTTTATATTTTAATTAAAAAATTTTTTTTAAATTATGATTGTTAAAAATGAATTACTATTTGTATATTTTAAAAATGCTAAATTTGTTTAATCTCACTAATAAATTATATTTGGCGAAATTTAAGTTCTTTATTTATCTCTTTATACTTTAATTGAAAATTTTTAAATTATTATTGTTAAAAAATAATTATTATTTTTAGCATGAATTTGTTTAATGAATTGAATTACTAATCAGTATATATAACTAATTTTGCTTAAGATCATTTAAGAATATGTTAAAGAATAACTTTTAAACTATAAAGAAGTAAGTTTAAAAAAGAATGTTATAAAAAGTTAGAATAATGTTTAAACATATTTCAACTTTTATGAGTCTTTAAATGTTAAAAAACGATAATACAAAAGTACAATTTTAATTTTTATTATTATTTTAAAATTTATGTTAGACTCAATTTTGAATTACTAAATTTATTATGATCAATTTTGATTTATTAAATTTATTATGGTTATTATATATTAATAGATATTATTAGTATATTTTTTATTTCAATACAATATTTTATTTTATAATATATATTTTTATTTATTCTTATAATTTTTAATTTTTATTTATTATATACCAGCAGCAGCACCGTCACCACCCACAATGCAATAGTGCCATACGAAACTGGACCTTAACTCCCATAAATCTCTTTACTTTTTTCCTCCACCAAGAGCAAGAGATCAGTTGAACCAACATGAATCCCTCGTTACTCTTTTCTTCCACTTAGCTGCATTAACACAAATCTCGTTCCTTAATCACAAATTTCCTTAAAAAAATGACATTGACATCGCTGGCACAAATGCCTCCACAACTGACGGTGAATCTTGTGGAACAAAATGGGTATCGGAGATAATGGTGGTAAATGGGAGAATCAAATAATTTTTTTGAGAAAAATTAAGGTTAACGAGTATTAGCCTTTTTTTAATACTCTTTCTTATTCAAAATAAGTGTCGTTTTAGAGGAATCCACACTTATTAAGAAAGTTAATGAAATATCTGATATATCTTTATTAATTACATGTTAAAGTGCCTTGAAAATATAATCTGTGTAATTAAGATGTGAGAGAAATTAAAGGATAATTTT
>JAOQMR010000001.1:3259527-3280773 GCA_027563865.1 Erythroxylum pelleterianum
TGTTGGTTGCTTTATGTCATGCGGAACTTTACCAACACTAGATTGACCAGCATCAGCATGTGGAGAAGATTTTGACTTTCTACCTTCGATCTTAGCGGGTTTCATCTTTACTTTCGCTTTAGTTGCTTCGAGGGTTGTAGGAGTAACAAACTTGAGTTTCTCCTCCTCAGCAACGCAATGAGCAATCAAAGCATTGAAGTCCCATTCCTCATCCTACGAATAATATGTCATCACTAGATTACTAAACTCTGGAGGGAGTGTATTCAGAGTCTAGTGAACTATGAAGACATCAGGAAGAGGAATGTTCAGCATCTTCAATTTACTGTGAAGATGGATCATTCGATATGTACTCCATCACTCCCTTTTCTCTTATATACTTCATGAAGAATAATTCTTTCATTAAGACATTTGTCTCAATATTAGGTGAGAATGTGTACCTCTGAGAGGCATCACCAAGAAACTCCTTCGTTGTGTCTGTGTCCGGAAGTCTAATAAGCAGATGGTCAGTTATTGATCTATTAATGGTCATGTGACATAATTTGTTTGACTGATCCCAGGCTTCATAGGCTGCTTTATGAACTCTCAAGCTCATGGATGTAGGTAAAGATGACCTATCCGTCCGCATGACCATATCAACCTCAGCTATCTCCATAACATTCAACACATCCTCTGTCCACTTCTTCGTATTGAAACTAGTCAGGGTTTCAATGGTGACACTAATTTTGTTGACTAAAAAGGTGACTTCAAAATGATAATTATTAAATTAGCACAAATATAGGATAACAGCGATACTCAAAGCCATTAAACAATATCTTTACTGCAAATCTAGTCACACATATTATGAAACACCTGTGGGATGAATACATAACATATGCAACTAGACATCCACATAAAAGCGATTAGAGTACAAACCATCAACTCTCATGACACTACCACCTGTGGGCAAATAGTTCATTTAATCAACGACTTTACTTTATTTAATGTCTTTATGCACATCTCAAAATCTCATGTAAGGCCAATACTTATGGCCAGAATAATCAAACATGAGACCAGAGACAACCCCTAATGTGTAAGAAGGATAATTCAAAATATTGACTCGAAAGACCACTGTAGTGACTATATCCTCATCAGCACTCAAAAAGTCCGCAAACACAAGGGATACATCTTTATGTTATCTTCACATTCTTTATAGGCATATGGTATGTGACAATGTAACATCAATAAATGCAGAAACTCAAATGCACAGTCTCATTGTCACATACTCATGCTGAAGACATCCTCTGAAAACTTCATTTGAGACTTTTGTAAAAGAAAAATCTTAGTAGAGTGACTATCATGTATCACCAGACACTAAACCGATTATCGAGACACGAGAACCTCATGTATCTCCCTTATGGCAAGTTTATTGCACAAAAATTCACTCAAAATGGCTTTAGTATGTCTTAATTTCTTTTCTGAGCAACTATCATGCAATCCTGAACACTGAGTATAAGACCTGAGACACAAAAACTTGAAGTATCTCCCTCATGTGATATCCGAAGCATGAAAATTCACTTGAAATTGGATTTAGAATATCTTAATTCCTTTTCTAGAGTTAAACTTTAATTTATTACTAATATAATAAATTTAAAAAAATGGAAAAACTCACTTTATAAATTTTCCAAACTCGAAAACTGACCAAAAACACCCCGGGACACCCTTATGGGAAATCTAGAACTTTTTGTGTTTTTTAAATTACTGTAGAAATTTAGTAGGCTAATGTCAGCATTGCGTCAGTGCACTGTAGCATTGATATCATCTGCTGACATTAGTTACGCCCAGCGACGCGCCTCAACAGTGAACAGCGCATGCGTAGCACTCGCCAGACGCACGCCCACGAACGCTTATCTGATGGTGCGTAGGTAGCACGTCGACATGGTCCACTCACTTGTCGACCTGTGTCATACACGTGCGTCACACCCGCCAGACGTACCACCCCTCGGGGCGGTACACACACCCGACGGTCTCCATCGTTCCCATCGAAAAATGCAATTTTCAATGAGTTTCGAGTCAATTTTTTGCGCTCCCGGGCTCGTTTTTACCCCGTTTCTCAAGGCTAAACATATGTATACTACTTTATGCAATAAAAAGCAAGAAAAAACCTAGAAACATAAGTTAAATCTCCAAAAACCTTATAGAGAGAAAACAAAAAAATATTCGTTTTTAACCACCCAATCACGTCACTGCTCTGATATCACTTGTAATATGTAACGATACCTTAGTTATGTATCCCGAATCAAACGTGAAAGGACAAGAAACGAAGAAATGCGGAAAATACTTGATTTCGGTCTCCGTAAATTCAAACGAGCTTTTCGAAGCCGAAACGAACGCAAATCCACTGCCGTCTTCACGGAATTGCTCTCTGGGACGTGGGTAAGATCTTTCTACAGTTTTCTCAAAACGTAAGCTCTCTTAACGGGTCGAAGAATCCTTATGCTTACCATTGATATATCAGCAACTGTAGGAGGTCGTAACTTTTATTTATAGCTTTCATATCGGGCTTTCCCATCACAAGGCCTATATGGGCCCGGTCTATACTGATTGAGATCTATTTCTTTGACCTCTTGGTTTAGATCAATTATTGAATCACTTTATTATCATTATCTAGATAAAATTACGTAACTTAACCGATAAATTATTGAAAAATAAAAAATACAATTAAATATTGTTCAACTTGATGGGAAAGAAGAAAATTGTCTAACAGCAATTATATGTACATTCACTATAATAATTGTACTAATGTGCAATTGTAATGTTCTTTAGAACTTTACGTGATGCAATGCAAAATCCTTGGGACATGTAGCTTGACTCTCCTTTATCACAGAAATCGAATCAGCATCGTAAAGCAAGCAATGCGAGTTCATGTCACGCGCTAAAGCCAAAGCCAAGAACCATCCCTAACGTCAAGATGAAGAGAGCTTGTATTAGAAGCAAACCCCAGCTTCGATGGGACTTCAAGAACAGAGTGGAAACAATGCCATTTAGGGTAATCACGCACATGAGATGCTGTTCTATTGGCAATTCCGTGATGATAAGACCAAAAATTGCCACCCCAAGTCGTGCATTTTCCACATGTAATTTCCAAAAGAGATCAATAGATGAGGACCGATTAGACCGCAAAGAATTCCCCCACATGCTCAAACAAGAGCACGACTGTGTTTGGAACTCACACTACTTGCATTTGCTGGGTTGGCAACTTGGCGTCCTATAAATGGGAATTGGATTGAAATTTCAGTTCTTCTAACACGTGTTGGAAATCAAAGGTCTTCGTCGAAAAGCTGTGATTCTGTGAGCAACCAAGTGGAGCAAGTGGGGAGGTACTCTTTCTAGTGATAGATTATGCCTAACCAAGTTTGATTTCCAAATGGGAAAGTTTGGCAGCCCATTTTGTTTTAGTACTCCCGTGTTCTGCTTCAGTCGTCATTCCATACCAAGAAACTTTGATAAAACAAAGGCATGTTTAACTAGCTAATAAAATGTAGGGTTCGTTTGGTTGAGCTTTTGTTAGTAGAACTTTAAGACATATTTATTTTATTAATTTCTTTTTTGAATAAATTTACGTTTATTTAATCATATCGATCTAGTTTGATTTTATTAATATTTTTTATTTTTTCATAATAGACTAATTTATAATTATTATTTTTTAAAATAAATAATAATTCATCAATCACATGTTTTAAATGATATATTTGATGAACTTACAAATTTTAAAATTAAGCGATGAATTTAATTCAAACAAAAAATAAATTTAATGTAGAATGAATTTGAAAAGTCTTTAAATTTTAAAAATTTAAATGAAATAACCTTTGTCAAAACCTGAATGTCTAGTACATTACTCTCAATCAAAGAAAGCTTGTAATATTAAATCCATTAACCTACAAAGGACAGACCCTTGGAGTTGAAGGAAGAAAACCTCATAATCGAACTCTCTAGAAGTTTTTGGAAAATCCAAGTCTAAGATGCCTGGAATGAGATCATTTGGAAACTCGTAAATAAAATAGAATAAGAAACAAAATATCATATGCGTTTGCTTTTCTGTTTTGTGTCATTAACACGAATAGAATTAATGAACTGGTTTACATCCAGCGATGTAAGATGTCCACATTTAGCGGATAGCTTGCATGTGCCATTCAAGCACGTGAGAAACACTTACAGATTACGTTCTGCCAAGTGGGATCAGTAACATATGTTCTTGTAAATTGCGGGATGATTCTCATTCTGCCACTGTTTTTTTAATGCACGTGGAACTACCCATTTTCGTTTTTGCTTGCTCAAAGCAATTTGCCAATCTCTCTTGTGTCTTTTTTCTTTTTCTTTTTTTAACTAGAATGTGCAGACCAGTGAAAATGGTATAACAAAGTACCTATGGGTAGGGTGGAGCAAAAAGAAAAATTTAGTGTTAAGATACGTAATAAGCTATTTTATTGATTAATTTTATGCATTATTTGTAATCAGACAAAGTTGGACATCTTTAAAATTTTACAATGCTAAGTTATTTATCTTATGTGAAGATTAAAATCCTAATGAGAATAAGATTTAATTGGAATCAAATCACCATATTTTTTACTAATATAAGATGTAATTGTTTGGTAATTTTTTGACTCTTATTATAGCCTATTTTGAGATAACGACTATCTAAGGAAGCATAAATTTTGGAGATTTAGTTTGATTATTTGCAGTTGTAGTGTGGCTGAGTTTACATGTGTTGTGGGTCAAAGTGTTGTCGTTTTTGGTGTGAAAAATGACAGGTAACTTGTGACTCGACAGTTGTGATTTTTAGGGTAATGTTGGATCATTTTTGTAGCTGATTTTGTGGGATACAATTTTGATTTAATGCTGCAACTTTCCGTCAAGGTTTCACGACCTTATTGCTAGGTTCATCGTGAATCATGTGTGTTTTTTGCGGCTGTACATTCTTCTGTTTTGAATAACCATTAAGAGTTGTATTGTGTTGTTGATTGCGTTGATTTTAGCAACTGCGTATTCTCCATCTTTACATGACAACAGAGGGTTGTGTGATTGTTGATTTTGTGTGATTTTGGCAGCTGCATTTTCTTCTTTTTTAAACGACCATTGAGAGCAAGGCAACTGGTTTTTCTAGAGTTTATGTGAATCTTCGGTGGATGTTAGTTGTTTCCAGGGTTTCGTGTTTTATGTGGTAGGTTCGGTATTCGAAAAAGTACAATAATCACTCTCATTGAGATTTTTTTATATATAAAAGTCTCAAAAAAAGTTTAAAGACGATGTTTTCAGTATTAGTATGTGATTATTTAATTGTGAATGTAGTTTTTATAGTTATAATTGATTTTCACATATATTATGCCCATATAGAATGTGAGGATGACATAAAGATGTAACCCTTGTATTTGTGGATTTTATAGGGTACTGATAAGAATGTAGTCACCAAAGTGACCTTTCAGGTCAGTATTTTGGATTGTTCTGCTCACATGTTGGGGATGTCTCTGGCCTTATGTTTGGTTATTCTGGCCAAAGATATTGGCTTTACATAGGGTTTTGAGATATTCATAAAGGCATTAGATGGAGGAAAGTAGTTGCTTAAATGATCTATTCACAGGTGGTAGTGTCATGAGAGTTGATGGTTTGTACTTTGATCACTTTATGTAGGGGGTCTAATTATATACATTATGTATTCATCCCAAAGGTGTTTCATAATATGTGTGATTGGATTCTCAATAGCGATACTGTTTTAATGTTTTAAGTATCACTGTTATCCTACATTTATACTGATCTTTACATTGTCTTTTCTATTTTATAATCACCTTTTCTGTAAACAACAATGTTGTCACAATTGAGACCTTAAATGGTTTCAATTTCAAGAAGTGGAAGAAGGATGTGGAGTTTGCATTGGAGATGGCTGACGTCAGTATAGCGATGCACATCGAGAGATCTTCTCCACTTACGAATATCAGCTTAGAAGCTAATAAAGCAGCTATGACAGTCTGGGAGCAGTCAAATATGATTTGCTATTTCACCATCAAGAAGTCGATCCCAGATCATCTGCTGAGTGGATTATCGGATACGATTATAGCGAAGGAATTTATGGATAACATTTCCCAGAGATACAAGGTGTCTTCTTATATAGAGCAGAGCACCTTGATTAAGGAACTATTCTCCATGACGTATATGGGGGAAGGGGGCATTCGAGAGTACATTATTAGGATGGTACACCTGCAGACTAGGCTGAAAGCGTTTGATGCACCAATTCTTGATAATCTCATAGTGCATCAGGCACTAAACACTCTCCCTCGAGAGTTTGAGATGTTAGCTACCTCCTACATCCCTCAAGATGAGGCCTGGAACATCAATGCCTTATTTCCCAGTGCATTACAGCGGAGGATAAGATTAAAAATTCTCCTCATACAACTATGTTTGCAGCTGCCAAAGGCAAGGGGAAGGCTAAGCCCCAACAACATAAAGGTAAGGGTAAGAAATCCAATCCCTCTCCAAAGATTCAGATAGGACAGTCCATCATTGCTAAGGGGCCACATGACCTAAAGGGTATGAGGTGCTTCTTCTACAAGAAGAAGGGGCATAGGAAGGCTGATTATGAGAAGTACAAGCTGTAGAAGGTTAAGTAGGAACTGTCAGGTAACTCCTTGGCCTATATGATTCATGAATCTAATGTAGCTATAACCACATCAAGTTCTTGGTGGTTAGATAGTAGAGCTTCTAACCATGTTGCTTCCACAATGCAGGGGTTTAAATCCAAGAGAAGGCCAACTAAAGTAGAGGAGAAGATGATGGTTGGCAACAATAAAGAGGTGAATGTTTTATATATAGGAGATATAGGATTGAACCTTGATATGGGGCTTGTATTAGTTTTACGAGACACATTTTATATACTGTCTTTTAGACCGAACTTGATCTTTGTATCAGTTTTAGAGAAAGAAGGTTATCGTTTTATATTTGATACTTCAGTTGTAAATATTTCTATCAATATAAGACATATCAGAACTGCCTTCTTATCCTACCGATTGTACAGAATTTATCTTACTCTTAATGAAATGTATGCCTCTTCTTATATTGTAGAACCTATTACTCGAAAGAGAGCCTTCATAAAGGAAACATTGTACAACTTATGGCATAAACCTCTTGGTCACATTTCCAGAGAGAGGGTTGAGAGATTGATAAAGGATAACATTCTCCCAACTCTTGACTTCAGTGATCTAGAAATATATATCAATTGTTGTAGGGGAAATTTGACCAAGATAAAGAAAAATGGGTCAACTCGTACTTTTGGTTTATTGGACCTTATACATATAGATATTAGTGGTCCCTATATAGTCACGTTGTGCAATGCTAGATATTTTTGAATGTTTATAGATGATTGTTCTTGCTATAGCTATGTGTTCTTGCTTAAGGAAAAGTTTGAAGTTCTTAATAAGTTCAAGATCTTTAAGATTGAGGTTGAGAAAAGTCAAGTTATTGAAATTCCTAAGGAGAGAAAAGTCAAGTTAGTGGCTTATAGTTAAAAAGGGGCATCAATATGGTGAGATCAGTTGAAGGAAACTAGGAGAAGCGAGGGTAGAAATCTTATTTCTCTTATAGTGTGACGGGCGCTGTGTATAAGGCCCAGAAATGAATTCACCAAGGTATGGTTGACCGGCAATTACTAGTGATTTCGATTTCATGTATGCAAGTTGCAGCCTGCAATTTGAACTGAGGATCCTCACTTTCCTCCGTCTTATCACCGACAGTTTGCTTAGGGTTCCAAACTCAACAGTGGCAACTAAACACGAGGGTTGCGCTCGGATGAGGATGAAACAATTATTGAGGAGGATATTGCTACCACTAGATTATGAATAATATATCTTTGATGCTTTCCATCAATGCCATCAAAGAAATAAAAGTATTCATGATTATACTATAGAGTTTTTAAGGATGGAAGCTTGCAATTAATTGTCTAAAACCCAACCTCAATAAGTTGTAAGGTACTTAAGAGGATTGAAGCCAAGTATAAGAGATAAGATTGAGATCTAGATGGTGCTACAAGTTTAATATGCTAGGAATTTGGCTATAAAGGGACAATCTATGCTTAATAAGGAGTTTAAAAGGTATGGAAATGAAAATACTTTCTTTGAGAAAGGAAAAGAGGTGGTAAATGTAGCTTCTACACATAGTGGTAATGGAAAAAAACAACAATAATAGTAAAAATTCAATCTAGGTAGCTCCAATAACCTCTGAATCCACAAATCCTTATACAACCCTTCATAAGTGTTATAGATGTGATGAACCAAGTAATAAATCTAATGAATGCCCAAAGAGAAAAATAGTAGATATGGTAGAGCAATATTATGATGAGAGGAGAAACTATGTGCAATCGAAGAAGATGATTGGGAGAAGCAAGAGGAACAAGAAGATGATGCTTTTGTGGGAGTAATTAAAAGTTTAATGATATCTCACAAGGAGCAAGATGATTTAAAAAGATATAAAATTTTTCATATAAAGTATATAGTTCAAGAAAACTTATGTGAGTTGATTATTAATAAAGGTAGCCAAAACTATAATGTTGATGCAATGCATTTAGGTTAAAAAATTATTTTGGGTAAACCATGGTAATATTATGTTGATGCAATGCATTTACGTAAAAATAAATTTACCGATTTATGAAAGATGGGATTAAACATATCTGAGTACCTATAGGTAGGAAAAGGAGTGTGAAACCTAATATAAAGAGTAAAAAATATTAATTTCAAGTAGAAAATAATAACATAAAAGTTATGAGTGAGATAAACAAAATGAGGGAGATTCATTTATTAATTGTAAACGGGAAATACGTGAGAAAAAAAAGATGAAATTCTATTGGAAATCTAACCTATTTTAGAGGAGTTTGGGAATGTACTTCTTGATAATTTACCTATTAAATTGCCTCTTATGCATGATATTCAACACCATATTGACCTTGTTCTTAGAACTAATTTACCAACCTACCTTTACAACCATATAAGTCCAAAACAAAATGAGATATTAGAGAAGAAAGTATAAGAATTAATTAAAGAAGGGTCATGTTATGGAGAGCATAAGTCCATGTGATGTTGCTACTTTACCTATGCCAAAGAAACATCGTAGCTGGAGGATGTTTGTTGATATTAAGGCAATCAACAAAATTACTATTGGTACAATTATTCTACCCAAAGTTAAATGGTATGTTGGATCAATTGAGTGGAGCAATTATTTTCTCCAAAATTGATCTTAGAAGCAGTTATCACCAAATAAGGATAAGGCATGAGATGAATAGAAAGTTGCATTCAAGATAAAAGATGGATTATATTATATGAATGCTTAGTTTTATCATTCGAATTGACCAATGCATTAAGTAACTTCATGTGCCTAATGAACTAAGTGTTACAACCTTTCATAGGTAAATTTATTATGGTTTATTTTTATGACATCCTTATCTATAGCTAATTTATTGAAGAGCATGTTGACATCTTAGAAAGGTGTTTGAGAAGAGGAGTTGATGAAAATAACTTAAAGGCGATCGGTTAGTGGTAAGTGGTGAGTGAAGAGTGGCGAGTGGCGAGTGTTGAGTTAGTAAGCTGGCAATAAGGAGACATCCGGCGAAAAGAGCTTGTGATAAGAGGACAACAAAGAGGAAACCTAGAGGTGAGGAGGAAAAATAGCTAGAGAGGAGATGATGGAAAGAAGACTGGAGAGGTACAATGAGGAGACGATTAAAAAAAGAGTTAGGATGAAGAGACAACAAATTAATGGAGAGAAGAGCTTATCAGTTAAGGACAATTAAGAGAAGAACTGTAGGTAATTATAATGGGCAAACTTTTATGTCACAGGTCACCAAATAGTGGGCCAAAGAAGAATTATGGCAAAAGTTAAGTGAAAATTTGGGCCACTTAATGGTGAAAATTATAATCATCTTTTGTGTCTCGGCTGACGATAACATTGTCTCTTGATAAGAGTAAGTAAGGAGAGAGCCCAATAGTTATGGAAATATTACCAAATGACCCTGTTCATCTGTCTTCAACTTTGTTTATGTCTGGTCTACCTTCTAGTGTTAAGTGTGTTTTGTCTAATCGTATACAAAATCTAGTTGAAATTACCTATGTTTTTGTAGAAAATCATGTTTGTGAGTCTTCTTTACCTTTGTTAAGTCCTTACAGTATCTATTCTTGTGATCGTTCTTAGAAAAAAAGGATACGTACTATTTTATCTACATCTAGACCAAAAGTTAAAGAAATAATTCAGAGTTCCAGATTGGAATAGTGTGGCCTTAGGCATACTACAACAGAACAATACATAAAGCTTGAGATACTAAAGGAGTTGATCTCTCTCTAAAGAGAACACAACCATACACATTTACATGTCGGAGCTATACACTATGTTCTCACACTTCATAAAAGAAAGGGAATACCTACTATAGCTAAGATATCTTTTCTAGACACTGCCTATATAATGTACCAAAATGCCTTGATTAGTAATTTGCTAACTACTCTCAACAATGGAAGTGTCATTAACAATAGAACCTGATTTCAACATCAGACTGGGTGATCCCACTTTGTTTGAATGACTGCAAGTTCAGATTCAGATCATTGGAGCAAATCAAGATCCTATAGCCATCATGACTACCTTACATCACCAGATGATCTATCGTCTACAGAATCATGCATTAGACCTCAACTTTCCAAATTCTACTTCGAATGCTCTTTATATGGTTGTTGATCATTCCAATGATCTGACTATTATCATCCAGATCTCGAAGCAATTACCAACTGTGGAGCTTGAAAAGTTGATGCCTACTAAATAGATCACTAATTACTAGAAGGTGTTCCACACGCCCCACTTATACTCTTTTCATACAATCACTCCTCTAATTCTGAAGACATTAAAATATGGAACGGTGAAGTCCATCTATGCAACGCCCAACGAAGATCCATCTGGAACTTCTACATTTGGGGCTATCTTTCTGATCCAGCATGTATTTTCTTATACAAAAGGTAAATTTGGCCCTCCTATCCATTATTTTAAATCTAATGGAGATCTGTCTATGTAAGCTATCATTGTGGACACTTTTTATGGGACGTTGACCCATCTATGTGCGAACCTAACTGTGAAGTCTGTCTCAACCCTCGTGGTATGCCTTCTTAATAGTATCGTCTATACAAGGATGACTCAGATCTAGATGATTCCCGCAAATCTAGTGGTCTATCCACAAAAAGAATCAAACCTAAATCTCTTCGTGAGATACTAAAATCTTCTACCTATCAGCCTAAGCTAGCAATTCTTGTCATTACTCCTACTCCTATACCTTATATGATGGTTAAGCCATACGAAGAAGAGCTTCCTACTCTACACAGGAGTACAAATGAAATAACTAAGGCTATCTCTAACCCTTATATTCCAGCACAGGAATCACTTCACAAGAAATACTTGTTTCAAATCCTTCTGATGAAGTTCTTAACTGGCAAACATCAATTGCAGTAGCATAGAACAAAGTCCTTAGAATAATTGATTCCAAGCTATATGGAATCAGTCAACAGACTTATGCTACTTAACATAAAGTTGACGATGTCTCTAAGTAGATCCAACAGTTGTACCACTCAGACAAAGCTTAGATCCATCAACTTGACACTGATCTTGAACATTACATTGCTACACAGTATTTTGGATCTGACTTCGACATCAAAACTAGAGAACTCAGGAAGATACAAGGACTTGTGCAACAAATGGAAGCTGATATGCAATCTGTACAGTCTAAGACTGTATATGGCTCATCCTCTTCAGTATTTCCAAATATATAGCCAGTATACACTCCTCCTCTATATCAGACGTATCTAGAAGAAGCTGACTATTCAAAGGTTTTCAAGTTCAATTATCCTTTGATTAGATAATAGATACATCCTCAGGCAGCTCAAGCAAAACCTAAAAAGCCAAGTCAAAACCAAAGCCTGAACAAGTTCCTGAGCCATCACCTTCATATACTAAACCTAAACCATTTTACCTGTAGAGTAAACCGTTACAAATTGATACACCTTCCAGTTCTCCACCGAAGTCTTAACCTTCCACCTCTACTGGGAAGGACAAACCGCCTCTGATAGAGTTCAAAGCAAGTCTTGCACCTACATCTGTTGTAGAAGATTCCTCTACTCAATCAGATAATTTACAAGCTTGTTCTGAAGCCTCTTTCCTAACATTTGAAATCTCTGCAACAATTTCTAAGTCATCATCTGAACAGATTTCTAAATCAACTTTTGATTTCTCAGCATAACTAGTTGATCTATCAGACTTAGCACAAGTTCTGATGACTATGCCTGAACTTACTGAAGTTGCATCATATATAAGTGAAGCAAAATCTACAAGTACTAAACCTTTTAGACCTGCACCAGCACCACAACCAGCACTAGCTTAACTAGTTGCACAGACCAAGCCTACTTCAAGACCTTGGTTTACTTTTGACGATCTTCCCCTAAAGAAATGGAGAGATCGCTTGCATGAATTTGATGCATGGATAGATCTTCAAATGACTCAACCGAATAATCCTTTACATGATTTTTTTTCCGAGTTTACTTCTCATTTGGCTGGTACTATGCGATATTAGTGGCAAAGTATTGGCGACTATCGAAGACTTCAGTATATACAAGTCATTACAACTGGAGCTCTTCTTGGAATCACTCATAAAGAATTCATTGGTGACTTTCAACTTATAGATAAGTAGATCCGTTAAGAGTATTTTTGCAATGAAATGCTGTTCACTTGACAAGCGTGATCTACAGAAGCATTTTAAACGTATGACAGAAAGTTATTATCTTTTAAATGGATGGAATGATGTTAATCTTTGATATACTTTTATATCATCCCTTTCAGATCAATTGTAGCCGGAGCTACAATAGACCATTGTTTCTTTACAAAGGAATATTGCTAATATATCTCTTGGAGAAATCTACAACTTGCTTTAGCTTCTCTTGATAAGTTGTGTGATCAATATGCCTTATTCAAGAACATCGTTAAAGGTGGTCCTCTTCTCAAACAGGCTTGCAAGAAGCCTTATCTTCAGATTAAGTGCAAAGAAAAAAAGAACTATGATTGTAGCAACAAGAAGAAATCTCATCACAATCATGTCTATCATCGACGAAAGTTCTGCAAACAAATGGAAGGATACAAGCCTTTAAGGAAAACTTATGTGAGAAAAGATGGAACAAAACGAAAGTTTGTTCGATTCTTCAAGAAGAAATCCTATCATTCTCAAAAAGCTGATCAATGTTTTCTCTATGGACAACCAGGACACTTTGTACGAACCTGTCCTCACAAAAGCAAGAAAGATGTCAAGTTATTAAAGCATATGCAATCAATTTTGCCTATTTATTCTCTTAATAACTTTGAAGATCTTATTGAGGAACAATCCACTGAAGATGAAGAAACTCAATTTGTTGTTTCTGTTACGATGGATCCTCTGAATCTTCTATCTCTTTAAAAGATGATTCTCCATACATGCTACAACAAACTTGCATAAAGATAAATCGTACTCCAATACAAAGACCATATATCCAAATCCAACTCTTCAGAAAAGACAAATAAGATCGACCCATTAAAGCTATTGGATTTATGGATACTGGACCCAACTGTCAGATTATAAAGCCTAACATTTTACATTTTGAAGCATGGACCTCACATGATGAGTACTTTACTGCTGCAGATGATAGTTCATTTAAGATTGGGCTTATTACAAAGAGAAAGATCGGGATACAATTCTTTCCACAGTGTACAGTTTAGATTAAAGTGCTTGGCAACAATCTACTAGCCCAGATATTCTCATTAGTGTGGATGTATACAACAAAGTCTCACCTTTACAGATCCTACCCACAAGCCTCAAGTATTGATCATTTTACAGTCCCTACACTGAAGTAAAAAATGTGTTTCAACTTTCTCAAGTTCCTACACCATATACCTCATTGCGAGATAAACTGTTAAAATACTGTCCTAAATCACATAAACATTTTCTCATCCATATCCTCTTTGAAAAAATGCTGACTTTTTCATAAGTCTACCTTTCAAAAAGAATGAGGATATCAATCCTACAAAAGCTATACATCTAGGGATGAACCCTGATGACCTTAAGCTCGCACAAGATGAGTGAGTTATCCTTCTGAAGGAAGGATTAATTGAGCCCACAAAGTCATATTGGGCTTGCCAAGATTTCTATGTGAACAAATGTTCAGAGCAAACAAGTTTCCTTTTCCCAAGATCAGTACGTAGGTACTATTTTTAAAAGATGTTGTTGTCTTTTCCAAGTTTGATCTTAAGGCAGGATTTTGGCAATTGGGTATCAACCTAACTGAGTGGTAAAAATGTCATTCTGCATTCCCAATGCATAATACTAGTGGATTGTTATGCCATTTGGGCTTAAAGTTGCCCCATCACTATTTCAAAGAACTATGACCAAGATCTATAGGCCTATCCTCAACAATACGATCATTTACATTGATGACATTCTCCTGTTCTCAAAGACCCATGAGAAACATCAGGCTTTACTCCAACAATTCTTGGATCTTACTCAATAGTATGGAATCATGCTTTCAGCCTCTAAAAGCATCACTAGTATAAAGGAGATTGAATTTCTGGGTATGCATTTTAAAAAGGGATTCTATCAGCCTAGTCCACATATTGCACAAGAGTTGTTATACTTTCCTAATGAGCATCTCACTGTGAAACAAATACAACAATTCCTTGGGATTGTTAATTACATCCGTGAGTTCATACCACACGTGACAACTTACACTTCATGCTTATCTAAGTTACTGAAAAAGAACCCACCACCTTAAACTTTAGAACAAACGAAGGCCATCCAACATTTAAAGCATATTTGTCAAGACCCTCCACCCCTAAAGATTCCTGATAAGGGACAATACATTTTACAAACAGATGCTAGTGACAATTATTGGGGTGCTATGCTTCTAGAAGAAGTCAATGGCAATCGTCATTATTGTGGTCATGCAAGTGGACAATTTTAATCATCTAAATACCATTATCACATTAGTTATAAAGAAATCCTAGTTGTTAATAAAGGTATTAAAAAGTTTGCTTTCCACCTCACCCCTTATCATTTTGTCATTGAAATTGATAACACTTCCTTCCCCAAGATTCTTGATCAACCCAAGAAACATCTTCCCAACAGTCAATTGCTTCATTGGCAGGAATGGTTTTCTCGCTATAAATTTTCCATCCGCCATATCAAATGTCACCACAATACAATTACTGATTTTCTTTCTCGACTTGCCAAGCCAATCTTGTTTCTTTCATCCCCTCTGAACCATTTTATTCCTCTTTTTTGGCTAATGGAGTTTCCCAAGTTTGTAAAATATAAAAAAGATTTTCCCTCTTAGTTTTCTAGTATTCCAAAAACTTTTATAGGCCTTTTTCCCCTTCTTCATCAAAGTCTGTTTTATTACCTTCATCTTACACTTCTCACATTTGTTGTTTTACCTACTCCTGGTCATTTTTTATGCTTTTACCCCTTACAAACTAATGTATCATCTCTATGATACTCTTGGGCTTTGTTTGCTCTATATGCTTATTCTATATCTTTATCTCCCCTCTATGTTTATCACCACCTATCTGATCCTACAAATGCCAATTCTCTTTTATAGACTTTCTTAGAATGGTTTCAACCCCTTTCCAATGGTTAAATGATGGAGGAATAATTGGTACAAGAAGAGCAATATCTCTAAAATACGGACCAAGGGATGTACAAATATTGGATGGAAGTAAGCTCGAGAATTGGTTGAGTTGGTCTAAGAAAGAATGTAAATCTGCCATTATTTGTGTGCATTCTATAGACTAATCAAGGGTGGTTCGTCAATGCTGAAGGTGATTTAGTGTGCATAGATGTCTAGAAGTACTCATATAGTAAGGACGATGTATGATATAAATAGCATAAACTTTGTGATCAATTAAAGCAGTGTCCAATAAGTGATAATGAGTCAAGATTTGAGATATGTCTACACGTCATTTGGAAAGGGGTTGAAACCATTCTAAGAAAGTCCATAAAAGAGAATTGGCATTTGTAGGATCAGATAGGTGGTGAATGTTGAAAGGGCTCCCTCTAATGTTATCAACATTCGAGCCGGTGAAGTTCTTTGCCCTACATATCGACATTCTACAGTTTCAAGCATACCATCCAGACCTATCCAAGAGCCCAATTCTATTTCTAGCCTATGATTTTCTATATGGAATGTAACTGATATTGCCCACATTCTTGAACAAATTTACAATGACATGGCCTTAACAGATGACTCTGATTCTGATAATGACCTCACTTTAACACTTTAAAGTGGGGCTCGTCTTTTTAGGAGTTTACTTTTGAGTTCTTAATGAAAGAGAATCTTTGTAGCCCACAAACTACTATGTAAGATTCCTTCTTATCATCATACTGCTTGCTTTTTAGAAAGTTGTTTACTTTTTTAAAGTAGTTTTGTTAAAGGCGTGATTATTGTACTTAAAGTTGCTTTCTTTTTTAAAGTTGTAATCATTATGTCTCTTGAGAGTTTTACTTTCATGCTTTTGCTTTGCCTATAAAAGCAAGGTTTCTCATTCATTGTAAGCACAACTAAATTTGAAGAAGTTTGATTTCAATTAATATTAGTTTGGGTGTTTTCCATTTTCTCTAAGCTCTTCCTCTCCTGAAAGCTTAAATCTTGAGTAATGTTATTATCTGTCATTACACAGAGACAAGTATGCTCTACACTAGCCTCTTCTGAGAATCTTGTATATTAGAAAGTTTACGACAGTCTATGACTGCATAAAACAATTCTGCTGTGAGATTAGAGTTTAACGGGGAAAGAGTGTAGGTACTGTTACTACTATTGTTCCAAAAGGGGAAAAAAGTTGTGAGAGTGTAAGATTCTAAAGAGGAAATCTGAGAGTTGTTGTGCATCCTCTAAATCTTCTATCTCTTTAGAAGATGATTCTCTATACATGCTATAGCAGACCTTATTCCTCTACCCAATAAGATAATTTAGAAGCTTGTTCTGAAGCTATTGTTAGAACGACACTTTCATTGCTGAGAGTAGTCAGCAGAGTACCAATCAAGGCAATTTGGTACGCTGTGTAAGTAGTGTTTAGAAGAGATATCCTGACTGTAGCAGGTATTCCCTTTCTTCCATGAAGTGTGAGAACAAGGCGTATAACTCCAACATGTAGATGTGTATGGTTGTGTTCTCTAGTTGTATACGTGATTTGGTATGCTTTCCTTTCACAAGGCCTTTTGGTATCAGAGCCACCAGGTTACGACTTGGGTCACCCCAAATCGCGAGTTCGAATCCCAGTCATGCAATTTAGGAATGGGACTCGTAGTACCATTGCGTCAGAATTGCGCAAGTGGAGTGCAATGGTTGTATAAGTGATTTGGTATGCTTTCCCTTCACAGGGCCTTTTAGGGGGCTCAGTGATTCTGGCCTTCCTATCCATTATTTTAAATCTAATGGAGATCTAGTCTTTGTAAGCTATCATCGTGGACACTTTATATGGGATGTTGACCCATCTATGTGCTAACTTGACTGTGAAGTCGTTAGACCTGAGCTTTGTATGAGTGGTATAGTTGTTGGATCTGCTTAGAGACGACGTCGACTTTATGTTAAATAGCATGAGTCTGTTGATTGATCAATTCTTCTAAGGACTTTGTTCTGTGCTACTGTGGACTTTCTTAGAATGGTTTCAACCCCTTTCCAAATGGCGTGTACACATGTCTCAAATTTTGACTCATTATCGCTTATAGGTCTTTTGGGGGACTAAGTGGTATCAGAGTCACTAGGTTTCGGCCTATATCGCCCCACGTCGCGAGTTCAAATCCTAGTCATGCAATTTGGGAATAGGACTTGTAGTATCATTTCGTCAGAGTTGTGCAAGTGGAGCGTGGTGGTTGTTTAAGTGATTTGGTAGACTAAGCCTTCACGAGTCCTTTTGGGAAAAAAAGGTCTGTAACAATTTTTAAAGTAATAGAAAACAAAGGAGGAAAATGTTTTTTATATTTTGCAAACTTGGGGTCGCCCCACGTTGTGAGTTCGAATCTCAGTCATGCAGTTTGAGAATGGGACTCGTAGTACCATTGCGTCAGAGTTGCGCAAGTGGAGTGTGGTGGTTGTATAAGTGATTTGGTATACTTTTCCTTCACAAGGTCTTTTGGGGACCAGACTAGTAGAATTTATCTTTGAAATGCATAACCAGAAATTCAATCTCCTTTGTAGCAATGATGCTTTTAGAGATCAACTCCTTTGGTACCTCAAACTTTACGTATTGTTTTGCTATAGTATATCTAAGACCACACTGTTCCAATCTGAAACTCTAAATTAACTAACCATAGTTGTCCACAACTTTTGAGTAAGTAGATATATAGGTTTCAAGAAAAGAAAATTCAACAATCATCTAACAATAATTAGACATTAACAAATAACCTTTACCATGCCTTAATTAGCATAAACATGTTTCGCTAAACTAAAATTTGTTATTAGTTAAGTAAGTTTGGTTGATGGTTGACTTTATTCAAGAAGGAGAGTATTAAAGCAATGGTAAAAGTTGCTTATCAAATTTTAAAAATAGTCTTGTTATAAAAAATTACAAAGAAAAGATCAAGTATATTAATAACTTTCCCATGTTTTTACAAGCCGAGAAGACTGGTACACCAGTGCGAAAATGAAAAAGGAAAGATAAGCACTGCCCATTAAACGCCTCCAACGGCTCTCTAGAGAGCACATTACCTCATGAGTAACGTCACCGTTGATGAGTCGGAAATAGTAACCCTGAAATTAGAGGAGTATAATCTACAGTAGAAGTGACCACTTTAGACAGAGAGAGATAAATAAAAAGCTGGGAGGAAGGGACTCTCCGAGAAAACCTCATACTGGAAGTGACTTCTTTTCAACTCCCGAGGTCTCTCTCACACAAATAACACACACGCACTCTCTTTCTCTCTCTTCCGGTTAGTGAGTGAGTGGTGGCACTGAGCGCACCAACCTCCATTGTCTAAGGAGATCACGCACGCACAGGCGATGAGTTTCAATTCGTTTCCTTTCGAAGATACTTAGATAACAGTATCCAATAAAGCGCTCTCTTCACTTTGCACGCTTTTTGGTTTTTACCGAGACGAAGCAAAGCCCAACCCAAGTGAGTGTCAACTGAACATCAGCTTCAGATCAAAGCCTGTCGTGTCTAGGACTTGAAAAAGACTTCGACTTTGACAAGTTCCCGTCAGAATACGAATTGGGTAGTATCGAGTTCGTGGATATTCTGGATCCACCTGCAATGATGAATGATGGGTCGTATAATCTGGCGGAGATCTGGCAGTTTCCGTTGAATGGTGGCGGCCGGAGTCAGTTTGGGCAGAGCTTGGGTCAGTATGAGGATTCAAGTCGAGACATTTCCGGTGATGATCCGGTGAGTTCGGAGCAGATAGGACGTCATAATGGTCCGAGAAAACGGCGTGATTTGGACGATGATTCGGCAAAGGGTGTTTCTACAAGCAATGGCAATGAAAATGGAACGGTATTTGGATTCGTTTGTTTATTTCAATCAATGTGGGCTGATCTAACTTCTTGTTCCCAAAACTATCTCCTTTTCCTTTTCCTTTTCCTGTTTTTAATGAAGACAAAGTTTAATGTTGGTTAAGTAAGAGCTTCCTCTCGGCTTTTGACTTGGTGGTGGTTATTTTCAGAAGCTTTTTTAAGTCTTTGTTGTTCCATTGAACTGCTGATCTAACTTGGCTATGATGGTCAATTAAGTTGACTCGTTCAATTTCTGTCTGTATGTGGGAATTGTGGAACTGTGAATTTGAAAAGCTAGTGGAGAGTAGTTGTTGACCAGCTTGTGATGTGAATTGCAGAGTGATTGTGATCCAAAACGGCTTAAAACACCGGGAAGTAGAGATGAGCATTATGATTCTAAAGCTGAAACCGAACCCGGTTCAGGCAAGCATGTGGAACAGAATGCTAAACCAACTGAGCCACCTAAACAAGATTACATCCACGTAAGAGCAAGAAGAGGCCAAGCTACTGATAGCCATAGTCTAGCAGAAAGAGTAATTTTCGTTAATCCTCTTAATCTGACTTTTATTTGATGGAATTATATTGGGAAGCCTTCGGGGATTTCTGTGTTTATTTACACTTGAAAGATGTCCTATTATAATCAAGGTAATTGGTGAGATTAATGATAACTATTGTGTGGACAGGCTAGACGAGAAAAGATTAGTGAAAGGATGAAAATTCTCCAGGATCTAGTACCTGGCTGTAATAAGGTATGGTATTTCTATTTCTTGAGCTTTTCTTAGTCATGCTAGTCTGTTCCTGATAGTCTGGTTAGATAATTTGAGTTCTTTGATGGATATTTTAATACCTATATCGTATTAAATTACAAACAAGGTTATAACTTTGGTCAACAAGAATGTTCAATTCTGCTACCTTGCTGGTGGTGTTTTGAAAGGATATATTGGTGATTTGCATTCATTCTCGTTGTACGTTGGCCTAAAGTCCTGTTTGCTAAAGTAGGTTCTCTGATGCAGGTTATAGGCAAAGCACTAGTACTTGATGAGATTATAAATTACGTTCAGTCACTACAACGTCAAGTAGAGGTAATGATCCTTATTTCTCGTGGAATGAGCATACTGATTTTTCTCCTTTTGTCCCTTCTTATATTGAAATTAAGTCTTACTTTTAATTGGAAATTGTAGTTTTTGTCTATGAAACTTGAAGCAGTGAATTCGAGAATGACTCCTGGGATTGAAGTGTTTCATGCAAAAGATGTGAGTTGCAATATTTCAATTCACCATTGACCCTCTTTTGATTTCATTTGGATTTGATTGCTAGCGTTGGCATCAGTATGTCAGCGTATTTCTTATATGCTTTGTGGGTGATCATTATTTTAATTGGTTGCTTCATGTAAAATTTAAAATTTTCATCAAAAGTAGCTGTTTGATGAATGTTTGGTCCTGGCTGAAAAATACTAACGTGGGAAAGAGGGACAAAGACACCTTCACTACTATTTTTTCCAAGAAATTTGACCAAGCTGTGATGAACATTGATCAAGCTTTGGTTTATGGTCTAGAATGAGGTCTTTTGAGAATAGTGAGTACATGACTGATGTGTCTTTCTGCGATGCCAAATAAAAATGTCTCACTATTTTTGTCAAGGTCAACATTGATTGATGGCATGATTTTAACAGTTGACGGAATTTTATCAATCATATATT
>JAOQMR010000001.1:3284108-3295885 GCA_027563865.1 Erythroxylum pelleterianum
TTGCTGGAGATTAATTGTTTCAGGGCAATTCTATATCAACTACAAAGTACAACTTCTTTACCTTCTTACCAAAAGGGCTGTTTGAGCAGGTAAGCTAATATTTGGAAAAGGAAAGTTTGCTAAATTGGACTCTTTTTTTTTACCCTTGTGTAATGTTGATTGTGCTCTTGGTTTAATAATGTTTTTAAACATTGTAATTATTGATGAACTGACATCAAGAATGAATTGATTTTGAATTTTCCAAAATTTTTACTTACAAAAGCATCACTAGTGTAAGTGATTGAGCTCAAGTTCTGTATGGTAAAGTAGTTTCCTCACCTTCCTGTTATTTTAATATCTGAGCCTTTTTCCTGATAGTATATTCTGTTTGCATTCACAGTTCAGGCGCGTGGCCAATTGTTACTTTTTGTTGATCTCAATCTTATCAATGACCCCAATCAGGTATGCTGGTCACACTCATTATTTCTGCTAACACTTGATATCATGCTTGCTATACAGACATGTCTTACATTGTGTATTTGCCAAGTTGTTGATGCTGATAGATTTCCCAACATTTTCCAGGAAAGCTTTTATGGTCAATGATGGTGTGTGATCTTTTGAGTTTAATTATCATACTTTTAGAACATCATAAGACTTACAGGCCAAATTGTACTTTGTTCTTTTCATGCACCGATGTTCTAAAGCATTTAGAAAGTGGAAATAAGAAGTCAATATTGTCGTGATCATGATTTTTATGATTTTTATATGACCATTTGTTCTAAAGTCTGTCTGCAGTATAATTTTTATGTTTGCAGCAGATATGTAAACTTGACATACATTTGTGTGTTGTATTTAAGATATTTTCTGATCATGCAGCCCAGTCAATCCAATTACCAATGTCGTCCCTCTGAGCTTGGTGCTCTTAGTGTCTCTTATTAAGGAGGCATTTGAAGACTGGGTAAGTATTGCCGTTCATTATGATTGTTGCATTTTTGATCTTCTCTTTATGGGGAAAAAGTTAATAGTGAATTTATTTATCTGTTTCAACTTGATGATTCTTTTTCTTTTTCTTTTTTGGAGGATGAGGGTTTGAAAGAAAATTATAATTCAGTAGGGAAATTGCTTATTTTCTCAGTTGTTCTTTTATTTCCTCTTTTATGCACAACAGAAGCGGTTTCAGAATGATATGGTGATAAATAATAGTCCCATAGAAGTTCTGCAAAATCAAAGGTGGGAGACTCTTTCCTGGAAGAAAGTGCAGGTTGGAGACATTGTCAGGGTGAGTATACTGAATTCCTATTAATATTTCTCCTGTTGTTGATTGAATTTCGTTAATAACATGGTTGTCTAGGATGTTAAATAAAATATTTGCAAACTTTCATACAGTTATTTTGTCTTAATTATTTATCAGACGTGAAGCTGAATTTCTTTGTGTTTCAGGTTAAGCAGGATGGATTCTTTCCTGCAGATTTACTATTTCTTGCGACTACAAACCCTGATGGTGTCTGCTACGTTGAGGTTTTCTTTTCCCATGCTGTTTAAGCCATTATTGTTCATGTTGTTGCATAAAAAGCATAACTTTTTTTGCTAGATCATATCACCTTCTTTTCTTTTTCCATTTTCTAATTTTTTTCATTGCCAGACATCAAATTTAGATGGGGAAACAAATCTGAAGATCAGAAAGGCATTGGAAAAGACCTGGGATTACTTGACTCCTGAGAAAGCTGTGGAATTCAAAGGTTGAGTCTAGGTTTAGAATATCGAAATATAGGGGTATATATGCCTCCAAAATCACATTGAAGTACCACAGAGCAGCAGTTAATATGAAGCTATTTCTGCATCTGTTTTAAGCTTCTTTCTGCTAACACTCTCAGCTTCGTCACCTTACATGTTTAATATGAAATAGTAAAGTATCCTGGGTTGGTGAAATTGTTGAATAGGCTTTGCTAAGAGTTTATATCTAAAATTTTGCACACATTCCATGTTTACCTTTAACGTGCCATCTTTCTTTTATGTCACAAGCATTCTTATATTACTTTATTAATGCAGGTGAAGTGCAGTGTGAGCAGCCTAACAATTCATTATATACATTCACTGGCAATCTTATTATTGATAAACAGACATTACCTCTCAGTCCAAACCAACTTTTATTAAGAGTAAGTCTTAATTATATTTCCCACTTATAAACATTTAGTTCTATAACTCTCAGCTTTCTTCAATCAGGATGGAATAATTTCCTTGAATGATTCTAAGCACAAACTTGAATCCGTGCTCTGCATGGGGATTTACGTCATATTTCTTGTACATTTGTTATGGTTTGATGATTTGACTGATCTTGGTATGGTGCGCTTCTAGGGATGCGGTCTCAGGAATACAGAGTACATTGTAGGGGTGGTTGTATTTACAGGTCACGAAACAAAGGTTTGTTGTCAAAATATTGATTTCTCATTGTTTTAGTGCTTGTTGTCAAATTCGTGAACATCTTTGGTAGAATGATAACCTTGATATTACTTTCTCGTTATTCTTCATAAGTTTCCTTGTTTCATTGTGTGAGTACCTAGACATTCGAGTGTCTTGGTTTGTAGAAAGTTAGAGCATAGTAGGTTTATATCTGTGCCATAATGCAAGAAAAGTCAATTACTTGCAATTTTGACATCATATTCTGGCTGCTTACTTTGTTGCTGACATGTAGTTACTGGTTTATGGCTGTTTGGAATCTTGCAGGTTATGATGAATTCAATGAATGTTCCTTCTAAGAGAAGTACATTGGAAAGGAAACTTGACAAACTTATACTCATTCTTTTTGGAACACTCTTCATTATGTGTTTTATTGGAGCCATAGGCAGGTGAGTAATGGGTAAATTGTCAATTTCTTTTTACTTCTGCTCTTTGGATTTCCCCCCCTCAAACTTGCTACCTCGTGCCTTTGTTAGATTTCTTGCATGATAATGTTTTATGCTTCACAATATTATGCAGTGGTGTATTCATTAGTCGAAAGTATTTCTACCTAGGACTTGAGAAAGGTGTGGAACTGGCATTTGACCCTAGCAATCGATTTGGGGTAATACATGCTGTCTGCCTACATTTGTAAATTTTTGATTCTCTTTCCAGCCTTTTTTTGAACTTTATGTTTTATATATTCTAGGTTGCTGCTCTGACCATGTTTACCCTGATCACACTATACTCTACAATAATCCCCATCTCGTTATATGTTTCCATTGAGGTCAGTCTCCAGGCCAGTTTCATGCAGTTTGCGATGACATTGTAGATTACCTGTTTTGGAATGTGCCATTTTTTGTTGATCAATTTCAATATCATGTCCAGATGATCAAATTTATTCAATGCACTCAATTTATCAACAAGGACTTGCATATGTTCCATGCTGATACCAATACACCTGCATTGGCAAGGACTTCAAATTTGAATGAGGAACTTGGACAGGTGAGTTAATGTCAAACAACCTTTGATGTTACTATTTATGGTCATGTAGCATTTTTTTTTGGCTGGATGTGATATGTCCATTATGTTGGAGGTGATGAATATGGCTGTTTGAATTGCTTTAAATTGGTTGTACTTCATCATCCACTCGTCTGGTATTTTTAATTGATGTTTTTTTCAGGTGGAATATATCTTTTCTGATAAAACAGGAACTTTAACAAGAAATTTGATGGAGTTCTTTAAGTGTTCTATTGGAGGTGAAATTTATGGAACTGGTATCACAGAAATTGAGCGGGGAGGGGCTCAAAGGAGCGGCATGTCTATCCAGGAAGTATGATTCCTGTCATTTATATAACATTGAGCAGAACAAGTTTATGTGTATGGATAAAGATACTATACTGCCATCATTACGTTTATTAGACTTGCTCTTAATAAGATTTTCTTGGTCTTCTTGAAGGTGCCTAGATCAGCCAATGCAATTCATGAGAAGGGTTTTAATTTTGATGATCCTAGGCTTATGCGAGGAGGTTGGAGAAATGAAGCTAATCCTGATCTCTGCAAGGTATTATATTTTTTCGAGGACTATTTTGTACTTTTGATATTTATTGGGCCCTTCAGAAAAGCATTTGTAGAAGCCAAGGTTATGATATTTTACTCCGATTAGAATTTATAATTGCTGATGGAAGTATTACATGTTACTTTTTCAGTGTGTGTGGATATTTTGTGATTTGATTAAATGATCTAGGAAAATTACAATCACGGTCAATATTTTTTTTCCCAATGTGTTTTGTGGTTGTAGTTGTCTATTTCTATTGTTCTGCATGGGAGTTTGTGATTGTAGTTATGTCTCGGTTGGAGACTTACACTTTTCTGCAAAAGTTTGTAAGCCAAGAAACTGAACATTGACGGGAAAAGATACTTCTCGACTTCTCGTTGTTTCAATCCTTGCTGATGCTTAGACTTACGATTTGTTTTGGTTATGACATTCATTTCTCATTGAAACTTCACTAATTCTATGATGAGTGTCAAGGTCCTCCCCTTTTCATTTGAATTTGATACATTAATATAGTGGTGCAAGTGAATTACTGCCGCCAAGTAGAACGAACATTTTAAGCACCACTTTTTACTTTCCTATGAAAATTCTTTGTTTTTGTTCAGAACGTGTTAAATAAAAAGCGTATGGTCTTGAGTGTCCTTCTGGCATACTTTTATTGTGTATTATGATCTGTAATTTTTGGTGCGTTAAATTTTATTTCTGCCATTATACAGGAATTTTTCAGATGCCTTGCTATATGTCATACTGTGCTCACTGAAGGCGACGAGTCCCCTGACAAAATCACTTACCAAGCTGCATCTCCTGATGAAGCTGCTTTAGTTACTGCTGCAAAGAACTTTGGATTCTTTTTCTACCGGTTTGTGATCTTGTTATACCATCTTGTGCTTGCCATTTTTAATTCTTCCCTTTACTTTAAAAGACTTCTATATCTACCAAAACAACTTTGATTTGATACCAGTTACGTTTTAAAAATTTTGCATATCTTGAGTCTAAGAACTAGTTCTTTTTTCCATTAGACGTACACCTACCATGATATACGTTCGTGAATCTCATGTTGAGAAGATGGGTAAAGTTCAGGATGTAGCGTATGAAATTCTTAATGTTTTGGAGTTCAATAGGTAAGCACAAACTTTTATTTGTCCAACATTCATTTATCATCTCATTCTGAATAATACTGACATCTTTTTTTTCTTTGATGTTATAGCACGAGAAAGCGTCAGTCTGTTGTTTGTCGTTATTCCGATGGTAGACTTGTCTTGTACTGCAAGGTATCATTTTTCTTAAGGATTGTTGATTCTATATGTTTGGTTGTCCCTGGGGAAGGTGCTTAGCCCTCAAGGGAGGAGGATGCGATTCAAACCTGAGACCTTGTTCTGGGCTGGAGAGCCTGCACTGCTGGGTCCTCTGGTTCTTTTTGAGTTGATGCTTTTGTTGGCTTGGAAATAACACTTGTCAGGAAACCTTTGTTTAGGGTGCTGATACTGTGATTTACGAAAGACTGGCTGGTGGAAATGATGGCATTAAAAAGGTAACCAGGGAACACTTGGAACACTTTGGATCTGCTGGACTACGTACTCTTTGCCTAGCCTATAGGGACTTGAATCCTGAAGTGTATGAAAGCTGGAATGAGAAGTTCATCCAAGCAAAATCTTCTTTGAGGGATCGTGAGAAGAAGCTAGATGAGGTATATACTGCCTGAGAAAATGTCTTTTCCATTAGATTTATTCTATTGCTATGTTTGTTGAAAGATGTTATCAATTATGCTATTGTTACTTGCTAAATCATTTAGTGAGTAGATTTTAAAGAAACATCACAAAATGTGTTTATTCATTGTTGACTTATCTTTCATGTTTAAAACATTTCTTTCGCGGTTGTTGTACCCATTGCTTATTAGAAATCTTCTGATAGTAGAAGTAATGGATCATGTTCTGAAATTAGATGATTTTAGGAGGTAGTTTTTTCTAAGCATACTGTTCCTGATGCTGTTTCTAATTTACTATTTAACAATGACTAAAAGCAGTATTTTTATTGTACTTTTCTGTTAGTGTGATTTAGCGAATGATGAAGGCGGCTAAATACTTGGAATGGCTGGTTTGCATTTAAAACCTAAGGAATAAACAGATCTTTTAGTAGGAAAATTTTGCATTGTAAATATTACTACAGTCCATTACAAGTTGTTCTCAAAAGGTTAATTGGAACACGTATTTGTTTTTCAAACAAAGTAAGTTCTTATTGTTCTTTAGTGGATTGGCATACCTTTTCTTTGACAAGTGTATATTCTAGTTATCTTCTTCTACAAACTAAATCTAATGCAGGTTGCAGAACTAATAGAAAAGGATCTTATTTTAATTGGGTGTACTGCTATAGAAGACAAACTTCAAGAAGGAGTACCAACTTGTATAGAGACTCTTTCTACAGCTGGAATTAAGATCTGGGTACTAACAGGAGATAAGATGGAAACAGCAATAAACATAGCATATGGTGAGTTGTTACTTAATGTTATCTTGCCCTTCTGTAAGTGTTGTCTTGAGTTATGTGCCATCTTGTATGCTTGTGCAATTTTAAAAAATTTCTTTTGTTTATCATTCGCTGCAGCTTGCAACTTGATTAACAATGATATGAAGCAGTTTATTATTAGTTCTGAAACAGATGCAATTAGAGAAGTGGAAAACAGGGTAAGAGTTTATTATTGTCTGATGCTAGGAATTTGGGGACTGTTCAATTTTAGTAGACATTATTCATTGCCTCCATCAAATGATAATTTTTGTTGCAGGGTGACCAAATAGAAATTGCTCGCTTTATGAAGGAAGAAGTCAAAAAAGAGCTAAAAAATTGCCTTGAGGAAGCACAGCACCATATGCACACCATATCTGGACCAAAATTAGCACTTATTATAGATGGCAAGTGCCTAATGTATGCATTAGACCCAAGTTTACGAGTAATGCTACTGAATCTGAGCTTGAATTGTAGTTCAGTTGTTTGTTGCCGAGTTTCTCCTTTACAGAAAGCACAGGTGATTACCCTTCTCATTATTTGTCATGTATTTACCATACATCTAAAAACCAAGTGTTTTACCAATTAGTGGAGAGCATAAAGCATGGAAATATCAAATTTTCTGCTTTTTATCTTGTTGGAAGTATTTAATGGAAAGACTGACCTTTTAACGTTACTGTGCTAAACTGAAAGTCAATTTTGTTTTGGTAACAGATTATTAGTCACATTCTTATGCATAAACTTTTACAGAAAAGTTGATAAAATTCATGTATATGTTTGAGAATATGACTGCTTAGTTATATTTGGAGGAGCATATTTAAAAGCTACAGTTGCATATATTTTTCTTAAAATAGATATTCTTGGTGTCAAATGCATATCTCGAGTATTCCAGGCCTTTCTTTTTGAGAAATTTGTATGTATGTTTAGGTAACAAGTCTTGTCAAGAAAGGTGCACGTAAGATAACACTTAGTATTGGAGATGGTGCTAATGATGTTAGCATGATTCAAGCTGCTCATATTGGTGTTGGAATTAGTGGGTTGGAAGGGATGCAGGCAGTAATGGCTAGTGATTTTGCAATTGCCCAATTTCGTTATTTAACGGATTTGCTACTTGTGCATGGACGTTGGTCCTATCTTAGAATATGCAAGGTATGAGTTTATGATCCTGAAATCCTTAATCTTCCACTTAGGTGATTCTCTTACTACAATATGTCATATGTCCCTTTTAAATTGATGATGTTTTTATTGCTTCTGCAGGTTATCACGTATTTCTTTTACAAGAATCTTACATTCACCTTGACCCAATTTTGGTTCACCTTTCATACCGGGTTTTCTGGTCAAAGATTCTATGATGATTGGTTCCAGTCCCTGTATAATGTCATATTTACAGCCTTACCGGTTATCATGGTTGGGCTTTTTGACAAGGTTATTATACGTTCCAAAACCCCTTTAGTTTACAATTGTTTATAGTGTTCCATCCTAGAAGTACAAGGATTTGCAGTAAGCTTGAATCTTTGACTTCCTTGGTGACATTAATGTGTGTTTTGCTAGGATGTTGGTGCTTCACTGTCCAAGAGGTATCCTCAACTGTACAAAGAAGGGATAAAGAATGTATTTTTCAAGTGGAGAGTGGTGGCTACATGGGCTTGCTTTTCAGTGTTGCAATCTTTAGTTTTCTACTCCTTTGTGACCGTGTCAAGTGATTGTGGTAAAAATCCATCAGGCAAGATGTTTGGACAATGGGATGTTAGCACAATGGCCTTCACATGTGTTGTAATCACAGTTAACCTGCGCCTTCTGATGATCTGTAATTCAATTACAAGATGGCATTACATTAGTGTTGGAGGAAGCATTTTGTCTTGGTTCTTATTCATTTTTGTATATTCACTTCTACGGGTAAGTCATTTGGATCTCTTCTTTTTCAATTTACAAAAAGATTTGGGGGTTATCAGAAATTGCTAGACCTGCTCATGACTGATGACATACTGATATGTATTTTGACATTAACGCAGGAGAATGTTTATTTCGTGATTTATGTGTTGATGAGTACATTCTATTTCTACATCGCACTTATTCTTGTTCCCATTGTTGCACTCCTCGGTGACTTCATTTACCAAGGGTAAGGTTCAGGAATTTATTTTGAAACACATGATGGCAATTTTTTAATACATGATCAGCATCTTTTATCATTAGCAAACACATTTTGTTCACACTAATCATTAGACCAAATTGGTTTCCATTGAATCCAAAATGCGTCTTGTATCTCTAAACTGATTCCCAAAGCTGATTTAGGTTGAGCTGCACGGACAAGAAAACTCCCTTAAAAGTCTAGAAACCCTCATTTATCAAGCAATGCTGGTTTTTAGCTTAAAAGTTTGCTGAAGGAATATTACTTGAATACTTAGGTTGTAACATTGTAAAGTTTGTTCACCAAATAAACATGTATAAATAGTTCAGAGCCAGATCTTAAGAACAAAATGGTTTTCATGCACTCTTTATCATCTCTTTTTTTTTTAACCTTGGATTTTTTCTGTTGTATATTCGTTCATTTGTAACCTTAATTTTTATGTGTTTTGGAGCAGGGTTCAAAGATGGTTCTTTCCCTACGATTATCAGATTGTTCAGGAAATTCACAGACATGAACCTGATGACAATTCAACAGCTCAACTGCTTGAGATTGAGAACCGGCTAACACCCCAAGAGGAAAGGAGCTACGCTGTAGCTCAACTTCCACGAGAATTATCTAAACATACAGGCTTTGCTTTTGATTCACCTGGATACGAGTCATTTTTTGCTGCACAGCTAGGTATCTATGCCCCACAGAAGGCATGGGATGTTGCAAGGAGAGCCAGTGCGAGGTCGCGGCCAAAGATTCCCAAAAAGAATTAAGCCCTTAAGGTAACTTTGTACAAAAGGTCTTTTATTTTTTCAAAAAATCCACGCCTTGATTTAGTTTAAGTAGAGAATTTGTAAATATGGTCGTATTTTGCTTGTTTTGTTCAACAGGATCTCTTTTTGTTTTTTGGTATGTGTAATTGTTGTTTCTCCAATATATATCCATGGAGAAACTTAAATGGTTATTAGGGTCATTACTACTGTACAGCTAACCAATTGAAATGGGCATTTTGGTAGTGCATGCTGATTTCAGTTTATGATGTTCGCAAGGATGCCATTTTGTTCCTTCATATGATGCCAAATTTACATGACTGAACTAATGACTAATATATTTACTGGAGTTGATACGGTAGAACAAAAACTAGGGTTTTCGATCGATTTAGAATCGGAATTTGGGAAATAGTTAAAGAATCAGGAAGAGATGTTGGAAGAGAAGAAAGGAGTATTCATTGCCAAACTGAAACTCTGTATTAACAACTATCAAACAGCTTATTCATAGTCGTTAAACACAAGTAGAGCCAATAAATATTAGGCAGATTTACTCTTCACTTACAAATTGAATAGTTTATAACATCATTATTTATAGTTTCTTAGAGTGTAGTTGATCTGCTCATTCGACTATCACCTAGACAGCAATTTGATTATTCTGTTTGCCAATCTTTTTCCAAGATTGCTATAGGAATCTTCACAATTGAACCTTGTAAATTAAGAAAAGTAGTCGCAACCTTGTTGAGTTAGGAACATATTTCTTTAATTGAGAAACATTAGAGACAATTCTAATTAGTAGATCTCTTTTCTATTTTTTGAGCACGATAAAATAGATGAGTTAAATTGTGAGAATATCTCTGTTATACGTCAACATTGATGATATGGTGGAGTTTGACAAAAACCAAAATTACCTTGGTTGAACTCTCTATTATTTCTATGTTTATCCATCAGCTGCTTTATCCAATATTGAATTCGTTCCATATGGAACCCCACTATTCTAAGAATATTTTCTTTATTTGTTAAAGCTTGATCTACCGATGGAGTTCCTAGTCTCCAGTTAAATAGGGAATGTATCAGGAGGAGGAAAGTTATAAAGTACTTCAAGTGGTGAATTAATGGCAGGATGATATATAGTATAAGTCTCTAACGTGTGATTCAAAACCTCAAGTCTGACTATCCCTTCGAAGACTATATGCAAAAGATTTCATTGGAAAATATGATCAAATAAACACTTGAATTATACTTCTGCTGAATATGGATGGGAAAGTAGAATGAAATGACTAAATTTGCTTAATCTCTCAACTACTACCATAATTAAAACTAACATAGTCAGTTTGTAATCTAGGGCATTGCCCTCGGTATCAACCAAAAAAAAAAAACTAACATATCCTTCTCATAAACAACCAAATGACTATGCTTGGAGATAAAGTTTTATTAATATAGTCAATTGGATGCCTATCCTTCATCAACACTACTCTAAAGCCTTGCTTGCTTGAGTCTTACTAATGTTAGGTAATGCCAGTATTAGACCTATCATCGCAATATTCTTAAAAAGCTTTATATGTTCTTCAGGAGTGCAATCAATAACTTATTAATTTGTCTATACTTCTTTATCAATGTTCTATAATATCTAGTCATCCTAAGAAAATTCTTAAATTGCTAGATATTTGTTGCTAAAATTGTCTCAATTTTTTTCTCATCGTTAAAAAAAGATGATATATCTTAAGTACTCAATATATTTAGCGTCAAAAGTGCATTTACTCTCGTTAGTATATAACATATGCTTTCTCAACACTAACAACACCTTTTCCAAATGAACCAAGTGCTTACACATGACTATGTAAAAGCATGTCATCGTAAGATACCAAAACAAATTTCCTTAGATAAAGATTAAAATAATATTCGTTAAGATTCGAAAGGCATTAGTGAGTCCAAAATGCATGACAAAAAACTCACAATATCTTTCTCGAGTTTTAAAAGCGTTTTTTGGATATCATCCTTATTTGTCCTAACTTGATGATGACCATAAGCAAATCTAACTTTAAAAACTACTTAAAACCATGCAATTCATCTAACAACTCCAGTAAGTTGTATATGAAATTTATCTTTATATATATATGTTCATAAAGAGCCTTATAATCCATGTATAATATCCAAGTTCCATATTTAATTTGAACCAAAAATATTGAAGAAGAAAATGAACTTATGATGCATTAGATGATCCCTTACTTCAAAATTTCGTATAGAAGCTCCTCAATGGCATCTTTCTAAGCTCTACAGAGAGCTGTTTGGTTGATGGTAGACAGAACAGAGAATCTTGTCTCCGTCTTCAGGACAGATGTGTTTGGTTATAGGGGACAGAGACAGAAAATAGTGCAAATGGCGAATATGCCCCTAGTCTTTAATATGATTAGGAAGATGTAATTCA
>JAOQMR010000001.1:3300706-3312520 GCA_027563865.1 Erythroxylum pelleterianum
CTACCTAGCTTGATTTAGTAGTAGTAGTAATAGTAGTTATTATTATTATTATTATTATTATTATTATTATTATTATTTTCATATGGGTCATCCAAAAACAGCCTCTATACTAGTTAGGTGTAAGACTGTGTACTACTAAATCTTTTCATACCCCGCATGTTAGTAAGGTTTCTACTAGGTTGTTGTAGTAGCAGTAGTAGTAGTTGTAATGACTAACTATGAAAAATTGAGATTATTTTATAGTGGACACTTATAAGTCAAATATTAAATTGAGTTATGAGTAGGAAATCACAAACTTTTGATAACGTTAAACTTGATTTTGTGAGATATAGGCAAATTTGTGAAATGTGGAAGGATCTTATGTACCAACAAGTTGACAAAGCTTATTATAAAGTGGTGTGTTTCAAATTCAGCGAGTCTTTAAGACTCATTGAATCAAATAATAGTTGCATTTGGTTAATAAACTTGTTAAAAACATACGAGAAAATTGACGTGCATGTTACTTATAAACTACACACTTTAATTTTTGTTTCAAAAGTTTGATTATTTAGATGATATTAGGATTGATTTGTATGGTGATGATGGGCTTCCTAATAAAGTAAATATAGTCTTAGGGAAAATTGTTAAAGTCATTAACAAAGTAGTATAGAGAATATTTTTAAGATATATATGTTTGTTGATGCAGATAATCAATATGAAGAAAAGAGCAAAGTTAAAAATAATGATAGCGATAATGAGATAAATGAACATAATCATTAAAGTAGTGATGAAAATTCAGATGGAAGTGGAGCTGCTATTACAGAATAGACTAGGTTGCATAGAAAGATGCACGTGTGGTTGAAATTATATGAAGATAACGATTAGTGTTTCAAAATCAAGACATATAGACCCAAGCTTACATGTTTCATATCTACTCAGGCTAAAATGGTATTAGCCAAGTTCTTGATTAGGAACTACAAAGTAATGGAGAAGTCTAGCATACTACTACCATTATGATGGTTAAAAAAGGTAGAAATTTTTTTTAACACATTTATGGATTCTAATATGTGCAAAGATGCTAAGAGGAAGTTAAGGAAGAAGAGAAAATTAAATTATGCCTTTGAATATTGTAAGTTTCAAGGTCATATCTATGATGAAATTAAGTAATCCAAGATCTATTATAGAAAGTAGTCTTAAAGAATCAATAAACCTTATTACTGAAATTCAAGAGGTTATAAATTTGTTTTTCAGCCATGAAAAGCATAATAGAAACATTTGAGACCCATATTTGGGATGAATGGTTGCTTTTTAAAAAGGTGAATAATTAGTGCAATTGGAAATGATGAAGATAAAGGGCTTTATCCTACAATATAGGCTATATTGGAAGTGGAAAAATACTAAATCATGAAGTTGATCTATATCACTCTTATCAATTGACTCGTAGTATCTTTGATACGTATGAGGTTGGTTAATATAAAATTTAGTATTATAAGTTGTAATATTATCTTGTGTTACTTAATTTCTAAATTATATATTATTGAATTTTATGTCTTTAGAGAATAATAAGAGCTATTGAAGTTATATTACCAAATGTAATTTATAAAATATATTCTTGACATATTTATCATAATTGGTATAGATTTGGAGTGAAAAAAAACTTAAGAAGGCAATTACGGGAATATGCATAGTCTACATATGTTGATGACTTGAATAAGTAGTTCAATATACTCACTATAATTAAACTTTGGTATGCTTTAGGTTTGCTTGAATATCCAAATGAGATTGGGCTAAGTCATACCATTCATTTGATTTCAACTGTCCATTTGTTCATAATAACATGATAAAAAATTTCAATGGACAAATTTTGTCACCCAAGTACATCTCTGTTATTAGTATGCTAGAAAATATAAGGAATATGAACTTGAGGAGACATTCTAAAAGGAAATTCTCTATGTATATGTGTGGAAGACAAACATTCCACTTGCAATTGTCAAAAAACTAAAAGAGAAATAAATATGCAATGCAATGGAATATTGTGTGATGGAGACGGAGCATGTGAGTTTATTGTAAGGGATGGAAAGCATACTATTAGACTAAAAAGGGACCATTCTTGTAGCTGTAAAGCATGAGACCTATAAGGTTACACAAATAAACATGATGTTATTGTTATTTATTATTACAAAAAATTAAGAAATTTTAAAATAATTTCTATAAGAAGAGTAGATTTATGAGTGTGTATGATAAAATCTTAAGGAGCAATCTTATGGCCAACCAATAAGTATGAGCAAATATAACCACATGCAAAGAGGATGATGCCAAGAAGGTCTAAAAAGGTGAGATGAAGAAACAAAACAAGCAAAAAAGTGTTAAGTATAAAAAAGATGTCACTAAAGAGCTAAGTGTAGAAGTTTAGGAAATGTGGAGCTTGTAGACACAATAGTTCAAGGTGAATAAAAGACAATCCAATAAATCCTATTGAATGACCTAATAATATAAGTAATTTTAGGTTTGACAATAAATTATATTTAGTGTGACATATGCATATACAATGTAAATATGATGCATATTCTATTTAAGTCTCAATAATAACAATTTTAGGCCAATTTGGAGGGCCATTACCAATAAAAGAGATATTCACAAGTATGCACATATTATTAACTTTTTTATCTATAAAATATGTTGCTTACATTAACATTAAGCACACCATACTTAACAAATTGACCTTGACAAAAGAGCATTAACTAATAAGGAATGTATACATAGTCAACAAAGAATAAATGTGAGTTTGATATGCACTTACCCACTTATATCCATTGTCTATAATGTAATCATCCATAAAAATCTAATAAGTGATACATTCATAAATTTCTAGCTCTACAAATATAATGAGTATGAATATATATATATATATACACTAATGAAGATGGTGATACTAATAAGGCCAAAAAACTTAAGAAGGAGAAACAAAAATATGCCAAAGAAAGTACAAATGCTAATAAGATGTCATAAAAGAGCTAAGTCTATAAATGTAAGAAAAATTGGAGCTTCTAAACACTACAATCTAAGGTGCATGAAAGAAAATCAAACAAATCATGTTGGACAACATACCAATGTAAGTAATTTTAAGTTTAGCAATAAATTAGATTTAGTTATGACATGATAATAAATGTAAATATGATACGTATTATATTCATGTTAGATAGTAGAAATTGTAGGGAAATTTGGAGGTCAAAACCATCAATAGGGATAGGTACATACATATTTTGACCTTTATTATCTACGAAATATGTTGACAAGTATGCATAATGTTTTTCAATGAACTATCATTGACAATAAAGCATTAGTTAGTAAGAGATGTACACCTAGTCAATAAAACATAATTGTGTGTTTGATATGTAATTACCTATTTATATCCATTATTTATATTATTCCAACCGCAAAATGCTAATCATTGATGCATTCATAAGTTGGTAGCTTTACATACTCAAATAAAAGGAAATATGGACATATTGATCTTAGAAATTTAAATTCATCCTTTAAACTAAGATATCTAAAGTTCAAAGGAAAATCTAACATCTCTTTAAGAAAATTATAAGTTATCATAATCAAGAGGAGAATAATGTTAGAGTGGTGGTAGTGTGGACAATGGACAACTTCCTTCTCAGACTGGTGGGTAGTGGCAAGCTAACCAAGGGGATACTCAATCACAATTATATTGTTACTAGTATTGATTAACAATTGATTGTAATATGATATGCTTATTTAGGTTATTTTCTATAATTTTTTTTATATTTTATCATTGATGATTAGGGAACTCATCCATAAATTGTATGTTGTCGGATTGTTGATTTTGAATAATATATACAACTAACATTAACTTTTAGATGTATATTAATAAAAAGAGTGATATGAATTTGGATTACTCATGAAAGCCCATTCTCCTTGATTAGGCCTAAAGCTGAAAAGACTACTTGTACAATGATCATTTTGAGCAAGAGGGTACTTAACAAATGACATCAATTAAGAAAGGACTCTTCCACTTATGGAATTATAGTCCTAATCAAAGGATAATTAATCTTTTTTATAGAGTTAGATCCAAAATTCACTAGGATAATTGAAGTCTAGCTACACTTCTTTAAAGATTTCCTACAAAAGGGAAACACTCTTAAGGTAAGTTTTCATAGCCACAATCATTAAATGCAATTATATTCTTAAGGAAATTTCAAATGAGTTATCCCCATCCTAAGGAGAAGCAGGGTTTTTGCCAACCTTATTAGAATAACCAACGCCTTTTAAACTACTTGAAACGATAATTAGCCCGAGAACTATATTGCTAAATTTCAGATGTTATGACCATAAGTCAAACAATTTTTGGAAGAAAGATAATAGATACATGAAAGAAAATTGGCTCACACCCCACAACCATTATCACTTGGAATTAAAGTACTAACATTATATAGTTATGATAATATACACGACCATGTCATTCATGTGTATTAATATAGGAAATTCATGAATCTGTATGTTGCATATGATGTTATAAAATTCAACATCTTCTGAAAATCCCAAAGTACGTAGTTTCGCAAAAACTTGGTTCTATTGCAGTTGCTTGTAACTTTATATATCGGTTATTAGATATAAAGCAACTGTATCAGCAACTGTTAATTTTTTTAGCACAAACGAAAATAGAAAAAATAAATACAAAATTAAACAGATCAACACCTGAGATTTGGTAACGCAGTTCGATACACTTTGCCTATGTTTGCGGGGCCCTCACCTAGCTTAATACTTTCACTAATGACAATAGTTTTATACAAGACTTTACTAAGCCGACATCAGTCAACCCTTAACATTATCCCTCGTCCTCATTGTGAAAGTATTTCACACCTAATAGTACGACCACCTCATACCAACCTCAACAAAGGATTTTCTTAAACAATTTTTAATGATAGTGAACAAAATAAACAACTCAAGTGATTAAAATAAATTGGAACAAAAACGAAAGCACTTGAGATATAACGAAACAACTTCCCTATATTTTAACTCCTTCCAAGATGGATTTAAAAAATGTTCACCAATTGAAAAGCTTTAATCTACTGCCCAGATCATTTGAAGCTCCAATTGAAATCAGCCCCAACCAATTTACCGATCATCAACAAGAAAACCATAAAGAAGAAACACGCCACCCACTACAAATCAACTTCATCTCTTACCACTCATAACCGTGGCCAATATGAGACGACTCCTTTCAAGAATAAAGACCCAGGTAGCATCAAGAACTTAATTGGAAGTGAGCCCACCACATAAGTTTTCGGCAATTGACAAGAAGGAACAGTAACAGTACACCACCGTAGGCACATCTATGAACAAGATTATCTCATCATGCAAAAAGTCTTCACATTATAGAATTCTTCATTCAGCACCTCTATTTGGTTATTTGATACACATCAACATCTTTTACAAGATTAAGTCTTTATCTAAGTCAAAAAATAATTAATGTTTAATGACACCAAAACAACAATTCTTAACCCATAGTCTAGCTAGCTTTACCCAATCAAACCCAATGTATCTTCTACCTTATCTTGATTTGAATTTGAAACTACATTATCTTAGAGATCCAATTATCAAAAATGCCAAAACTAAATAATGAGATATATAACATATATCTTAACATCTTCTCTTCCACCCTATACAACATGACGCTTTTATAGCTCTAGACAAAACCAACTTTAAAAGCCACCTTTAAGTAGTCCTAGAGATTCATTCTACTTAATATTTATAACCCAAAGGTGAAAAGAAAGCTTAAAGGATTACTTGTAGTGTTTCAATTTTAAGGAACTCAAATCTTGTCTCGATATAAGGGTGGTAGCAACAACTTTCAGATAGGAATTCAACATTGTTAACCTTTGTGAAACTTTATGCAAATAAAGTAACTATAAAATTTTGAGGAGGTGCAAATCAAGGTATGAGGAGGTGCAAATCAAGGTGTGTGTGTGTCTATATATATATATATATATATAACGAATTTCCACAAGACAATGAAATGTTATTTATTTATTGTTCATCAAAAGATTAGGCAAACACCTACCTTTTTCCAAGTAGTGTTATCACCAAACAAAAGATTGGTATTTATCACCAAAATGCCAAGTAGTGTTGAAGTTTTGGCATTCTAATTTTCAGTGCATAAAGTTTTCCCCCTATTTTTAGCATAAGATCTAGTTTTAAAAAAGCATTATTTTCTTTGCTAGTTGCTTAATTTCCTTAGTTTCAATTAACTAGAGAAAATGTCAATAAAGTATAAGAGTTTGTTATTTTCTCTTCGATAAATTTTGTAGCGAATGAATTGCAGCACAACCAGTTTTGCTTCAACACCTATGAAATCAAGTTCTCACCTAATTCCTTCATAATTGTATTGATTATCAACACAACACACAACACAATGCTCCAGTTTGGCGATAGTCGTATCTAAATTCTATAATCATTAATCATTTGATAAATTGAGCACCATTAAAACAACAACTAGTTCTAAGCAAACATAAGAAATATGACGCTGCTTCTTCCTTTGCCTTTAATTTAGTTATTACGTCTTCTAGCAGCAGTTCAGAAAAGTAAGTTAAAATAATAATAAAAATAAACAGTATTTAACAATGTTTTAAAAATAAAAGTAAAATCGATAAGACAAAAGATTTAAGGTTTAACTAGTATTAGACTGTCATAAAGTCGGTTAAAGATTGAATAAAATTATGAAATTTGAAATATGATTAAAAAAAATGTCCTCACTCATCGAAGAATTTGAAGTTTAATTAAAAATAATTATTAAATAAAAACTAATTAATTAATTTTAGTTTATAAGAACTTATTAGATAATAAAGGTTAATTGATTAATTAATAAATTGTCCAGTTTTTAACAACAAGAGTTATTAAAATAAATCAAACCGAAAAGTTGAAAAGGGAATCGAAAAGTTAGACGATTCAAGATTTTTATAGTTGAACTGATTAAGTTTTTTAATCATTGGTATTTAAAACTCTTCTAAGTTGCACTAACTATAACAATATTTTTAGAAAATAATGCAACTATGACCCTCTTCGTAAATTAGTTTAAAATCTTCGATTCCATTTGACTTGATGCCTTCGACTAGACAAGATTCCTGCACGTGCCAATTCTCCATTCGCAAATTATTTGCATGGTGTATTCCTTTCACAATGGACGGTATAATATAAGGTAGAAAGTCTTGTAAGAGATTTCATATCTTTGTTTATTGTTGCATAGTGTATAGCTTTTTAGTAACGTAGAAGGCAAGTGTTAAGTGGAAAAGCTCAATGCTATATTGAATTATTAATTCTCTGTTGGCTCATGGAATGGAATCATCCTTACCGTGGGGTCTTTTTGTCTGTAGTAATTAATACCGATATTCTGGGAACATCACGCTAAGCTGTATTGCACGAATCCATAAAGTAAGTGATTTTTCTTAACAAGATTATGCTTCATATAAGAGAAAGGCAACCCCTGTAGTTACTGAAAGTTCCCCACATTTAGTTTTGTCGGCTCAGTAAAAGTCAGGCTTGTCTCAAAAGGGAAGAAGTATCGCATAATTGCTTGGTGCAACTCAAAATCACATCATAAATATTCAGTAACCCTGGCTAAAACAATAATAGAAATATATTGAATGTGTTTATTGCTGAAAAATAATCGAGATGAAATCACAAACATAATTTGTAATTTCTCTATCGGATTACTTATACCTGAAACATGAATTGGAATGTGTTAGACTATTTTATGTCCCATGTCACTTATAGATTTGAGTCCAATTAAAGCACTCAAGATAATAGTTATTAGGTATTATAGACTGGGTTTCAAATGGGTCACAGACCATTTTCCTCTCTCTTTCACTTACCAAATAACATGTCCATTGGAGATGCTATATAAGTTGAAATAACTTATTGCATCAGAACGATTCTGAAATTTTTCTGAACCATTGAGGAAAACACAAAAGGAAGAAGACGAGAGGAAATAAACTCTTTCAAAGCAATCAACATTTAACGAAACAACAAGCATGTATACAGGTACACAAAATCATTCGATCCGATAAATGATTTACAATTGGTATCAAAGCATGGTATTGCACGATATTTTGTTCTACCGTGTAATGGTTATTGGGTATTATAGACTGGGTCTCAAATGGGTCATGGACCCTTTTCCTCTCTCTTCCACTTACCAAAGGACATATTCATTGGAGATGCTATATAAGTTGAAACAACTTATTGCATCAGAATGATTCTGAAATTTTTCTGAACCATTGAGGAAAACACAAAAGGAAGAAGACGAGAGGAAATAAACTTTTTCAAAGCAATTAACATTTAACGAAACAAGAAGCATGGATACAAGTACACAAAATCATTCGATCCGATAAATGATTTACAGAATGAAGTTTATTTAATATTTTTTAAAATTTTTCTTCTCTAATAATATTCCCTTTTTATAAATTAAAAGAATTATGTTGATAAGAAAAACTCTTAAAAAGTTACATGTGATACAAGAAACACCTCTTAATCAACTCAATTACAAAAATATATTAGTTCTTGTATATAGTAAAGAACTTGTAAAGCCAACTTTATTCTGGGCTAGAATTGAACTTGTGAAATTCTCTTCTTCTCCTGTTTAGAAATGAGGACTTTATACCAATGACCTGGAGGAAAATCATTCGCTTCATTTAGAGCTTCGAGGCCAGTATATTTTATAGTAGTAGCAACTATTTCTATTCAGTACAACAGCATCTCGAGGGAACTTTCAGCTTCCAGAACAGAAATCTAGGACTGCTGCAGAATCTTGCTAGCATCATCTACCTGTCCATCTCCTTAATATGCTTGTTGTTACTTGGCTAATATTAATGTTTGTTGTTAAAAATTCTTTCATCCCTTCACATTTAAATAGCATATGTTCCGGAGTTTACTTCTATTTTGAATAGTTTGTATTCTTCTTTTTCTAGATGTTGTCTTTTAGATTCCTATACAAATTTATGCTCTCAGTCATTATCATTGTACTAATGATTGCTCATATCTTGGATTCTCATCTATAACCTTCGGAGTAGTTACATTTAAAAATTAGACGATCTCTTGATTCAGGTTCAGTGTTGCAGAGTTTGTATATTGAATTCAAGCTAAAAGGACTCCTAATTCTGTTAAGAGTAGTCAACCTATTCTTGATAGTGAGCTACATCATACCAATGTATTTGGTTGACAAGTTGCTAAACACTTGAGAACAAGATTGATTGGTGAAGAGTCTAAAAGTATTTCTTAACCACCTTATGTTGTGCTTCGATGAAGTTGTCAATAACAATTTTGTTCAATTGTTCAATATCTAATAATATCAACAGATCGAGTGGAAAAAATAGAACTCCAACTCTTGAGAGAGATTAATAGCTATCTTTTGTCCTTTCCTTTTATAGAGAAAGATGAGGGTTTCTTGAATACTTAATTAAAATTAATTCTTAACCATAATTAAAGTCTAACTCTAACTCTAATTATAATTATAATTTAATCTTAATAAAATTAAACATCTCATATTTGATCCCAAAAATTTCTTAAATTAGTAAGTCCAATGTAATTTAAATTAATTCTCTCTCTTTAATTACTCTTTATGTATGTGTGACTCATTAGATTTCTAATATGTTGACAATAATTATAAGTTATAATTTTAATTCATAATTTAGATAAGATAAATTAAAACTCCTTTTAATTTATCTCTAATTCTTTAATTAAATAATTTATAATCATAGATCTAGATTGACATCTAGCAATATATCATGACCATCCAAATATTAGGAATATCAAAGTAGTTTGACTTAATCTATCTATGTATGACTATAATGTATAATACAATTATTTCATCATCTAATATTTCAATTAGACACATAATGTCAAATTATTGTCCTAATTATATTTAAATCCAATCATGTTCATTCTTGCTAATTAGTAATTACAGTAAAACCTCCATAAATTAATATTGTTGGGATCATGATATTTATTATTTTATAGAGATATTAATTAACGGATAAATTAATGTTTATTAATTTAAAGAGATTTTTGTAATTGATTGAAGTTAAGTTTTGATTACATCAAAAAGTATTATATCATAGAAAAATTCATGTTTCATATTAATTGAATGAATCTAAAACATATATTCATTGTACATAATATTAATGAAAACTAATAAATAATGTTCATTGTTTCTTAACAATTAAGTATTATTCATTGTATTTTTACTAAAAACATTCAATGTACATATGTACGTATGATGTAGATAGAAAATACTTTATAAACAAGATAGAAAATTTCTTGAATCCACACCCAACAATGGCTCCTCATCTAAAAGGTGTCACAAAATTAACAATGACGAATCAAATACGCAAAGCATTATGTGAGTACAAGAGAGATCATTCAACATGCACTCAAAAAGATTTGCAGTTGTGGCTTGAAGAAAAGTTTCATTTAAAAGTTAGTCAAGGTACAATCTCAAACACACTCAAACGATTGGCTGAGTATCTTTCAGCCAACCTAGAAAAAGGAAGGGATATCAAGCGGCTCAAACCAGCAAAATTTCCAAATATGGAGAAGGTTGTTTATGAGTAGTTTCTCCAATACCAAGATCGTGTGAATATAACCAGAGAGCTAATTTTGTAGAAGGCAAGATATACAATGAAACTTCTATACCCTCAACAAGATTCTGAGCACAAATTTTCTCAAGGTTGCCTTGAGAAATTCAAGCTATGACATGGTATCAAGTCATTTCGTTGTTTCGGAGAGAGTGGTTCAGTTGATATACAAGACATGGAGAAGCAATTTAAGGGAAAAAAATAGATAAGTTCCCTATGAAAGATGTTTTTAATATGGATGAAACTGGTTTGTTTTACAGATTACAAGCTGATCATTCTCTTGCTACGAAACAACTTGAAGGAAGAAAAGAAGACAAAGAAAGGCTAATAGTTGTTATTTGTTGCAATGAGGATGGCTCTAAAAAATTTCCTTTATGGATTATTGGAAAATATGCAAAGCCACGTTGCTTCAAGAATGTCAACATGAATATCTTGAATTGTCACTACCGTGTCAACAAAAGAGCTTGGATGACAAGTGTGCTCTTTGATGAATATATCCATTGGTTTGATAAAAAAAATGCATGGTAGAAGAGTTTTGTTTGTGGTAGATAATTGTTCAGCACATTCAAGATGTGAATGGTTACATAATGTTGAGTTGTTCTTCATGTCACCCAACATGACATCAAAAATTCAACCTTGTGATGCTGGAATAATAAGAGCTTTCAAGATGCACTATCGTAGGAGATTTTACCATAGGATTTTAGAAGGCTATAAGTTGGGACAATCTAATCCAGGTAAGATTAATGTTTTGGATGCTATCAATCTTGCAGTCTAGGCTTGGATAGTTAATGTTCAGCAAGAGACAATAGCAAATTGTTTTCGACACTGCAAAATTTGTTCAGGGGATGAAGTCTCAAGGAATTTATATGAACCCACTTGTGAAAACGATATTCATGAACTTGAGCTCACGATTAACGATCTCAGCTATCGCAATAATTGATATAATGTTGATGATGAAGTTGAAGACGATACAGTGCCTTTGGAACCAGTTACGCGTAAGGAAGTACTTATCGCGTCTAGAGCTCTTCACAATTTTTTGGCGCAGTTCGAGAACACAACACCAAAAATTTTGGATGCAATAAGAAAAGTTAGAGATGAGCTCCAATTAGACTTAAATTTTAAGAAAAAACAAACAACACTAGAATCATATTTCACTAAATTGTCTTAGTTATATTTGTGTAAG
>JAOQMR010000001.1:3328066-3339624 GCA_027563865.1 Erythroxylum pelleterianum
TAGAAAAGATGACCAAACTAGGGCGTATACATTCAAAAAGTGTTATTAGAAAAGATGACCAAACTAGGTATACATCCAAAAAGTGTTAATAAGTTATTAGAGCTTTACTAAGGATATGTTTGGTAGGGTGGTTAGTAATGAAATGGGATGGAAAGTAATATTATTCCATCGTTTGAGAGGAGGGTTTATAATGGAATGAAATTGGATGGAAGGGGAGGGTTTCATATTACATCATATTCCATCTTAAACAATAAAAATAAGTTACCTTTGATTTGTTGGGTTTAGGATAGAATGTAAAATGATAAATATATACTACCTAATATACTCTCAATAATTTTTTTGTAATACTAATTATACCTTCAACCCTAGTAACAAGCAGTAGACAATATGTGTTTTGATCTATTAACATATGTTTTGTTCTATCAAGGGTATAATAGTCATTCATTATTATTATACATACATTCCATTCCATTCCATATATTTTCTAAACAACATTTCACTATATTACATTATGAGCCCTTCCATCCCTCCCAAACAATAAATTTCTAATATCACATCTATTCACATTCCATTCAATTATAAACTATTACATTATATTTTATTTCATTAAAAACTTTACGTCCAATTAAACATAGTCTAAGACTATTAGTGTCTTGGTTGCTTAAAAGAGAATAAGATTCTTTCATAATGAATTCGACCTATACCTCCGCAACATAATGAAGTGTCATAGTAGAAACCTAAATATATTAAATATTATATGTTATATGATGATTTATATAAATATTTCTATTTCCTTTTAGAGTTATGTCCTCCAAATTACTAGTTACAACCTAAATATTGTACCATCCAAATAAGCTAATAAAGACACCATATTTGATGTGAAGTCATAATAAACCAAGTTGTCATACCTAAAGATTTGAGGATTTAATGCTTATCTAAAGCATGTAATATCTAACAAGTTTTAAGTTAAATTAGAAGAATACAAATTTATTTGGATCTCAAATAAATTATCAAATATTAATTTTTCCACCCTCTTAAGAAAAGAGGTGTTTTTCTTAATATAGGTTACATCTTTAAAAAGAGAATTCATTCTTGAGGAAAGTTGTAGGTGTGAGGTAGAACTTTAATAAGTTTAAAAACCATAAATTCATATCCAAATAGAACAAAAATTTCAATTTGATATATATGATATACAATTGAAGACTTAAAGAGACATATAATCTTTGATGCACTAGTAAGATCTATTGTGCCCCAACTAAATTTGATCTACAAATTGAAAAGGTGAAAGAAGTTGTATCTTTCATAGATGATGAACTTACTACTTCTAAAAGAGTAATATATGCCATTGTTTTTTTAAAATGGAGTGAAGATATAAGATCTAAAATGGGATCCAAGTATACTAACCAATTATACACTTTGGTGGACGCAACAAATAGGATTAAATTTATCATATAAAAGTGGATTTTTGGGAGAAAAATAGACATATATGGTAATGTAGACATGTAAAAAGTAAAAGTAGTGGCTAAAATTTACATACAAAAATAAGGAGTCAATTTTAATAAAAAATTTCTAATAGTAATGCTTAAATTCGTCACATACCATGATTATTAAATATGGAAAATATAAGTCAAAGTAAAGCTCCTTAATTGTAATTTGCTTAAGGATAGGTATGTAATATAACTTAAAACTTTTGAGTCCAAAGAATTTTTTAATTATGTATCCAAGTTACAAAAGTCCAATTATGGACTTAAGCAAGTATCACAGAGTTTGAAAATCCTTTTGATAAGATATCAAAAAGGTTGATTTATTAAAATTATGGAAGAATATTATGTATATAAGGAGGTTATTAAGAATGTAGTCATCTTTCTTGTGTTATATATGGATGCAATATTGCTAATTAGAAGCATTATTGATGCTCCAATATGTAAATCTTTTGTTAATGAAGAAAATTTTCATAAAAGAATAAGCTTATGTTTTAGGAATAAGTATTTATAGAGATAGATCATGAAGAGGTTGCTTTGTCTATTCCAATCTATGTACATAGAAAAAGTATTAAAGAGGTTTAACATAAAGAATTCTAAGAGGATATTATTCCAATATTACTAGGACTTCTCTCTAGAATAATATGTATCCAAAGACATAAATGGAGAGACAAAATAGATTGTTTTCTATACGCTCTTGTATATAATGTTATATTTAAGACTAATTGTTTCTTATGTTTTAAGTACAACAAGAAGATATCATAATGATGATCACCAAATGGATATGAACAACATTTGAAGTACTTGAGAAGAATTTAAGACATTTTCTTGTATGAAGGAGTTAAGCTAAAAGTTCAAGATTATTCAATGTTAGTTTTCAGTCTGATCAAGGTGATAGTTGATAAGTACTAATTATACTATGTTTTTAGTATGATACTGAGAGTTTTTTACTTAAAATTTGATTGTTTTTATAGGTCTTGATATTCAATATAGGTTGTATTGTGTTTCCTATTTTTTAAAAATTCCCAAATTAAGAAGAAATGAATTTAGGTAGGTTTGAGTCAAGTTGGAGTGATTTGACATGATCATAGAGGAAGGTCTTAGAAAACAAGTTAAACATAAACCTATATTCTACTTGTGTAGGTCAATATGGGTTAAATACAATCTCATGTTCTACCTATGTAGGCTAATGGTTTGTTTATTTGAGAACTTACCACATAAAAAAACATGCTCCAAAAAAGACCTTTTTAATGTCTTTAGACCCGTGTTTATATCCTTAGACTTATGTTCTAAAGATAAACTTTCAAATTTGTGATTTAAGGTTTAAGTATCAAGTTACTAAGCTAATATATAAATAATATGAAGTTATGATCTCGTATTGGCAGTAATTTTACGAAAATTAAGATTTTATATATTTAAAAAGGATAACAAAGGAGTAAATTTATAGATAGAGAAGGCATTACATCAAGACTCAACTAAAGAACTTTAGAATTTCAATAATTTATTAAGAATGGCTTCTTCCATCTTATTTTCTTTCTTAATTATTATTAGATTTTTCACTGTAGTATAAACTAAATTGAGATTAGATTTAGATGTGATAAATCCTAGAACTATAAGTTTAGATCTATTATTTGATTTAATGAAAGACCCAAGTTTTCTTATTAATTTTTCATAATTATATCTTATGAAATATGCTAGCGTTTTAATTCAATTTCAAATTTCATAATTAGGGATTAAGAAATCATATATATGAATAGATTGTGACCAAATAATAAGAGTTATATGAAATCTTAGAGATAGGACCATATAAATCTTATAGGATAGAGTCAAATAAATCAAGGGAATTTATAGAACAAGTTAATGTGTTCGTAGGAGTTTTAATAGAAACAAATTTCAATCAATTGACCTAAGGATAGGGACTATGTGAGGCCCCAAATTACACCCTAGTAGGAACGTTACATGTCCATAAAAGTATATGTGATAGGAATTAATGATTATGATTTGATTGCGTATTGCTTAAGTCTTGAATTTTGGTTTAATGGATTATAATTAGTAACTTGGAATTTAATTATTACCATTAGAAAATTTATGAATTAAAATATACATTTAGACTTAGAAAAATGTCAAGTGGCAAGACAAGTTGATACATGGAAAGTGTGGATGACTAAGCCTATAAATTGAGTGACATTTGGCATAGATAAATGAGTGACATTTGGCATAGGAGATTAAGTGACAAGTAGCCTGATAGAATTGTGACATTTGTTAACTTATATGGAGGGCAAGTGGGCTGCATGCATTGGTGACAATTGCCATTACACAATTGTGACACCTAGCACCAAATGAACTTAGCTAATGTAGAAGTTATTCTGTTGTTTATTCTTCACCATCTTCAACTCTCATCACCGAAAGTTTGTCTCTATCTTACAACCTTATGTATTGCTTGAGTTGTTATGAATTACCACATCCAAATACTGCATTAAGAAAGCTACATCATGATATCTTCTATGATGTTTTCTTCTTAGTGTTAATATCATACTACTTTCACCTTGATCTTGTAATTGTGCTTGTTGCATGGAAGGCTAGATTGGCTTGATCATTGAATTAGGAGTTTAAGTTAAACATGTAAGTAGAATTCTAAACTTGATGGCATGTGGTAATTCAAATTCTATGATGTTTGAATTGGAATAGAATATGTGTTGTGTTTATGATAAAATTAGTTCTTGAAAATTATGTTTGTATGATAGATTATGTTTTGGTTTTTGTAGCATGAAAGACAGTGGTTTGCGAGCTGCCAAATGAATAATTTTGGACTGGAATTGGATGTGAATTTGATAAGGAATTGAAGCATAATTAAGGTATAATTAAAGTGTAATTAATGGATTATGATGAAGGTGTATTGAATTGAGTATGAAGGTGTTAAAATCTGGAAACAAATAATATCTTCCCTTTAGTTATTTTAGGGTGATTAAACTTTTATTATCTTATTTAAGAATTCTTTGACCAAAGTAAATTGAAATTTGAAAGTTTTTAATGACTGTGAATGAATATTTTAAATCAAACTACTTTTTTATCCCTAATATTTAGATAGTTACAATATGTTATTAGATGATAATCTTGATTTATGATTATTAATTTTAGAATTAAATATAAATAAAAAAGAATTTTGATTTATCTAATTCTAATTATAATTTATAGTTATTAGCAACATATTAGGAATGAAGTAGATCATACATATAAAGCAATTAAAAATTAATTTGAATTAAGTTAAACTTAATTATGAAGTTTAAGAAACTTTAGGAATTAAATATAAGATATTTAAATGTATTAAAGTTAAATTATAAATATATAATTAGAATTAGACTTTAATTACGATTAAGAATTTGATTGTATTACATCTCTATCTTTCTTTATATAAAAGAAAAGCAATAAGGAAGCTAATACTCTATTTCTAGACCTCTCTTAAAATGTTAAAGTTCTCTTTCTTTTTGTAATTGATAATTAAATTTTTGATTGACTTTTGCCTCAAGAAAAAAAATTGTAGAAGAATTTGAATCATGTTTATCTTTAACTCTTTTATTTTATATTATTGTTTCAATTTAATCTATTAAAGTGATTTATCAAACAATTCTAAAAAGCTATTTTAATGCACCAATGTTATGATTTTGGTTAATTTTCTAACATAAAAAAATTTATTAACTTTTTGGCTCGAATGCTTAGGTGATGGTAGGCCAAATGGAAACATTAAAAAAATATATGATTAATAGGGATGACAACCGATGTGGTCAAACTAGGCTCATTATCGGCCTGGTTTAGATTGACCCTCTTAGGATACAGTCTAAATTCAACCTGAAACCTGACTGAGTTTGCCCAATGATGCTTGAATCTGAAACCTATCTTTAGCACATGTGCTCTAGCATAAAGTTCTCCATATCTAGTATGTGTACTCAATCATGCCTCATTTTTCAAATCATGCTAGCCTTTAGAAAAGAGCAAATCTATAGAATTAAGAAATTCAAGTTGCGTTAAGAAGTAGAAGAAAAGTGTAAAACCTATCAAAATCAAATGTCTAGCCTTTAATTTCTCCAATCACTGCATCCACCTTTAGTCCATGAAAAAGTTGTCCAACAACTCATATTAAGGAACCATAATATGTGCACTTAAGGCAGCATCTCAATCTTTAGATTACAAATTGAGCAATAGATCACTCGCGTATATGTACCTTCACTAACAAGCCATTACACTGAGAAGCATTGGATTCTTCCAACACCTAAACTTTAGTGTTTCTACTGGGATTCATAGGGCTTGGATAAGACAAAACGCATATATTGGACATTGCAGTAAGCTTCCAATATATTCCCTCTTATCAAAGCATGGTCTTGCCATGGAACTAGTTCCATGACAGTCTATTCCATCCGAAATATATTCACGTAAATCTCTACATTACCTAATTTTTATATATTCCCTTAGATCATATATCCTCATTCCTTGAAAGAAGTTACTGATACACATCAAAATTAGCTATGCCAACTAAGAGTGGTTCAAATGATTTTGGCATATATACGTGGACCATAGCGGCCGGAATTATAAAGTAATTGTGTGATGCGCAGCCATTGGCAGTACAGAATCCTTACATATGTAGAAACAGTACAGTATGATGTATATCATACTTAGTATATGACGGCTTTTTGTCTTTGTCGTGCTGCTATTTCTCATGAAACCTCGACGGCAGGGGTACATTATAATAACGAATCTGAATACATATGGTGTATTTGTTCCAATTTGATCTTAATCACTAGTGGTTCAAATTTTCTTTGAATCAAAGGTGAATATGATGAGATAAGCTCAATTACAAGAACTTGGAAACTGAAGAAAAGTTGGTATTGTAAGGACAAAAAAGAAACATGGAGACGAATTATAAGTTTTCTTTTTCACACTTCAATGCATGCAAGATGGTTTGATATGAATTGACGGATGTAGGGATTTGTGTGGAATCTCGTAGATTTAATCAGTTTCTTTTGTTGGTCAGTTTTTGTATCTGTCTAAGCATTCACGAGGATGTGTAGATACTACAATGTCTCTGCATCACTCGTGCAAGAAATTTTGGTTATTCGAATATATTCATTCGCTTTGCTGACCATATAAAACGCAACAAACTATCTGATTCTAAAAGGAGGGCAGCCTCTGATTTCAATCATTGGATGATAACTAACATATTCTCGTGAGAATCCATTTTCCGACAATTTTAATGAGTTAGGCTTTCCACCAGATATGGTTTTAAGGTCAAACCCCCCACTCGGCATATGCTAAGAATGTAGGCCATAACGAATGAATGAGGGAAACTCCATATAGACGAGTGGGTGTTAGCCAGTTTGTCCTCGCAACCCGAGTTTACAAATTTTTTCTGCCCTCAAAAATAGCAAATAGGGTAGTCCTAAAGTATGTCCTTTCAGTTGAATGATGAACACAAATATGATGAGTAGTTTGGACACAAGGTAAGTTTAATCCAATATTAATGTCGTTATTGACATTAATATGCATCTCCGTTAACTTAAACGACATTTGATCCGTTTTATTCAATATAAACGACGTCATTTTGAGATTAAAATCTGAACGGCATTATGCTAAAATAATTTTGTTTTGGAAGGATTAAACAAAGGTGTCATTTGTAAGACTAAGACCAACCCAACAATTAGTCATTCCAATAGATCCTGGATCCTCTGTCGATTATTACCCTATCTTATTTTGTCTAATTGAATCTTAATCATTCTTTTATATGAGACCCACATAAATAGACATGGAGCTCACATAAATAAATAGTTGAGATTCAATAAATAGAATAGAATATAGTAATATTGGACAGATGATCCTAACTCCTCCTAACATCTCATCAACTTCATGTAAATGTGGATAGTTTTCCAATAAATTATTGTACTTTCACGCTTTCGTACGTAAGGGATAAGTTAGCTATAGGCAGAGCCCGAGACTTTTATTGTCGTATATATAGCTGCATGAAAATACTCGAATCAAAGCAAAAAAGTACTAGTATAGTACTACTGTATTTGGGACCTTATCGGTATAAAGCAAAGGTGTGGTTCCCTCCTTGTGATGTTCGAAACCAGCTAACCCCTCTATCTCTGTCCCCTCAAGGTTCGAGAAAGTGTAACAGAATCACTCCAACCTATAAAGAATACCAACCACTCTTAACACTTAGAACAGGAAAACTGGACAACAAAATCCCTGTCTTAACTCATCCTCTTCTCCTTTCCTTTTAGCACCCTTCTCTTTATATGATCATAAGCTGCACACTTTACAGACCCATATGAAGGCAGTAACAGTAGTCTGATACTCTGGTATACAAATTCCTTTCCATCTATTTATCACAAGGTGTCTTTGTTCATATTCGTCTATACACCATCATCATCGTAAATATAGGGTAGAGAAAAGGGCAAGTAATGGCTAGTTCCAAGTTTTTACTTGGGACGATTGCGGTGGCAGGATTTGTGTGGCTTTTGCTAGTTGGAACTCTGCCAAGCGAAGCAAGGAAAAATATGGCTGTTACGATCCAATCGTCAGGAGATGTTGAAAATGAGCAGATGATTGGCAAAGACAAGCTTGTAAGTGCTCCAGAGCGGGATCTTAGTTACATGATGAACAAAAGACAGGTTCCTAATGGACCAGATCCTATTCACAACAGGTACATATATGATTCCATTTTCTTGTTTTCACCATATATAATAACATTTAGCATCTTTGATCTTAGCCTATTTCTAGATCAACTGCGTCGTTATGAATTTTATTAACTTTGATTCATTATTAATAACCTATCCTTATTTATTCATCTAACTTGCTTGCAATTGTTCAATAAATGTCATGTTATCATTCTCATGTATTATCGCCCCATGAAGTATAAATTACATGCTATGTGAAAATTATATCTGCTTGTAAGGAATTCAAATATAACTTATTTTACAACACATAAATTCTTATGAAAACGCTACCAAAACTTAAATGATATGTGCGATTTTGAGTTTGAATCACTTTGTATCCTTTTTCATTTTTATCCTTTTCCGAAAGTCAGGAAAATATACACCTCCTACTCCTTAATTGTAGTAAAATTCAGGAAGTGGGTTTTCAGACAATTAAATTCTTAATATAATCAAAATATTCAAATTATCCTAGAAAGCCAATAAAGAGTGGATTATTGTCGATCGAGGGATCAGATACGAAAAAAGGAAAAGCACCTATTGTCAGGGTTTCGTGCTTTAACTGTTACATTGAGTCCTTGTTCCCAAGTCATTGCTTAGGATGAGCATGGTAACATAACCTAAAAAATGTTTTAAACTCCAAAGTGAAATAAAGTCTGTCTCGTCACTTTATTCCATCCGTCACCCTCAAACATGTTTATTCAAAGCTATGTAGCATTTTCTTATTTATATTCCACATTTATGAGAGGCCTTTTCTTGGTGCCTTTTCTTTTTCTTCTTTTGTTTACTTTCTTTACAGGACGTAATTCAATAATCTGCATACTTATCATCAGGGTAATAGTATATAGCCACTGTCACGCAAAGTTAAAATATCAATATAATCGAACAGAACTCATTAAGATAACATATAAAAGAAAGAATTTGCGCAGATTGCTTTTAAATTTTAACAAGAACTTAATACTTTTCAGTATAGACATCGCTTTGAAAGAAAAAGTTCGATAACGCCATCGAGTATTGAAAATTATTCTACATAGAACACGCTAGCTGCAGTTTTCATTGACTTAAAAAATGAAGTTGTGCTTAAACTTTGTCGTTCTTTGTTTCCTTTATAATCAATTTCAGGAGAGCTGGAAACTCTAAACGACCTCCTGGAAGAGCATAGTTATGATAGCTTCATAGGTTCTGGACATGCAGAATTGGAAAAGAAGATAAATGATGTCCTCCACTTTTGTTATATTCTTTAGAACTGGGACTACGGCTCCTGATCTGACCAAAGAATTCGAGCTAGCGTGAAACTTCATTTACTTACACAAGCTGTAGTGAGGGAGATGTATGTTGGGGAGAGGCTTAAAGAAGAGGAAGCTTGTAAGAAACAAAATGAGCTCAAAAGATTCCAGATGAAAATAGATTGTTTATCTATTAGGAAGCCTTTGCAAAAACTAGTGTTTCTTTAATATGTTTGCTTGTAATTTTTTCCCGTTTCAAGTGCAAAATAGAAGAAGATAGATATATGTTCTCATCATATAAAAAATCAATCTTTGCTTTGTGAAGAACCAAATAAGTTTCATAATATTTATATATTATAACATTATATAAGGAGAAGCAAATGGAACAAAAAGAAGAAAAGGAATCTATAGCAGCCATGCATGTCGGGGAGGAGTTCATGTACCAATCTCTATCTATCAAATCGATCACCTTTGGTTTGGCTTTGATTTGTTCCAACTTTTTACTAATATGCTAAGGCATGGTAAGATAATTTTCTTTCTTCAATGTGCTATAGTTATATATAATTGAAAAGTTGGGCATTAGTTCCCCAAAACTAAAGTGAATCCACCATTTAAAGGTGGTCGTCCATGGAAACAAAATAAAGGTGGATTGCTTGCATCTCGTGTTAGTCCTTTTCTGTTGATTCTTTTGTGGGGGTTTCTCTTTGTTGTGGGACTGTTTTGGTCCTTGGTCCAATTCAAAGATTCGAGGAATGCCTGAGATTCTGTTAGTCTCATTACAATCAAAGAACAAGAAAAGAGCCATATGAGCACACAGTAAAGGAATAAAAACATATGGTCTCCATTCTCTTCAAAGTAGCATTTAAAAGATGGCTCTCCGCTTATCTTTTTATTCCAACTCTTTACCTTTTCCTCTTCTTTTCTTTTTTTATTATTGTTTTCATTGTGATTGAGCAGCAAGGAGGGACTGCATCTAAAGTTACTGTAGATTCAAACTGGCCCAATCACCAATAGGGAAAAACGAAAACAAAATAAAGAGAGAGATAAGAGAACTGAAAAGATTGCTTTGGTTTCCAGCATGTGATGCCAGCGTAGAACGAGTTTATACATTTATAGGAAAGTACGAACTCTTAACTCTTAAATTTTTATAACTAATAACTATAATGAAAATTTTCTACACAACAAGAAAATTGTGTAATAGCAACGGAGATATACCGACGGAATAGTATTCGTATGTATATTGCGACAGAAATTACTATTCCGTCGAAATGTAACATGAAAATTGCGACGGACAAGAAATCCGTTGCAAAATTTGGAGGGAAATATTCGCGGAAAATGTTAGCGACGAAAATATACCGATGCATAAAATTCCGTCTATAAATAGGGACGGAATCTATTTTCGGTTGATGAAGTTGTCGTCCCAGGTGGCTGGCCCTCGCGAGGGCGAGCGAGTTTTTCGTCGACCAAAAAAATCCGTCGGTATTTTGTAAAAAGTCGTCGTGGAATTAGGTTCAGAAGCTTAATGTTACGACGGTATTTTTTATTATACCGACGTATTTGTTTCATCGCCAAAAATAATTAAAATCAGCGCCCTCCCTCCCCTCTTCTCTCTTCGCGCCCGACTCTCCTCTTTTCTTTCTCTCCTCTCCTCCGACGATTTTCCTCCTCCGTTGGCCTCTGACCAGCTGCTGCGTCTCCGGCGACCCTTCCTCCCCCTCTTCTCCAGTGACAACAAGCCCCTGTCGTCTCTCCTCTGCTGCTACCGAAGGTAAGCCGTGGGTGATGAATTTTTTTCATGTTGTTTGGACTGATTTAATGGCTTTTGTTTGTTTATTTAGGTTTGATTGGTCTTGTTTGAGTATTTTGCATGTAAATAATGGAAAGATTTAAACGATTTGTGTGTAGATATGGTTGAGATGGTTTTGCCCTCAAGGTGTTTGATGGAATGTTTTAGATGGTTGTTTGTTTGTTTCTTGGTCATTTAGGAAATTATTGACCTATTATGAATATGATTTGAATATGACTGGGGCAATGGCATGAAGATTTTGAAGTAAAGGTGTTAATTTGACTTCAATTGTGCTAACTTGTAATTGTTTATTTTAAGACTTCCGTTAAAATTTGGTTAGGATAGATAATTTGATACTTTT
>JAOQMR010000001.1:3402407-3424952 GCA_027563865.1 Erythroxylum pelleterianum
TTAATACTCATATCCATGACTACACAAATCACACAATAGGCACTACCATATTTCAAATCAATCATCACTATTCATCATTTCATCTAATACATTCTAATTTTCCAAGAAAAGTTTCGGGGTCCAACATAACGGGAAATAAAATTTTTTTTCGATATGTGGAATGTGATATCTTCCTCAATTGGACTTCCCAATAGAGAGTTGGCAACCGCAGTGTAAGAAGGGATTATTAACTTTAGAGGAGGATTAATTTCACATCATTTTTTATTCGTGCCCGAATTAAATTATAACTTAATTTTAATTGCCCGATTTATTAAAGATGTAAATTGCATTGTCACATTCACTAACAAGTTGTATGCGATACAAGACTGCACTTTGAGGATCTTGATTATTGTGGGTGAACAACAAGATGGGGTCTACTACTTTTGCAATGTTCCTTCAGCTCAATCACATATAACAGATGTTCTAGACTCATATGTTTTATAACATCGATATATAGGCCATCTCTCTTCTTTAATAGTTATTGCTTCCTGATGTTAGTAGTACTATTTTTGGTTCTGGTGGAAATAATTGTTGTGATGTTTATTTTCGAGCAAACCAAACTCGTGATTTTTTTGTTTCTAGTAGTAATAGAGCAACTGGTGATTTTAATTTGATACATTGTGATGTTTGGGGATCTTATATAGTTGCATTCTCTTGTGGAACATATTTTTTTTGACAATAATTGATGATTATTCGAGAGCTATTTGGATTTATTTGATGGCTAAGAAATTTGAGGTTCCTGAAATATACGAAATTTTGTGCCATAGTAGAACCCAATTTAATAGAAATGTGAATGTAATGAGAAGCTATAATGATTCTATTACAGGTCTTCCATCTTTTGAAGAAAGTCTCTAACCTTCTGCATCAATCTCTGAATTTGCTTTAATTGTGGAAACTAATAATTCCTCTCCTCCACCTGCAACACCTTAGTTATTACCTCTTCATTGATTAACTAGGGTCAATCATCCTAATATCACTCTTCAAGATTACCATTGTTATTCTATTCTTTTTTCTCTTTATCAACTTCACACATATTGTGAGTGCTAATCCTAAAGCAATGGCAGAAGAACTTTAAGCCTTAACTAGTCCTCATACATGGGATATAGTTAACTTACGTCTAGACAAATCTACAATTGGGTGCAAATGAATCTAAAAAATCAAAACCATAGGAGATGTTTCTATTGATCGATACAAAGTCAAGCTTGTAACAAAAGGATTCATGTAAGAATATGGCATTAACTATGAACAAACATTTTCTTTTGTTGCTCGTCTTACTTCAGTAAATAGCCTTATAACTATTACTTCAACTTAATAGCAGAAATTACTTCAGATGGATGTCAAAAATGTCTTTTTAAATGGAGATCTCTCTGAAGAGGTATATATGCAACATACATCTGGCTATAACTATCAACTAGTTAAATTATGTCATCTTTATAAGGCCTTATATGGTTTAAAGCAAGCTCCAAAGGCTTGGTTTGCCAAGCTCTATAGTTTCTCAATTTGATTTTTTTCCAGCTCTTATAATCATGCCTTATTCATTCGTAAGACTACTAAAGGATGCATGCTCCTTCTTCTCTATGTAAATGATATGATCATTGCATAAGATGATTTATAAGGCATTCAAAACACCAATTTAAGATGAAAGATATAGGTTTTTTGAGTTACTTTTAGACCTTGAAGTCACTTCTAACTCTCTGAGTATTATTTATCTCAAATCAAGTATGCCACTGAACTAATCTCTCATGCAAGACTCGCTGATGACAAAACTTATAACACTCCAATTGAGACTAATGCTTATTTCATAGCTATTGACGGTACTCCTGTAGCTGATGCTAATCTTTATCACCAACTAGTGGGAAGTCTTGTCTATCTTACTGTTAATCGTCCTGATATAGCATATACAGGTTATATTGTCAGTCAATTTATGTCTACTCCTCACACAACTCACTTTGCAATTTTCCTTCGTTTTCTTTGTTATATCATGGGTAATTTGTTACACGTTCTCCATTTCTTGAATGATTCTACTTTTGAATTAAAAGTTTACCTTGATGCTGATTGGGCTAGAGATCCCGTAGATAAATGCTCCATTATATGTTATTGCTTCATTCTTGGAAACTCTCTAATTTCCTGTTGTGACAAAAAGTAGACTATAGTTTCTTGATTAAGCACTGAAGCATAATATCAAGCTCTCACATGGAAACTACTTCTAAACTCCACTAGTTAAGGTGTCTTCTCTAAGATATAGGTGTCTCTCATTCCTCAGCTACTCTATTCCATTGTGATAATCGGAATGATAAATAACCCATAATGATGTGATCTATAAATGCACCAAACATATTGAGAATGATTGTCACTTCATGCATCATTATGTTCTTCAATGCACATTCAATCTCAATTTTGCACCCCCAAATCGTATTGCAAATATATTCACTAAACCTTATACACCTCAACAATTTTACGATCTAGTTTTCGAATTCTAGTTGGCAAGTTCTCTACTAACTTGAGTTTGAGGGGAAATGTTAATGTATGTATTATAGCCTTAATTGGAGCCTAACTTGCAGCCTAAAATCTTGGCATTCATTGAATATTTGACCTAGAATTATTTTCTTTGTTAGCTAATTATGTACCTACAAATTGATAGTCTTGTACAGCCACTAGAGTGGGAAAATACAATGCAATTCACAATTCTTCTCACTTTGATGAGCTTATTACCTTGGAGATCCACAAACTTTAGCTTCTATAAGATGATAAATGGGTATGCAAGCGAAAAAGCATTGAAACCAAACTGGAAGTAGAAATTATTTCATGTTTTGAACTTTTCAAATGCTTAAGAAGTCCTTAATTTACTCTTTAACAAAAATAGAAAGAATACATCAGAATGAATAATTACTTTTGTGCTTAGTCTGTTTCACATATTCAATTAGCTAGTAAGGACCTCCAAAGACGTAAGGGATCTCTCCCAAGGAAGAAATCCCGACGCAGGATCAGCAAAATTGGCCTGAACGAAGTCCTTGAGGCCAGTGTCCCAAACTTGACAGAACTTTTTCTTCCAATCAGCTGGTTCATTGGTCACAGTCCCAAAACCTTTCTCTTTGCCCTTTGAACCCTTATTTTGGCCCTCTTGCCAATCCTCAACATAAGTAGAGGCTCTTCTAAAGAATTTGGCTTTATATGTGTACCAAACCTGATATTTGTAATGGTTCAGTACGACTGTGGTTTTAGGTAAATTCAGATGCTTGTATCCTTCTCTCAGTCTAAAGTGATGCACCTCGTTGAGAAGGCTTATACCGAGGAGGTCCGGCCTCACAATAGATTTGTAGCGCTCAGGAGATTTAAGCCGGCAAGTATATCCTACAGTAACACCCTGCAACGGGGCTGAGTTCAACCTAGACGGTCCAAAACTGTGGCAGACTGTTCTTATCTCTGCATAAGTTGGTGAATTGGTGTAGTTTGCCACAAGGTTTCTCAGTGAGTTTTGACCTGATTTATCTTGTGCGTTGTGCTGAGGGAAATAGAAAAACTCATCCACGTCGAAAAATGCCAGCCACTTGCATTCATTCCTTGCCCTCAAACCGCAATGCGAAAAGCCAGCCTCCTGTGTTTTAATCCAAGGCCAAGAATGCCTGCTAATATTATGTTTTTGCAAATTAAGCTCGTCGATTACCTCCTGGAGACCATCATCGCTATTGTTGTCGTAGATGAACCAGCGTTGAATTCCAAGCCAGCCATGGTACGTAATCCATTCCCTCATAAAAGCAGCTTGGTTCCACAGCATGGTACAAGCACAGAGCTCGTACTTTTGTTTTGTAATTTTCTGGTCATTGTTCTTTGTAGTACTGTATATTCTAGCCACAGAAGGCAGAGGACGAGCTACAGAATCTTCTCCAGCAACAACTCGACTCACTGTAACAAGAAGTCCCTCAGCCTTCTCTGTGTTGTTTCGCATGCTACGTGGTAACAAACACCTTACCACTTCTTGAGCTGCTGTAATTGCTTCGGTTGTGAGCACAGTTCCTTCGTCTTCATCAAAATTACTAGAGCCAAAATGACACCTGAACTGGGTTGGATCTGATTCTTTGTGAGGTGGTAGCTTCAACCCCTTAACGAACAAAACTGCCGTGTTCCAATCCAAAATCGCCTCATAAACCACCTTATCCCACGAAGGAACCACCGCCGTACTCTGATTAACACCTGAAAGCAATTCATCATCCGTGGCCTCCCCGGCCCGCTGCAAGTCCAAGGCAGCAGAATAACTCCTCTCCGGAAGCGGACACGTCACAATGGACTTCACCTCATGGTACTCATCAACAGATATAGCTGGCCTAACAACAACTTGATCAAGCTGCCCAGCAGAAGCATTTAACAATCTATAGTACACACAGTCCAAGTTCTCGCTCGGGTTAATCTTGCTTGACACAATCAACAGCAAGTGATCACCGAACAAGATCCTATCTTCCACAATCAACGGTGAGGATTTTACTTGAACAGACCGCTTTGTTAGCCTACTCGGCAAGAGCGATATAGTTGAAACTTTAAGCACTGGCCGGAACGACCCATCTTGGAACAGAGATCGACTAGAGGAAACAAAGAGAAAGATCAAGAAAGATAAACCCACTAAAGACATCACAAAACCCACCTCTTCATTGGGTTTAAACGCTCGTTTTCTCTTCCAACGTGGTTCAGACTCCATCTTGTAACAACAGAAAGCTTTATTCCAGGAAGCTTTCAGTAACTGAGACTATAAAGACATGGAAGGGATAGGAGGTGTAAACGTGGCGCAGACAGAAGTTTAAAGCTTTCCTTAAATGCGAAAAGGGAATCTCGGAGTAATAGACATGCCATTGACAAGAACAGACACCGTGTGTGTTTCTTGTTTCATTGGCCTTCACTTTCACCATTCAATTTATTAAATATTGCAGAGTCTTCTGCCGTGGATGTAATAGCAATCTTCAAATGGGAAAAACGTTATTCAATTAATTCATTGGTTTAAGATGGGAATTGCTCTAACAAGAGATAGCACTTTAGTTGTAATATTTCAGGAATTAATGCTGGCTCGGGGACTTCTCCACCAACAATAATTAACGTTCATTATTTTTAAAACGACGTTTTTTTTTATTTTATTTTTAATAATAAAATATATATATTTCAGGAATTAATGCTGGCTCGGGGACTTCTCCACCAACAATAATTAACGTTCATTATTTTTAAATCCAATTTGAAGTTGTCTAAGTTTGATTTGGCCCGAGCCCTCAAGACCAAGCTCGAGCACATTTTTTTTGTCGAGCTTGGGCAGACCGAGGCCCAAACAGATTTTCAGGTTAGACTCGGGTTTAGATGGGCCTAAACTCGGCCTAGCCCATTTAGAATTTATTTACCCATTTTCTAAAATAAAGATCCTTCGATTAACAAGCTTAAAAAACATATAAAATTATTGGATATTTAAAGGTTTAGTTTTCTCTATGACAGTGCCCATAGTACATAGCCAGGTTTTGAGTTTAGCTTAAAGGGTCTATAAGCCCCGCTTCTATACTCCTTGGCCCCATTTCTGTAATGTGTAAAAGGAAAAGTAATCCAAGGCAGTTAATTTGCATGCTCAGAAATCCCCATGGCATGCCCTGGTTTTAAACTATGAATACAACCTGATCCTATCGCACTTTATAAGTTTCAACTCGTACAATTACGTGGTTCAGCGATATAAACCGAAGATGCAGGACTATGTGTAGCCATGTAGGAACTATATATCTGTATCAGCCATGATTGAAGTGCCAAATAAGAGTTCTCTCTGCAAAGACTAGTTCTGCCACCAAGTGAAGGATAGATGAGTTGGAAAGTCTGGCTGCAGTAACCCAGAACTTGCAATCTTAATCATCAGTATATCTTCATCTTTGATAATGATGGTAATGTCACCCAGCCAAGACTGCCATATACATAGACTCCTTTAACAGCTTAAAGCTTGCAGTCTGATGACACAAATGAGAACAATCCTATAAAAGTTAGTGCAGAAAGCAAGACAACAACATTTTCGTGAGGGATGCAATGGAAATGGAGAACTAAACTCATGTATTAAAAGTAATGATGACTTGATCATTCAGAGTCTTATTCATATGTAAGTAATCACAAATCTTCCTTTGGACTAAGCCTCAAAATGCAAGCTAGTGTGAATAGTTAAGCAGACTAGAGTTGAAAACAAGGCCACTAGGATTGTTTGCAAATCATCCTTATCAAAATAAAATTTACTAGACTTGAAAGTAATGCCCATTTAACTTTGTTCATTTCATTGAGTTAAATTGTAATTAAATAAGCTGCAAAATTTATGTGCAATTGCTTAATTATATCCCATTACATAGCTCAAACTAGATGAAAACAAATATGCAAGTGGGTACAAAAACTGTAATTCAGCAGATAAACAAAAAGGATAGTTTAACAAGCAGAAGCAATTACCAGATGCAAATGTTCATTGGTGCTGTGGAAGTAGCTAATGAGGCTTCAGTAAGTACAATGGCATTGTGACCTTGTACGCTAGCTCGGTTTCTATATTCCAACATTTGACTAGAGCAGAGGCTTGAATTCCCCTTTGCTGCACAACTATCATCAGTAGATGAGTTCACAAGACGTCTAATACTATTGTTATGCTGAAACTTTTGGCTAGCAGGACTGTATGTACTACTGTCGGTATCCCTTGCAGGAATGTTCTTTGCATCATGCGGCCGCTGTATGCTGCAAAAAGAAGAGGGTCTTGAAGTAGCATATCGATCTTCTGTTCTCCTCCAGAGCTTAGAACTCAAAAATACTGCACCAGGCAGTTTGCAACAGCTATTGTTTGTGCTGTCAGGATTAGGAATCCTTCCATTAGATATTGCCAAGTCGTATGAAATTTCATCTAATGCCATTTCCAGACCACGAATACGTTTCTCCAGAGAATCTATTCCATTCTGTGAGTGCCCCATGAATCTCTACATTCAACAAAAAGTACAAAAATTTAACTAGTAACATTTTTAAGTAAACCAGATGAGGATGCTATCCTCAATGCAGGAAGACATCAACAAGCTGATTTAAGAAAATCGAAGATGGACTATTGTTTGTCCAGAGGGGGGAGATAAAACTGCCTAGAGCGTGACTAAAAAAGGATAGAGATATTGCAATAAACAACCCATAGAGCTTGCTTTTAATTATAGTAGAACAAGGCAAATATCCTTCAGAACTTAGTAAAGCAGAAGAAACAAGGCGAGGATGACCATATAGTGCCTAATCCAGTCGCTTACAAACCCAAGAAACAATGAGAACATATCATGGGGAAAAAGTTAACCTTCAATCTTATACCTGGAGGAGGCTCAGGAGATCTGACTGCTGATTTTCAATTTGAATTAGTTGTTCACGAATCAAAGAAATATTTTCCATATCTCTGCTGCTCTCATGAAAGTCGTCAACAGGATTGCTGACTTCGATATCTTTGCTACAAGTATACTCATCATCATCATCATAAGGAACCACCCTTGACCCAGATCTCAAGCCACTGAATTTTTGGTGTTTATCATTCGACGAGGTGCTGAAAAGGACACGTTTTGTTTGTGGCATAGAATTCCCATTATTCCCATCTTCTCCAGATTCCTGCTTTGTGAAATCATCTCCACAAGCCGTTTCTCGTGAGACAGCAGTACCAATTATGCAGGGAGAATTTTTCTTGCGGTCCAGCTTACGAGACAATGCTGTTTTTGAATTCTTGTCATCACTTATGACAGGAATTTGATTTTTGGCGGTGGTCACAAGAGAAGCCGAAGCGGGAGGGGACCTGCTTTCTGGGATTGATTTCTTTGGTTGAGGACGTCTGAATCTGACATCATTAGAACTTTTGGAGGCTAAAGGAGGGCATCCACCAATAGGATTCTCTGGTTCTGAGACAATTAAATCCAAAGATGAATAGAAGATATGAAATGGGTCCCCTGCTGATGTTATGGTTCCATTTTGAACTGGAAATATTGAAGATTCCAACGGACGATAACATATCCTCACCAAATTGGGAGGCTAAATCACAAAATATTTAGAAAGGTGAAAAAGAATGGTGCTTGAACAGAACAAACTCCTTGATCAAACCCATTAGAAGATTAAAAACAATATACCAACTCGGATTAAAGTCAAAAGAAGAACTAGAAAAAAATGCTTCTTACCCATTGAAGAAGATCCAGATAGAGATGAAACTGAAGCCTCTTCACAAATGTCAGGAAGCTCCTTCCACAAGTCCAAAGTACGATTCATAGTCTCCCGCACCATTTTCACCTTTTACACCAAACCCACATCAGAGCAAACAAAGTTAATACTTTTACTGATCAAGAAAATTTGAATCGAACAACAAAAAGAAAAAAGTTTGAGCTCTTTAGTTTTCAGTTTTCCTCATTGTCTTCGAAAACACGAGAACTGAAGATAGATTCACATAGTTTCTACCTTATCAAACCTTCTACTTTCCAAAGAACTCAAGCACGCTACTTTATGCTCGGCTGCCAATTCCTTCTCGGCCACCGAAACCTTCCCTAAGGCCTCCGCCGCTGCCTTTCTTGCCGACCAATCTTCACTGCTCAAAAACTCCACCAAGCACGGTACTAGCCAATCAATAACACTCTTAGTCGAAGCTCCACCAACCCCAATAACACTTCCAATCACACTCAACAACGCTCCCTTTGCCTTAAAGCCCTCAAATTTCACCAACTTTCCCAGTTTAGGCAACACCTTTCGCAACTGTTCAGCCTCCGGCTCCGGCGACGCCTCTATTGCCGCCGCAAAACACATCGCAGCTCCGATCTGAACGTTGTAATCCTGCTCAAGTGTCACCATTTCGAAAAGGGGTTTCCATAGTGTGGAAAAAGGAGGGTCTGTGATCTGTGAAGACATCGCGGAGGTTGCCTCGACGCAGGCTGATCGGACGGCGGAGTCCGGGTCCCGGAGACGGCGAGTGACGGTGGAGACCATCTTGGTTAAATGAGAAGATAACATGTTCCCATGCGAATGCGAGAGAAGAGTCAACAAGTTCACGCATTGTTTGCGAACAGGGGATTTGCAAGAAGAGTCTGTGTTGTGTATGCAATTAAGGAAGGGAGAGAAGGTGTCGTGACTCAGGTTCTTAGCGATGGATTCCAGCTCTGCGGTGGCCAGAGGGAGTGTGTCACGGTCGGAGAGCTTGTTCAGGCAACAAATGACTCGGTGTTTAAGGTCATTGGAGGTGGTGGTTATCGTAGGTGGAGAGAATGAGTATCGTTTGTGGACAGACATTGTGTTGTGTTGTTTCTACGGTGGTGCTTGGGTTGAGTCTCAGCTTTTGGACATTGATCAGATGAACAGATGGTTCGGTTACTTGGCTGAGGCAAGTGAGCCTGTAGCTAGGTGTATGCAAGACTCTGTATTAAAATGCTTATAACTGAAGATGTAAGTGGGCCAAAGTGTTCTACGGTAATTGGTGAAGTTGTATGGCAGTATGTTTGGTAAAGTAAACCAGAATTGACGAGAGTGAGCTTGTATTTTAATGGCTTCAATCAGGGGCTAAATCGGATGAGATGGTGCAGCTTTTTCAGAGAATTTGGGTTAGCTGAAAAATGGATAAAAATATCAGCTAATTCGGTTGTTTCAAATACTTGATGTACCAAGCAACGTGTTTGCATCTAACTCAGATGCAGTCTACTGTGCCAATCACGAGCTATACAATGGTAAGGTTTCACATAACAATGGAGTTTCTTAAATTTTCAGCACATGCACACGTGGAGGTTCTGAGACTTGCCGGCTTCAGACATGCCAAACAAAATAGCACCACCTCATTGGACGCCAAAATGGAAGAAGGACCCAGTTGACTTGAATTGGAAGTCGAAAATAGAGAGATAGAGGCTGCTTATGATGGATCATCACCTTTGATTTTGAAGCAAAACTTACATAATTTAGTGACCAATTCTTTCTGCAAACTGTTGAGGTTGGTTTTGCTTAAATAATAATTTAAGCTGACCCACGGAGCTCTAATGATAGACATAGACATGCCTCCCTCTTTCTAACACTTGCTTCAATAAGGACAATAGCTTGGATGCCAGAAGAGCAAATCCAATGAGATAGTTGAAGTGAAAAGTTGACCCAAGAACTGTTCTTCAAAGAATTACATGTATATAAGAAATTCAAATTTTTTGTCTAATATTATTTTATCTTATTCTGTCTCATAAAATCTCAGCCATTTATTTTACGAGATTCACGCGAGACTCATGCAAGACTCACATAAATAAATTGTTAAAATTTATTTGACACAATAAGACACCATAATATTAGACAAATAACCTAAACTCGTACCAATGTACTATTTCAGCATCCGCGTCCAATCAAACCGGCCAAAGAGATTAAAATTTCAGGGTTTTGTAGTTAATGATATCTAGTACAGAAGTGAGGCATGACTGAAGAGACTTAATGGCAAAATGTCATTGGAAAGAGCATTTCGTTGGTGATGTTGCAGCGAAGATAATTGATTAGCAAGAAAAGGGCTTGGTGAACCATTATTATATACAAAAGTTTTACAGGGAAAAAGGGGAGCTAAATGTAGAGCATGTGACAAAGAGACATGTATGGGTTAAAGGGATCCAAGCACAGTCCATCACGTGACAGAGAGCATGGAAATTCATCTATTGAAGATGATTGTTTAGGACATTATTGGGCCTGAGGAGAAGTGAGGAAGATGCGTACAGATATTTTTGTTCAGTTTTATTGTGTCTTATTATATTTTATGAATTTCAGTTATTTATTTATGTGAGTTTTGCATAGGTCTTATATAAATAAACGCAAGACTCACATAAATAAATGACTGAAATTTATGGAACAAAATAAGACACCATAAAACTGGACAAAAGATCTTGTAAAAAATGCTCTACTTTCCAAGTTTTACTTGGTTTTGCTTAATTAATGTATTAAATAAATTTAACAAATCAAAACTATGGGATCGTGTTACTTAATTATAGTACTTAAGACCTTAAAGTTCTTCTTTCCGACTAAAACTTGGTAAGTAGCAAAACTTACTTCTGAATTTTAAAAAAAAATTATAATATTAAAAATTTTGAATATAAGTATAAATATAAAATATTATCTGATTTTTGTGAAATTTTAATATTGTAAAAGTATTTAAAATAATTAAAAATAATAAATAGACTATTTTAGGAGATAAGTTACACGGTGTAGAATGTGATGCATGTGGTGATCAAGATGATTGTTAGACTGACCCTCCAATTGTAACCAGTCAACACCCTGTTCACACACACCTACCAAAGCTAAATTGCACAATTACAGCATCTCGACCTTTTTCACCTGAAGGAGCTCGAAGAAATCCTTTAACCAGGTCAGAAAGAGCAAAGATGCCACCCCGTGAATCCAATTAAAAGCAATAGTTCTCTTGAGAAATGAAGAGGTTGATGAACTCGGATGAAAGCTTAAGTGGTTACTTTCCAAATTTGAGTGAAGATGGTGCTAGAATATCAGTTAAAAGAGACTCCATTCACGTGACTACACCTGCGATTTAATGATGAACGATTTTGGCCTTCTTTTGGGAGTGTACTGTTACTGTCAGATTGTGGCCATCGTACCGGTTTAAGGCCCTCCTCTTTTTTTTTTTTTTTGGGGCAGATACAGAATAATAATAGTTTTTGGGTTGGTGCAACTGCAAACTATTTTGAGTTTTGATGATTCCGACTCAGGAATATAAGTAGCTTATGTAGAATAAAGACAAGGTAGGGCCAGTGAAATAACTGAAAAGCTCTGCAGAGAGGACTTGCCAAATTCACCAGCTTGTTTCTCTTGTTTTGCCTTCTGTGCTGCTTCAGTAAGTATGGAATCTTACTTTCAGGCTAACCATATATAGATTGTGAAACTGTTTGAGCTAGATGGATGATGCAACTATTTTCTCTATCTTTTAAGATGAGGCCAACATCATAAGGTAGGTAAAGAAAATCTTTCGTGCATGAATTGTTCTAACGTCAGGCATGGCTTCTTGTCTGCTGTTTAAGCAGCTAATTCCTCAATCTTTAATGCCTTCTTTAAACCAAAAACACAAGAATTTAAGGAAACTTTGCTATACTTTGCCTTTTTTATGTGCCCATTTGAGGAAAATAAATAACAAAGAAAATTAGCAAACCATTGAGATCGAATTCTATTAGAACAGTTCAGCATTGGAAGGGAATCAGATTTAATGTATAGTTATATATGCAGATATGGTGGTAGATAACTGGAAAATCATTATACACCAGACTTATAAATTGATCAATTATTGTACCTAGGCTTAAGTAGTTTCTTCGATTGCATATTTTTTGAGTTTATTTTTCTATTTTCTGTGGATTTAAGACATTAAATGGCAGAAAGAATATTCACCTACCAAGAATATACAAATACGGTATGGCTCTGAGAGTGGATTAAGCAATATATATACTCGGCTACTCGCATTGAGGATCTATTTATTAATATAATATTCCACCATTTAGAGCATGCCAGCCTGCAATTATTAGTTAAACCAAACCATAACAGCTGGTTTAGAGACAATTTAAAGCAACATTATTAAGTCCCCAGCAAACCTGATATCGAATGCTTACCAAATTCTAAGTTGGAGGCGTGTAAGTTTAAACATCCCTAGCATCATCATCAGCCTGAACAGTCATACAAGTCAGAGAAACAAGACTGAGTTTTCTCTTCGGATCGTGGAGATATTGGACTAAATCTTGTAATACTATACCTGTCCAAAACCATTTTATTTCATCTCATAAAAGTCGGAAGCCCTAGATATCATCAGACCAAGTCCATGGTAAGAAAGAAAAGCTATCACTGATGTTGATTTAAGCTGGAAAACATGTCAACTAGTCAAAAGTTGAACATTAAGTGGCTAGATATGTCCGCTTATTATGTTCCAATTAGCTAACAAAAGCCTACTTGACCCTATGCTAATGCTAGTATCTTATAACAGGAGAAACTCCACCTTGCCTCACGAGAAGTGATAAAGCATGTTATTACGATGATTGAATGGAACACATGTGACGACCGTAACAAAACTGATAATGCTCAAGCCCAACATGGTAGAATGTACACGTAGTAAAGGACAAGACAAGCAAATGGAAAGATAGGCAATAGACCCTTCCATAGGCAATAGACCCCTCCCAAAAGATCTGGTTCATTATCTCAATGAAAAGAAAGTAAACAAAAATCCCGTTTGTCTTCATTAGGTTAACCTGCAGAAAGAATAGTTTGATGGGTTGAAACCACATTTTTCTAGTTGGAGTTCGACAAGAGATGGAAAACATTCGTCGGTACTGCATGTTTGAAATTTTTTTTAAATTTAGAAGACTTTCTAATCACTACTGTTAAATGATCATGATCTAGAAATTGTTCGTAGCACTAGAAAATATTCAAAGGGAAATCGTGCTCCTTTTCTGTTTTTGCACTTCATAAATATAGGACATTTGGTGCTTTCCATGATTTCTAACAGTAAAATATATAGAACCACAAAGCTTTGGCTCTATTCAATTTCAATGAGGTCCTATGCAGGCACATTAGTAGGATGATATTACTTTTTATCAATAGGAGTTTAAGAGAAGGAAACAAAATTCACCCAACTACAAAAGTATAAAATATAGTTCTATAAATGTAGGGAAACTCTTTCTTGCCAAGAACTTGGAACTCAGTTCTGGTCTCTGGATTGTCTGTCCAAGGAGGGTTGATATAGATTCATTTATGGGGCAATAGAAGTTGAAGATTGAGAGAGCTGGATAAGGAGAAGACATACAGGTGCAGATAAAATGGGGCCAATAGGCCATATCTGTGTTGTTCGACTGAGACGCAAACTTTATCACCAAGCACTCTCCTTTGCATTTGTTTGGCCTTTCACGTGGAGGATGACAAAAGAATTGTGACCAAAACCATCGAACTTCTTTTCTTCCCATGTGTGTATTCCCTTCTTGCACGACATTATCATGTGTGAGGAGAACAAGAAGGCCAGCTTTTATTTACTCGCCTGTTGGGAAGTTCAACCATGTTACTGAGGCATGTCCGCAAAAGACATTCTCTTAGTTTCCTCGACTAAACTCATGTCATTTCCAAGTATACAGAGTCTCCACGTGAATGACTAGCAAGTACCATTTGGTCCATTGTCCATGTTAGCTAGTACCATTTGACATGTTCTATGAGATTTCCCTATCAACGGCATTGGATCTGGAGTTTACTGTTACTATCAAGAGTACACCCGGTAACAAGATAGTATAAGTTCAGTACTCTTGTCATAAGAGCGACAACACCAAAGAAATGCTACATGAATAATCATGATTTTGTTTGAAGAACCGTGACAGTGACTTGACATTCTCAGTCCTGAATCCTGGAACATGCAGTGGTTGCAATTTCTAAACTGTTGCAGCTCAGCTTGACAATACATTGAATGTTGATGGAGAGATCCGTAGCGCTACAATTGCATTGAGTTCCGATAAGCCGTCCTCAACTTTGATCGTAAAATGGGTAAGTCCTTCCTTTGTTCATGTGAATGCAAATAAGGATATATTGCATAGATATAGAGTAAATATGTAATTTGCACTTCAATATTCACAAAAATTAATAAATTTTTACCTGTATTTCTAGTACTATTTTACATTCTAATGTTATTAAAATATTATTTACCATACGTTTGCGATATCAAAAAAGTATTTATTGTATCTTCAAAATGGTAATAAAGATAAAAATAAGAACTTATTTAAAACTTTTGACATGATATTAAAGTAAAATTTACACTTTTAATTAATATTTAAATAAATTATTTTTAAGATGACATCCATATTTCAAAGTCTAAATTGTTTAATTGTAACATGAAAGATGACTCGCACACCAAAATTTGTAAAAATCTTAATTTAGAATTTAGAGTGTTACAGTACTATTTTAAAAACATTAAGGTATAATGTGGTATCATAGATGATGTTAAGGACTAAATTAAATTTTTTAAGAAACATTATATAATACATCAATTAGAAGAATTAGGAATAAAAAGGTCAAAAAAAATTTTGAATGAGTTGTTTCAATATATATAAAAGTATTAAAGATCTCACCAAAAAAATGTGATAAATTATATTTAAATAATTAATATTATTTAATTCTAAAATATTATTTTGTGCAATTAATAATTATTTAAAAGTAATAAAATAAATAAATTCAACATGTCTGTATCTTAATTGCTTTGCGACGAACATTTTCAGCTTTTTAGGTTTCTTCGTCATAAACTGATCTTTGCAGTTGCTTGTTTATTTATGTTAAGACTTTTCAAAAGAACTATCTTTAGGCAATTAGTGCATGGTTCTCTGGTAGACAATTCGAAATTCCTGGAATACACTTCAATTTCTATTTGGAAAAATACTGAAACTCTCGTACCCAAAATCAAGGGTTTAAAGACAAAAATCTTTGGTGCGGTTTAAATTTTTTTAAAAATTTTCCAAAATTTTAAAATTCTTAAAAATACTTCTTATAATTGTTAATTATTTAGAAAATCCCTTCTCTTTGGTTTCAACTAATCAAATGTCATAAATATGATAATCTAATTAAGCTTTTAAACTCGATCGGAATATTAAATTCCTTTTAAATTGAGAATTTAATATAATTTAAATTTCAATATTTTGGTCAATCCGGGCAGTAATATTCTTCGTAGCCAATTATAATTACTCCTTATAATTATAATTGGCCATAAATGAGTGGTCTTGATGGAAACTTGTCCATTTTCACATATCCTGGACGAATATATGGACATGTAACAAGAAGAATATTATCATTAGAAGAAATTGAGGCTGAACATGGTTATATTTTATTGAACTGTCTAGAGGTTCTTCCTTTCGTTCAGTAAGTTGAACATGATTATTTCTTTATTTAAAATTGTGTGTTGTTCATTACTGAAAAATGTCATTATGTATTTAGATTATACGAAGCATCGTTACGCGACTCACACGGGGTGATATAAATAAAGAGGTTAGAAAACACTTTCCTCGATGGTTCGAGAGATATGTAAGTTTTCACTTACAAATATTCTTATAGTTCAAAACCATATTTAAGTATTCTCATGACATTATACTCTTTGCTATGATAATTTATTTTATGTAGGCCTTAGAAAATTCAATAGAGAACAAGTTCATATGTGATCTTGCAAAGGGACTTTTGCAAACTGTTAATCGTATCTGGTGTATTTCGTGAATGGATATAAATACCATACAGAATATCATGGACATAGCATGTCAATAATAAATAGTGGAGTTTCAATACAGGGACAATTGATGGATTACTATAGTAAAATTATTGAAATACTTGATGTTGAGTACCCTGCTTTGCCAATTAAGCGATATATGATATTTAAATGTGACTGGTATGACCCGTCGCCAAATGTTGGAACAAAAGTGCATAGTCGATACAATTTAGTTGAAATCAACTACCGAAGAAGATTGAGACAATTTGAACCTTTCGTCTTGGCTATGCAAACGAAACAGGTGTGTTATGTCCCTTTTTCAAGCTTACGACAAGATAAGACAAATTGGTTGGCGATTTGCAAAGTTAAACCAAAAGGTGTTTTTGAATCACATGGACAAGAAGAGTAGAGAATTGAAAGTGAAGCGTTTCAAGAAGATATCACTTTTATAAATGCATATGTCACGTATGACGATAATGAACCTTTGAACAATCCACCTAACAAATATGTTGATATTTCATCTGGAAAAGATGACGAGGGTTAGAGATCTGAAGAGGAGCCGGAGTTTGATTCTTATTCTTCCGAAGAAAAAGATGATTGTAATTTACAATTAAGTTATGATAGCGATTAATTTGTGTTTGTAATTGAATATTTTAATCAACAAATACATTATCTGCATTTCAGTATATTATGTAAAGTCTTTCATTCAAAATCTTATTCAAGGAATGTCGACATGGAGACTGGTTCTGGATGGTAGTAATTATTTCCGTTGGGAAGAATGTGGCAAAATTGTCTCAACCCAAGGAATAAACACTGCAGGAAATATCGGGAGTTCATACACTAATAATCATTTGCCTTCCATGGTCGTTCTTCTTCTTTAAGGTGTTTAGTATGATCTGGACAACGTCTCTTTCCTTATTATGTACATCTCATTTCCTTTGTTGAAGATATTATACATATTTACATTTGATGGTCTATACTACATGTTGCTTTAAGCTTCCTTTATTCTCGAAGAGGACATGTGTACCGATAGACGCGAGAGCGATGTCACAACGGCCTATAAAGGATTAGGGAGATTGGTTCTTGTGGAAAATTCGTCAATTCCTCAAACCTCGTCTGGACTATCACGTATGCATTAATATCCAATTTTTGTTCGTTTAACGATTTTCTAATATCACAGTTTCAAAAGTTCTTAACTGATTTTTTTAGGTAAATCTGTTCCCGCTAATGGTTCATCAGGAGAATTAGTCTTTCATACTAAGAGTGGCGACTCATTCACTGTTTCCTCTACAAGTATAGCTATAGTGCAAACGCTATTGCAAGAAGGTGTTCAAAAGCCTACACCTGGTAGAAGACCTATCACTATTTTCATTGGTGCGTTTGAACATGCCAGGACCCTTCTCGGGAATCCAGACATCGGAGACTCAATTACCTTTACCGACTCCTATGTTACATGGAATCAAACAAATTAATTATATCATTTGATTTATCGATGCAATACATTATTAGAGTAAGCTTTAAAGTTGATTTATTGTTGTATCTGTAAGAATTTGTTAAACAATGCATAACTATATCATTGTTAAAGTTGATTTATTGTTGTTAAGAATTTGTTAACCTTCAACTCCATTGCCTTATTTCCTTCTCCATATATTGTGTAAAATATTGAATTCAATTTATTATAATTGTAGAGAATTCGATAAACATTGAATTTTAGGTAAATATATGGGACCAAAGAGATAGCATAAGATTATGCGGAGGTTTAAAGCCATTTTTGGAGCAACTTACTGTGATGGTGGATCGTCACAGTCTGCAGCTCACACTGACTCACCTCCTCCCCCTCCAGGTTTGACAGTTGCAGATGAGAGATCACCTACTACTCCTCATACTATACCATCCCCTTTCCCCTCTTTATCGAATGGAGGAGACATTTGCCAGCCTGGAGTTAGGGGACCTGATGGAAGAAAATATATAATAATTGTCAATCAACAGTAAGTGAAATCACATTAATCATTATTTGCTTTTCATTAAGTCTTAGGTTTATCAGCTTTTTCATAGTATGAAATTACTTCTTATATTAAGTTGGTTCCGTCTGGACCGAGTTCCAGAAATATGACTTCCACATTTAAGGAAAGGATTGATCCTGAGGGTTATATGTGGAAGAATATATCTGAGGCCACAAAGCAATTTTACTTTCAGGAGTTTGAGGTAAAATAAAAATTTATTTTCTTTTTATATTGATTTATATACACTAATGAGATAAATATTATTACATTATATATAGTAGTCTAATTTTTTTTCTTCTAATTTCACAAAGAATTTTTCTGGGATTCTTGTTTCGACGCCAGCATGTATAAAGTATGGGAGAAATGAGCTTGTACACGTTATCATGACTTCATTGGTTCGATACACAACGCTGGTGCACGACCGCGTTATATTTTGAAGAAAATTTGGAGTCGTTGGCAGGAGTATTGGACATCACCTGCGGCAATGTCCATCTCAGGGCATAACTCCGCCAACAGACGTGGAGGCTCAGGGGGAGAGAGTCTTCCCATACATACGGGAGGATCAATAACCCACCACGAGCATGCACATAGACTTGTAAGTATCTTGGCTTAACACTTATTTTGTAAGTATTTTGCTTTACTGTATTATAGATAATGATAATAATATAAATGTCTGGTGCCATATATGGCTGTATTGAGTTATTTTCTTTGTTCAACAAGGGGGAAATATTATAACAATAGAGGAAACTCTGCTGAAATTTTTATAAATTGTAGTTCACATTTAACAATTTAGGTTATACATGTAGGAAAAGTCATTGGGCATCAGGCCTACACCTATTCAGCTGTTTTTGCACACTCACACGAAAAAGCATGACAGTGTGACATTCATCAACAGCCGATGTAGAGAACTGAATGTATATGAAATTAATGCATTATTATAATTTATTAATAATAATCCCTTACTAATGTAAACATTGCTTCCTAATAGGACCAACTACAATAAACCATTCAGCGACAGTCTCAGGAGGAAAAATCTGTAGATGAGACTCAGACATATCTTGATGTTATGGGTGGTAGGGATCGTCATGGGAGGATATTCGGGCTAGGTTCATATGCGAACACATGTTATTCGCAATCCTCCATGTCTAGTACAGCAACATCTGCTAGGCCAACGGACAATAACAAAGTCACCGAGCTTCGGGTCACAATGCACACATTGATAGAACAGATAGCTCACATGAAAGAGGAGCAGATGGCTAACGTGAATGAACGGATGGAGCACATGGCTAAGATGAGAGCGGAGATGGAGCAGGTGGCTAAGATGAGAGAGGAAATGGAGCAGATGGCTAAGATGAGAGAGCAGATGGAGCAGATGGCTAAGATGAGAGAGCTGATGGAGCTGATGGCTCAGCTGAGACAGGAGATGGAACAGTTGAAGGGGAGACTTAGCAGCTCAAAGCACCAGCGATCACCACGACATTAGCTTGTCCTAGTCATGTTTGCTTTCAATTACAAACATAAGTTATGTACACTGTAATGTTTTTATTATCAATTAAAATAATTTTAACTTTATATCATCAATTAATTTTCTGATTAAATAAATTATAAATATATACAAATTAATATATTATGCACAGATAATTGATAACTCTTAAAATTATGCATTTATCACAAGATCATGAAATTGGATTCTTTTAAAAAAGTTTCTTACTTTTAATTACCGATGGAATATAAATTACCGTTGGAATATCAATGTATTTTACCGATGGAATCCCTAATATCATCGGTAACATATATTCGTTTACCAACAGTATTATATATTCCGTTAGTAAATATGCATGCTTTTGGGATTTTATTGACTCGATTTATCGACGGAAAATAGTCCGTCGGTAAATTAGATTTGTTTTTGCGACAGTATTACATATTTCATCGGTAAATATGACAAATATTCCATTTCATTAACTTCGGTTTACCGACGGAAATACGTCCGTTGGTAAATGTTTCTGACGGTTACGTCCTCTACGTTTTCCGTTTACCGACGGAACTTCGCCTGTTGATAAATCACCGACGGAAACATAAATTAAAGTTCGTCGTTAAAGTTACCTATGGTCCTGTTAACGATGCCTTTGTCCGTCGTTGATTTCCGTCGGTAATTTATTTTGCTGACGGAATTCTGCCTTTTACCGATGGTATGTTCCGTCAGTAAACAGCTAATTTCTTGTAGTGTCTTAAGGTGAAAATAAAAAATAATATGGCTTAAGAAGGAGATAGAAATATCATATTCTTTTATAACTCTATCAAAGTTAGAAGAAACTTGAATAAGCTCATATTGACTCATGACCTTCAAGTTAATGCTATTACTGGGCGATATGAGCTTTAAAAAGTAGCCTGTACTTACATTAAAGACATCCTTTGTGTTTTTTGTTCCACCACTTTTTACGCTTATAAGCTCAGTAGCCTCATTTAAGGTCCCTTGGATCATTCTATAATTGAACAACCAGAGAGATCTTTCACTAGATTTGATATTAAGGAAGCTTTACTTAGTATGGACCTAAAGAAAGCCCCTATACTTAGATGATTTTAATGCCCTTTTCTTCTTAAAAAAAACAGAATGAGGATGACAATATGGTCACAACAGCAATTCTCATATTTTTTTTCTATTACAACAATGGTAAGAGAGTTGAATAAAACCTTCGTAAGTCTAGTTCCAAAGATTGCTAACCCAACTTCTCCTAATGATTTAATGCCTATTTCTTATAGTAATATTATTTACAAAAACTATTTCCAAGATGCTAGTTTAAAGATCATAAATAGCACAAAGGAAATTGATAAATTCGAGCCAAAGTGCATTCAATTGAGGAAGGAAAGATGGAGACAATAAGTTAATCATCTAAGATTTACTCAATTACCATTGTAAGCATTTTATTAGAAGTTGTACCGTAAAGAATACAATAATTTTTATAAAGCTTTTAGCTCACTAGAATGGGGGGTTTGTGCTAACTAATCTTAAATTACTTGGCTTCCCCAACACAGTCTTCCGATGAAAAAACAATATATCTCCATCACTTTTTATAGAATTATGGTTAATGACGATGTTTTAAAAATCGGACCAAAAGTTATACCAGTAAGAAAAGAGGTTTAAGGTTTAACCAGTATTAGATCACCTAAAACCAACTAAAGATTAAATAAAAGTAAAAATTTTAAAATATAATTGAAAGAGAATTTTCTTATTATCGAAGAATTTGAAATTTAATTTAAAAAAGATATTATTAAATAAAATTTAATTAATTAATTTTAGTTTATAAGAACTAATTAATTTATGAAAATTAAACGATTAATTAACAAATTGATCGATTTTTAACAACAAGAGTTATTAAAATGAAAGAATCAGAAGTTAAAAACTGAACTAAAAAATAAAACGGTTTAAGATTTTTATGATTAAATCGACCGAACCGGTTTGACTTTTTAATTATTTGGCTAATGGTGAACTTATATCTTTAACGGAGATAAAGTATTAAGGCAAAGGGATGCCCCTTTGCCATTTCACCTTAAGCATGAAGGTGATGATCTAAGAAGATACGACTCTGTAGCATGAAATAGACTAGTTTCTCCCTTCCCAGAGTAGTTGTTCAGACAGAACTTTGGTGGAACCAAGAAAGTGATAATGGTCAAATTATATGTAACATTTCCATCGATCACTTGGCACAGTTGCACAGATTATAAGCACATTGGTAAGGCCAAGCACACCCGACCAGCAACTTTGCGCTAACAAGTGACAAAAACCATGTAGTTATGCCTCGTGAATTACTAGGCGGTAAACAAAGTTGTTGGGTATCTTTGTTTTCAAACAAACTACCTTTTGTCCAGAATCAAACTCCTTCACATTTTTTAGGTGGTCAATTTGCTCCTTACTAGAAATTTCCCTTGAAGTGCAGCTTCATTGCCCTCCATTAGCTAGTTTTAGCGGTGTATTCTTTGACAGGCTTATCCAGCAATATCCCTCCCACTGAGAGATCCAATAAACAGTTTCCTTCTTAATACGACATCTCATTGAGAAAATGGATTATAGGCACACTACAAGAATAATATATTTTTTGCGACGTTTTTTGGATAAAACGTCACGAATTGTTCAAACTTTTCGCGACGTTTAAAAAACGTCACGAAATATTCTAATTTTTCACGACGTTTTATTAAACGTCGCAGATTTGTAGTACTTTTCGCGACGTTATATTGAAAAAAACGTCGCAGAAAGCTAAGTACATATAGTTGTTGTTCGAGACAATTACCAAAATTACCATCATATATATA
>JAOQMR010000001.1:3426180-3436714 GCA_027563865.1 Erythroxylum pelleterianum
ATATGAAGACAAACACTCCATTCATACGAAAACAATCAGAAACATAATCATACCGAAACGGTAGAAAACAGATCTTGCAATACAATAATCATACCGAAACGGCAGAAAACAGATCTTGCAATACAATAATCATACCGAAACGGCAGAAAACAGATCATGCAAATACATGGCTCTGATACCAATTGTAAATCATTTATCGGATCGAATTATTGTTTGCGCACCTGTATCCATGATCTTTATTCGTAAGATGCTGATTTATTTCCTCTCGTCTTCTTCCTTCAGAGAATTCCTCAATGGTTCAGAATTCGTTTTTGAATCGTTATATTTTAATAAGTTGTTTCAACTTATATAGCATTCCCAATGAACACGTCCTTTGGTAAGTGGAAGAGAGAGAAAAAGGGTCCGTGACCCATTTGAGACCCAATAATTTAATACCCAATAACTATTATCTTAGGTGCTTTTCAAGGGACTCAATCTATAAATTACATGGGACATAAAATAGTCTAACATAACTTTCAATAAGGAAGACGATAATAATATACTGAAAGAGCTTAGATAATAATATACTGAAAGAGCTTAGAGGACTAGGAGAGCTCGATGCACAGCGGAACTTAGGCACGGAAGACTCGGGAGGGAGAGTTCGTGTGAGAATGATTTAAATGATAACAGGTGATCTTGAGAAGTCCAGTGGATACAATTCGTCAGGTGATCAAACATTTTATGGACCACAACCATATTCTCACTTATATTTGCCTTTGAAATCTTAAGCTTGTATTATTTAAGGAGTGTCTTAAATAATTTTTTAAAAATAAGATTATTTTATATTTTTAAATTCATGAGTGCTTTATTCTTTATTGTTCAATTAACTATTGAGAGCTTATAAATAGTTAATCTTTTAGACATTTAAAATATTGCACAAACTTGATTTTTAATTTTTTTATAATTAATTGGTCAAATAAAATTTAATTTTTGTTGCAAGTTTCTTGAATTTAATTCTAAATATGGTCGAGTTGGTGGAGTGGAAGGGCTTGAGGTCAAAAGGCCTTGTGTTTGATTCCTTCTTCTTATACTTTCTTGATCGAGCTTGTTGTACAGGATTTGTCTAGTGCGGAGTACATGATTGATGTGATTTACAAATTATTGCGTCAATTTAGAGATTTATCTAATGTGCATCTAAAAGTAACGGTTGTGAATTCTTCCGTTTCAAAATTTAATAATACGTGACAGTTGAATTGTGAATCATACTATGCCGATTATTTCACATGAAGATGGTATTTGAATTAGCTTGCTTATACATCAAATTATCTCCATCAATCAACCTCCTTAAATAAATAATAGGGTTTGAGGCTAATCAATACTTAATTAAATCTTTTGAATTGATTTTGGAATAAAAGATATGCACTTATTTTGTAATTTAATTTATTCTTTAAAAAGTATTTATAATTAGTATTTAAAAAAGGTTCTTATCATATAAAAAGGATGTCTACATTATTATTATAAATTTTTATTAAAAATTATATAGAACTGATATGTGACATATTTTAAAATTAAAAATATTATGTATGTCTATTATTGAAGATTTTCTTAAATATATTGTCATAAAAAGTTCTGAAAAAAATGAGTTAAATTGGTGTCTCTTTTTTATCTCCTTTTTTTTTTCTTTTTGTCACTATGCAGAATTGCTGGATCCATCCTTTTTAGTCGAGGACTCGAGGCACTCTGTTGCTATTATAATCACTAGCTAGCTTAGCTGCCACTATCTTCTGCTTCACAATTCCAGATGGAAAGTGCAATCATTAGCTGGTTTTTGGCTTCATCTATGTGATGGGGTTGATTTTTTTTATTCATGCAAGTTTTAAATAGCTCCTTTTAGCCAATAATTGTTAGGTCTAATGAAGCTTTAACAGACTGCAGACACTTTAGTGTTGTTTAATTTCTGCAGAATTTTTTAAATGACCCCTAAGAAGCTTAACCATTATGTTAATTACATTTAATATCAAATTATCAGATAGATTGAAGTCAAAGAAAAGGCAAGCCATAATTGGAACAGCATTATTTTCATTTAGATTCTTATAAGCTGGCAAATTGGGTAGGCTGGCAAGATCACCAACTAATAAGAGATCTGAGGATTGCGACCTCTTGTTCCTCGAAATCTCCTGGTATAGAGATGAAAAGTTAAAGACAAACTAAGCAGAAGCTTAAGAGTTCTATGTGTTTTGTTAGGTCATAAATGTTGTATCTACATAGTTGGTGTCGTCGTAGGTCATGCCAAAGTGACCACATGGACCAGTTATCCAACTCTGTCAGTAAAGGCTTTTGAAAATAAAAGAGTACTCTTTGGCAGAACTAGTAATTTGTCTCCTTTGAACAGATAAAAAGTAGCAGATCCCATTCCATCCCAGAAATTTAAGCCTAAATTTGGGGTTACTGAGATTACACAGTTTTGATTCCTTTGGAAGACCCGCAGAGACGGTCAAAGGATGGTTGGCGGTTGCAGAACAGCAGATAGGAAGAATTAATGGTAAATGCCAGCTCCAAGGTCTAGACTCCTAAACCATAATGGAACCTATGCTATAGCATGTGTGAGGTTTACGAATAATCAGCCAAAATGATAGGAATCAGACCTACACGATTCCAAATTGAAATGATTGAAGTCAGAAGACTGAACAGAAAAGTCGCTGGACAAAGTTCGTAATGGTTATTCGGTTAAAGGAATAGAATATATAACAAATATAATAATTATTTTTAAAAATAAGAAATAAGAAATAAAATAAAATGAGTATTATATTATTTCATTTTAAAAATTAAATAGATAAAAAATTGTTATTCCAAATATTAAAAATATAAACTTGGAATGAAAAAAGAATAAGTAATAAAAAGATCAAAAATATCTTTATTATTATTATTATTATTATTAACCTTATTATTATTATTGTTGTTGTTGTTGTTGTTGTTGTTGTTATTATTGTTGTTATTATTATTATTATTAATTTAAATTAATTATTATACAATATTAATTTTGTTATTATTATTATTTTTACTATCATCATTATACATAATTAATTTTTTGTATTATTATTATGATTATTAAATTTCTTATTATTATTAATTTTCTTCCCCTTCTTCTTCTATTATTGTTATTATTATTATTATTATTATACGAAATTAATTTCTTATTGTTATTATTATAATAATTGTTATTAATTATTGTTATTATTATTATTATAAATTTTCTACTTAATATTATTCTTATTATTAATAATTTTATTATTATTATTATTATACAAAATTAATTTTCTTATTATTATATTATTATTATTATTAACTTATTTATTCTTATTCTTATTAATTATTATTATAAATTTTCTATTTATTATTATTCTTATTATTATTATTATTTATTTTTATTACTTTTATTATGTTATTTTTATTATTTGTTTATTATTATTAGTTATTTATTTATGTATTTATTTTTTTTTGACAAATGTATTTATTATTATTATTATTATTATTATTATTATACGAAATTAATTTTCTTCTTCTTATTCTTATTATTATTATTATTAAATTCCATTTTTAGTATTAATTTTACTTTCCAACACTTTGCAGTAGTTAATTTTTCTGGTTTGACTCATGTCAGCATTCATTATATAGTCGCAATTGCAATTGTTGGCCCCTGAATTTTTTTTCTTATTGAATAAGCATGATTTCTTTTTTTTTATTTTGAGGTTTTGATTGATTAATTGCTTTTGGTTAGAGTTTGATTAGAATGTCAATGGTTGGAGGATTTATTGTTTAGATTGATGGATTTAGAAGTTATTAAATGGAGAAATTAAGATTAAGTTAGAGTATTGTATGGTGTTAGTTAAAATGAAGAAATAAGATTGTATAAGGACAATTTGGGAAGATTACTTAAGGTTAAAAGGTATAAGGCTTACAAGGAGGGTTAGATTGGTCTTTTTAGCTTCATTAAAAAGAAGGAAGGAAACAAAAGCAATTTTTGTCTTATGTTTGAAAGAAAGAACGAAAATTTTCAAAGGAAAGGAGAGTGAGTTTCGGTGGAGGGAGAAGAGAAAGAAGAAAGAAAGCAAAGGCTAGGTTTTGATTTTTCTAAGCTTTTAAGAGGGATTTTGGAGTTGGTTTGAGAAGGAAAAAAGAAGAGGAGGTTTAGAGCTTTCTTTTGAGCCAAGAAGCAAAGTGATTACTGAAGATCCAGGTAAGTGTATGGTAAATCTTTTAGAATTTTGAAAGGTTTTTGGTTCAAATGGCTTAGGAAAAGTATGGGTATGAGTGTTCTAGGATAAATTTCATGTTTTGTTTCCTTGGGTTTTCCAATTTTAAGATCTTTTTTGTTTTGGGTTTTTGTGATTGTGAAGAAATTCAAGGGAGGCAAGAGGAGCAAGAGGAAAGGCATCTTGAACAAGTCTAAAGCAAGGGATTTTAAGGTCGGTAACATCTTTATAATTGAGAAAATGAGCTAGTATCATTATTGTCAATAAATGAAATCAAATGCTTTCCAACAACTTTGAAATTGTGTATGTATTCTTTAGAATGATTTGAGAATATGACTTGTGTCTTCTTCTTGTGAATGAATTGTGAGAATGTTTACATATTGTGTTGATGATTGTAAAAGAATGTGACTTTTGGAAAGAATGCAATGATTATAAAAATTGCTTTCGGAAATGTGACATTTTGCCCAATATGTGTGAAGAATGTGAAATGTATGCTTATATGGATTTGTGGTGGTCCCTTAAGTGAGTCAAGTGCACTTGTCTATAGGCTTTTCTCGCCTGCCTGCTAGTAGCATGGAGCTCCTCACGGACTCCCATAAGTTCATGGCTACACATGACCGCTACGCGGAAATGTGTAGTACGTTCTATTTTGGATCCACCTGAACCATTTCCGATGTGTTTATGTGATTATGTTTTGAAATCATTTTGATGCATTCGTTGTGTTTATTTTGTAAATGGCTTGATAAGTTGTAAGTTTTGGAACACATATGCGGCATAATTGTTAATGTAAATTTTGCATTTGGAAATAAAATGATTCAAGGAATTTTTGCTTGTGTTCTTGGTTATAAATATGTTACTCACGAGCCGTCGAGCTTACCCCCTTCTTTCCTCCCATCCACAGGCGATGAGCAGGAAAATGAGTGACCGAACCGGGTTCAAGGCATCACTCCCGTTGATTTTTGATTTTGAAGCTATATTTTGTAAACAAAGCTTTAGTTACATTTTTGGAGCAAAGTCAGTGTTCATGTAGTTTCTTTGAAATTTGAATTTCTGAGACTTTATTGTATTGGGGCTAGAAATGCCCACTAAAGCTTTGTAAGAATTCATATTGTGATATTAAAGAAAGACATTTGAGTTTTATTGTGTTTTGCCGATGTTTGTTCTAAAAGCTACTTTGCATTGTTTTTGTAAATGTCCATAGGGTAGGTTTTGTGTATGCTGTGTTTTGAGGCAAATTCTAGGCTGATATGGATTGAATTGGATCAAGTAGCCTTCTTGAAAGTTATAGAGGAATTTCATAGCTTTCCAACGATGTATAATGTGTTATTTTTGGATGTGGGAGTTGAAAGATGTGGATTGTTGAAGTTGGGTGCAGGTGCTGTAAAAAAAATGGCAATTTCGGGACAGAAACTTTGAGTGAATTTTTGACCCTCATAGAGTTAGAAATTGTTCTTAGGGTCTTCATGAAAGTTGTATATTGACTTTTTATCTTTCCATTGATATAAAGTATGACATTTTTGGAGAATAGAGTGGAAAGTTATGATGTTTAGAATTGTTGTTACTGTTTAGGGTGACATTGATCAGACAGCCACTTTGAGGTAGATTTTGACTCCTTTAGAGGCTGAATTGGTTTTTAAGTTCTTCATGGAAATTGTAGAACTTCCTTTTAGCTTTCCATCGATACCAAATTTGTAAATTTTGGAGTTATGAGTAAGAAGTTATTAATGTTTGAAGTTAGGAGGTCGGTTTGAAATATTTGCGGGTAGCTGGCCCTCGCGAGGTGCGCGAATGCGACGCGGCCGATTTTTGATTTTCCTCCCCGATCCAACTTCTCTCCACTCTTTTGACCATAACTTTTTCGTTTGACCTCCGATTGACCTAATTTTTGAAGTGTTGGATTCCTAAGACTTTTCTCTAGCTCTCCATAAAAATTTACAGCCTTTGATATTAATTTGAAAAATATGGTTTGAATCAAAGTGAGAGGATCGGTTAAACAAGTATGAGTTGGATATTTTTCAGAACAGGCTTCAGTATTTTGGTGATATCTTAACCTATAGAGCTCCGATTAAGTTGATTTGTGTTTCTAAACAAACTAGAGACATGGAGCTACAATTTATCTGAAGGAATCGAATTTCAATTTAGGCCCTAAGACTTTCAATTTCTGGATTGAATTCGGGTGTAATATTCAGTCTCGGTTAAATTTTAACCCGAAAGTGTTTTGGCCAATATTTCTTTGTTTCTAAACCAAATTGAGCATTTTTGGTGTCGTTAGAAACTTAAGGCAATGAGGAGCAAATGTTGTGAAGAAGTCTTATTGAAATTCCTTTTTGAGCTATCCCAAAATATGTTCAGAAGTAAGTGAGTTGAGTTCGTTTTTGAGGTTTGACTTAGTGTGGGCACACCAACCTTGTGGGATGCGCGCCTAGTTGTCACGTAGGACGTCGTCACGTGACTCACAAGGACGGGGTCCCAACAGCAATATAAAATAATAATGGAACAATAATAAACTAAAATAAAACATAAGACTTTAATTACTAAAAAGTTAGTTAGTTGAACAAAATATAAGTTTAAGCCCTACTTTACATAACTAGACAAAATAACTTCTACATCAATATGATCTTCAGTGTGTGGTAAGAAACCTCCCTACCCACCCAAGTCTTCGAGAAGACGCCAGAGTGAAAAACACAAGCATTTGTGTAGGATGATCAGAAATTTTGCCTAAAGCAGTATCCCTTTCATCCTCTGTGAGTCCCTCTATCTCACTTAATGCACTATCTGACTGTTCAACTTTTTGTTGAATATATATTTCAGCTCCAATACTCTTACACAATTTCTCTCCAATCTGATTCATGGTATCACCCATCATCCTAGCAGCAACAATAATTGAATCTGTACGGCTTGCTTCTCCTATGTCATTACTCATATTTCTCCTCTTTGCTGAAATACTTTCAGCTTGTATTTCAATATTTGAGGTTTGAGGTAGAGTGAAGGACTCATCTATCTCATGCAAACTATGCTCATATTGATCTTCACCATCTTCATTTATCCCACCAACATCTTCTTGCCTTTCCATTTCCTCAAGAATATCCGCAGAAGTTTGTGCGTCATTTCCAGTTGCACGATCTTCTCCATAAATCCCAATCAGTTCATGATAAAAAAGAAAGCTCCTCCATCGAAATTGAGCAGCATCTTTGTGACTCTGTAACCAGATGAAAAAAAGTTAATAATTTATATAAATTACAAGAAAGTAGTTAAAGAAAATACTTAAAACAAGATAAAAGTTCAATACTTACACTTGCGTAAGAATCCCATACATGATCTTCAGCAATGATGATTTTCCTTTCTGTATCCCATCCAAATCCACTAGTGTCTTTCCTTATCATATCATAAACAATGCTCCACTCTTTCTTTAAAGTCTTAATCCTAGACTCCATGTGAGGTTTGGCTCTTAAGTTTGAATTAGGAAGCTTTGCTGCTACCATTCTTTCTAATTCATTGAGATATCCAGCTTTAAATCTAGTATCAACATTGTACTTTCCCACAGTATGCAAATCAACCATGGAGGAAACTAGGACAATATCCTCATCATAAGTCCACTTTCGTTTTGTTTGTTTTGAACTTTGAGTGTCAATAGTTGAGGGGGAATTCATCGACATACTTATCTACCAAATTAAAACAATATTGATAAATTAAAAATAATCATCATAATAAAGGAAAAATAAAAAAATTCATAAAATTCTTCATACTAATTAACATTAAGCATCAATAGCTAACGAAAACAATATAGTCTACAATAATAGCGTACAATATAAACAATAAAGAGTACAACAACTTACATAAACAATAATATAAAACCTCCTAACACTGAAAGCAAAATAGACAACCTACAAAATGTCAATTCTCATTTTGCCTAGATGTTCGCCATTCACTGAACATTCCACTTGCCAATCCAATTCTTCAATTTGTCCAAGCATTAGTTGGGTCAATAGCAGTGATAGACTCCTCCTCAACAACTGGATTGGTGTGAAAATAATCCCCTAAATCACTCTCCATGGAATCAAAACTCATCTCCTGCCTAATAAAATTATGAAGCAAACAACAAGTTAAAATAATTCGATTGTGTGTCTTTATGGGATAAAATGATGGACTCCTAAGAATGGTCCGCCTAATTTTTAGTAACCCAAAACACCTCTTAATTACATTGCGTGCAATCGCATATTTCATATTAAAAAATTCCTCTGAAGTTCTTGGTTGATAACTTTGACGCCATTCATTCAAATTGTACCATTGACCCTAAAAGATACAAGGAAGCCCTCACAATTTGTATAACCTGCTTTGACTAGGTAATAGCAACTTATATAAAAACACTACATAAGTTATACAATTCATATTTTCTCATATACAAAATTCCAAACAACCTTCTTATATCATATAGGAAAGCTTAACATGAGGCACTTTTAGTCCATGTCTCCTAGTAATTGCATCACGAAGAACTCAACCATTAACTACTGACCCATCCCAACCAGGAAGAACATAAACAAATTAAACGTCAGGTGTGCACACACCTAACACATTTGTTGCAATGTCGCCCTTACGAGTTCAAAATCTAGCCTTATCTTTAATTGGCACATTAACCCTGATATATGTCCCATCTAAAGCACCTAAGCAATTCTAAAATTGAAATAAAATAAAAAATAATAAGAAACCTTAATCACATTCACTATATTTTCTATAAAAGTAAAAGGGTGATTATCTACCTTAAACCACTTCCACCGATGGTCCAAAGAGTTTGTTGGTATGGGCTCAAGTTTCTTAAACAAAAGATCTTGCAAATGCATCACTGCATTAGAACATTATGAAAACAACTAATTATCTCACCCGACCTTCTAAAATTTTTTCTAATAACTCAATTTTTAACATGATGAGCAATAATATGTAAGAAAATTGCTACTTGTTCATCAATAAGCATTTTTTGTTAATTTTAATCCTCCTATATTTTCTAGCATTTCACATAGATTAAAAAAAGCTTGCTTATTCATCCCAACCATTGAAATACATGACTCATTATTGTCATGCACAATTTGCCTCATATAATCTCGATTTGCATAAAAATTTAGAAAATAACTTCTAACCCTCGGCCTATAACTATATAAAGAAGCCTCCATTGCCAATAAACTAATGTTAAGTCAATTATAAGGCATATATTTTGGACTTAATGTTTATTGATTTGTGAAATTGGTGTTCATAAATTGATGAAATTAATTTTTAAATGTTCATAGGTGATTGCCAATACCAAAAAGACGAAAAAGGATCGAAAAGAGGAAAAATATGGAAGAAATCTCAAATCTGCAAAATTCCAGAATTTATCTCCAATTAGAACACAACAGTCCAAGATCGTCTCAATCTCTAAACAAGACATCTTCTACTGAAATTGAAAGACCAACCTAATCTGGACCAAGCAAGATCAAGATAATGGAGAGATTGAATTTAATTAGGAAGATGATGTGATTGCCGCAGATGTATAAGGGTTAGGAAAGAAGGGACGATCATCATATATTCTTTATTTTTCATAAAATTGCAGCAACTCTTTATTCTCTTTTGGTTGACGTCATTCCTTGGTTCACGTATCATTCAACAACAGTAGCATCGTGTTTTCTCTTGGATAGGCTGCCGCATATTGACTTCTTCTTGTTTTTCATTCTGGAACTGATGATCGCACCTTCTTTTTCTTTCATTGCCGCAATTTCCTTTCTTCTTTTTCCAGCACATCATCGCCTGTCATCATTCCTCTTGGCTGCCGAATTTGATTTATTTAGTTTTTCATAGTTTATTTCTTTTACAATTTCCAGTAGTAGTCGCATAGAGTAGGGACTTTTAGTTAATTTAATTTTCTTATTTTTGTCTTTAAGTTTATGCATAGATTTCAAATAGGGATTTTGTTAATTTTAATAAAGACCAGTTATGGAGATTATTTTTATTGATATTTCTTTTGATTTCAATTTAATTATGATTAACTAATTTTCTTCTCTTGGTTGAGGGATCCATGTTCCATGTTATTATGGTGAGATATTCTTAATCTTTTTCATGTTGTTAATGAACATTGGATAATTTCAGATCTGTCTTTTTAATTGGATTCGTTAGTTTCTATGTGCGCAACTAGGAATTAATTAATTCAACTGCTAGGTTAACAAAATCTGACGTTCAATTTTGGTAACCACAAGTAGTAATTAGGATTGACCCCTCTACGTTAGAGTCGGAAAATTCTAAGAAATTATCCACTTGATTGATTTCATGTCGTACAT
>JAOQMR010000001.1:3436814-3453404 GCA_027563865.1 Erythroxylum pelleterianum
CGCTTACCGCTACTACATTAATTTGTTTTAACGGAAGTAATTTCTTTTATATTTGGTTGCAGGCGACAACATCACCAACTAAATAGAGAACTAATAACATTACACAACTGCAACCATACAGTCAACACAACCATAATCCTTTTTGTTCTTTCCGCATCGCTACGTACACTCAAATTGAAACGAGCCATGATTGCAAAAAAATAAAATTTATAATGTATTCACATAAATTTGATCAAACAATGTACAATTTAAGAGAACAACCATCAAATAATTCAAAATAGTTGAAGGCATAAAGTAGAGTAAGAGAGAAACGAGCAGATAATATAGAAACTCAATTTCCCATTCTTAATGATGAAGAGAAGAAGGAAAAACAAAAAGAAGATAAGCTATACGCGTATGAACCCTTAACACCTTTTGCTTTCATGTTTGTTCCAAGGTTCTCCATGTATTAGTTTTCCAGGAATAAAAACTTGTTCAAGTTAAATTGTGGATTCAATCTTCTTTTTTCCTACTCTCGATTAAATGGAGATCAAGTAAATTGGTATGCGATTATAATTAATTGTTCATACATATATATATATATGTTCCATCAATCAAAGAAGGTGCTTAAATTAAAGAAAGATATAAATGCATTGAGTTATGATGTTCATACAACCGTAATTAATAATATGTGACATTCTTGTATGTGAGTTTACATAAAAGAGAAGTAAGAGAATGGGGCCCAAAGTAAGAAATAATTAGAAGCAATTAGATTAGCGTTTGTATGATCTTCATCAGATGTGAAAGATTTTGATTACAGAGTTATAGGATGATCACAATATGCATAACCAATAAGAATACGATGCATTAAGAATTTTGTTAGGTCTTTTCGCTTATTAAAGGATGCTTTTAACTTTCTTTATAATTCTTAATTTTATTCTTGACACTTTTTGTGGCCAAAAAGTACAATTTGTAATTCAACTTTTCACAGAAATTTTAAGTAAGCTTTGCTGTTATATTAGTTAAAGAGTCATCAACATTAATCACATATTATTATCTTAAATCACTTTTTAACATTTCGTTGTTTATATAATAGGTTTTCACAAAATACACACCTTTATAATAATTATTAGAATGTACAGTGCATTTGATTTCATTTTGTAATTATACGTATGAATGTAATGCAAATTTACAAAAAATTACGCATTTATGAATATAAAACAATCCAAAAACATTTGACAGATTCCTTGTCAATAGCTGACAACTCTACAGACTTGAATGTCATTTTGTAGCCTAGTCTTTTTGAATTTTGATTCTTTTCATGTATGCTAGTGGCAATATCCACAAAGTACTACCCAAGATACTTACCACGTTAAAACAAGCTCATTACTACATCTAATTAGGAATGTACATGGCAATCTACTTGCCCCTGAAAAAGCATTCTTTACATCCACCAAGTTCATTGATAAATGATTTCTAGCAAGTTCTTTATTCAGTTGTAGGTGTATACATGAAATGATTAAGGCTAAAATGAGCAAACATGGTTATCTTTCAAAGCAAATCATCAACAACACGTTTCGGTATAAGCGATCGGCCAATCACATGAAAGTCTAATACGAATAGCAACTGAAACCAGTACAGGGGATTCACCTTAAAGGCAGATCTCTTTAAACAAGAATTTTTTCTAACAGGAACAACAACTAAAACTTGCGATAGAGAAAAAGTCAGCTTATAGACTATGTAATTTGAAGACAAAACTACATACATTGATTCATCATATTTAAACCACATATGATATCAAACCATTTAATGCTAATTTGTGTTTTTATCTTAATAAGGGTCGATGTGTCATCAATTGTGCACAGACACGAGATTCTTTATGACTGCACGCTCCAAACTCATCCATTTAATGGGATAATACAACAACTTTATTCTAAAGGAAAGGAAGTCGATCAATCTGCGTATGGAAGATTAAAGATGCAGACTCAAAGATAAAAACTGCCGGGTGAAAAAGTGAAAGTCAAAAAACATACAGCGTTATTCTGATAGTGAGTATGATTGGTGGGGCAGGACCATTAACTCGTTTTCATGGTTTACTCGCCAAAACCTTATTACATCTTACCAAGAGCCACATATCAATCATCATAGTTCACATTGCTCATATGGTAAAGTAATATTTCCTTGCATAGGATGGGTGTAGGTTGTATGATTTTTAATATTGACATGACAAAAGAGTTATGCAAAATTTATATTTATTGTTGAGTTCAACTAATTTATTTGTCAGTTTGACTACTTATGTGCCAATATGACTATTATTAAATTAATTGTCAATAAAAACAATACATTAGATCTTCCGCGTAATATTGGGAATCAAAATATGGTAATTAAATATGATAGAATACTATGCTCTTCAATGTTGAAACCATTGAAGTGAGGCACTCTAATTATGTTGACATATTAATGTAATGAAAAAAAGTTAATAATATTAAAACACAATGTACCAAATCCAATGAAAATCATAGGAATCAACAGACATACCAAACCTCCTTCAACAGACATACCAAACCTCCTTCATCTACTACTGAGATTAAAAATCTTAATACATGGTTCGTAACCAACCACGCCATTTTTTCAAACACATGCATACGATAAAGTAAAAACAGAGGAACTTAAAATGACAAAGGTTAGTTTTCCAAACTATAATAGCATGGTTAAAGCCATATGAAAATCGATTACAGAACCACGTTATAGTTTGGGTTTATAGGCTGATGAAACTAAACATGCCCCCTTTCCTTGTGACTATGAAGCAATGGCTAATCTCCTATGTATAAAGCCCAGAAACTCAACTTAACGCCAACATACTGATAAGCATAGTGGTGAACAATTAAATAGACTAAGACATAGTTAATATTTGGATTGATACAATTTTATTCAAACAGATAACAAAAATTGTACAAACAACAATATTAGGACCACTGAACATGTTAGAATTTGAACTCATTTCCCATAAACTGGTTAAGAAGGACTAAACTATATTTTCAGAAAACTGAACGACAACCAAAATCGAAACTTCCAATAACCAAGAAAATAATACAAAATCCATGAACCCAAATTAAAGAACTAGAAACGCCCAATAGGAATCCACACTTGAAAACAGCTAAATGCACAATAACCTCAACCCATGATCAGAATCTGAATAAAAACCAGAGATTATAGGGAAAAGAAAGGCACAAAAAGAATGTGTAATATTACAAGATCGAGGGACTAACCTACGACACTGGAGAAGAAGCTTTGGGAGGGAGGCTTCAAGAAGTGGAAGAAGTCGAAGAAGGATAAGAGTTTCGGGAGGGTTAAACTTGAGAAGATAAAGTTGTCTTTGTATATCTATTCTCATAATAGATAAAGATAGCTACGTATTAGTTTTACCTATTCTCCAAATTTTACGAATAGTTATTCTACATGATTCCCTATTCTATGTTTAGTTAGAAACTAAACACAGGTTTAATAATATGTTAGGAATACGGTGGGAATAGAATAGCTATTCCCTTATATCAAACATCCCATAAATATTTAGCTACAATTTAAAGCATACATAATACGGAATTCTGTAAAACTTTTCTTTTAGGACTGTTAACAAGAGGTATTTTCTTTTAGAACTATTAATAACGAGTTATTTAATTATTCAGTCTTTAATAGTATTCAACTTTATAATTAAAAAAATTCTAGCTCCTTGATATCTTTTCCTTTTTATAGAAAATATTGTAATTTTTTATTAAAATTAAATTATAATTATAACTAAGTATCTTATATTTGATACTAAAATTTCTTAATTTCAAAACTAAGTCAAACATAATTTAAATTAAGTTTTCTCTTTAACTACTATTTATATTTTACTATAAAGTTCTTAATATATTTACAATGATTATAAATTATAATTATCATTTATAATTAGAATTAAATAAATTAATTATTTTTAAGTTATATTTAATTATCTTATTTTGGAGAGTATGACCTGTTGTTAGATATCAAATTCGATTTATGATTTTAAATTATTTAAATATTATAAACCAAATTTGATGTCTAGCAACTAGTTATAACTACCTAAATATTAGAAATGTTAAACTGGTTTGACTTATCATGTCTATGCATAGCTATAGTATATAATTTAATCATTTTACCATCTAATATTCTAATTGGGACGTTGGACATGAAACTGGTGCATATTCTATTTAAATTCAATCTTATTCCTCCTTGCTAATTAATATTTAAAATACATTTTTAAATCTCAATTTAGTTTGGTTAGGTAACTCTTTAAATCACTACAAATCAAGAATAATAGAACATCTTTTTTATTACTTTAGGCTTATGAATCTTTTATTAAAGTATTCAACTATCTCTATATATTTAATATTATATTCAGGTAGTGCTAATTCATTTACTCTAATTAGAATGTCATAAGTAGTCTCAAAAGATAGTAATTCATACATGATATATATTAGTAATCTTAAGTCTAAAGATTAATTACGCAACCATCATAATGAGAAAATCTATGGGCATACAAGTAATATTCTATTTAGGATCTTCATAATTAGGCTAGTTCAATGAACTTATTATCTAATAAGTACCCATAAATTTGTTTAATATGTTCATACTTTAGTATGTAAGATTGACTACTATCTTTACAAGAAAGAAGCGTAATATATATGATAGATTTTATGATTTATTAATATCTGGTCTTAATAAAATAATGTCTAGGAATAATTTAAGAATGATACATAAATATAAAATGAATATCATAATTTTGATCTCATCATAATTTCATTTACAAAATATGGTTATATCATGAACTTTATCTTATATGTTAGTTAATTAAACAAACACATATAAGATAACAAATAACTTTAATTAATTATGTCATAAAATCTATAACCAACCGAATGGTTGTAGGAAATAAATCAATAATCTCTCATTTGTGTTAAATCAATCGCTTAAGTATCTTATATCATATAACTATGTGATAATTATACTACTGTGAAGATGGAGTTATAATCGGAGAATTTTACAAGATTCTTTCTAGTGAGTATTTGCTTAAATCTTTTAAATTTTACCTATTTGGATCTTTGATGAGACCTTAACTTCTTTCGCATGTCTAATGGCTCTAGTGCTTTTATTATAACAATTCAATAAATTAGACCAAGTTTGTTAAAGAACTTCTTGTTCTTGATAATCATCATCATCATAAACAACAATAACAACAACACCAGTGAGAATCTCTTTGAAATGTAGGATCTAAGGAGGTCTAAATGTATTATGGTTGAAATTAGCAATTGATGTTATATAAGAACCTTTACTTCTCTATAATATTATTATTCGAAGTAAAATATACTTTAAATAGAACTTACTTCTATCAATCTAAGTTTATATCTATAGACATTTGAATTCAAATATCAACAAATATATAAAAATATAGATTTTATTCAATACTTCATAAGTATCAGATATCTCAAATATTGAACACCTTTAACACATTATCTATGCAATTGGATTAAAATAGGTAGAAAGTTTTGTAACTATCTCTATAGGAATATATTCCTAAAACTTTAGTTGTTAAATTTTTATATCTAATATTTGGATTATAATACCTTCAATAATATGAATTGTTTTTCCTTGTAAACAACATGTCATCTACATGCTCCCATTAAAGAGTACAACAATACTCCTATTAATCTTTTTGCAGACATGATAAATCCTCATTTATCTCCAAAACAAACTCTTTAAATTTATTATGAAAGTAACATCTCGTAACATTTGACTATACATCAAATATTTTAACAAAGTCATTTATACTATCATATAATTTTAACTTCTTCAAACTTCATATTATTCATTACTTATCTTGTGAATCATTCTCCCATAAACATGTTTTAAAACAATTAATTTTTTATATTGGGTTTGTAAGATGATATCCATTCTTTTGGATGCATCATAAGTTTCTATTATCTATTATAGTTCAAAAATTATTGGATAATATATACTTCAACTAATATAGAATCTTGTTAATTGGTATAATTGGGATATAAGCATCACATCTCAAAATCATTAACTTTGACTTTTCTTAGAGTCTTACCATTTCGTATCTAATAGAGAATCATACTAGTTGATTGTATGCCAATTATACTAATTATTAAGATTTTATAATAAAGTCTTATCATTTCATATCTAATATAAAATCTTACTAATTGGTTTAATTGAATTTACCGAAAGCAAGTTGTTGTACTAAACATATATATAAAAGAAATAAATATTGAATCATATAGTATCTCATATTATATTTTTCTCCTTGCACAAAACTATACTATTATAGAATTTAGTTGTGGAAATATTCGTTAGAAAAGCTCATTCTATATAGATAATTAAGAAAAATTAAAACCCATATCATCGATCTTTTCAAAGTGCTTTGACATTCTCAGTATTGATTTCTACTTAGATTTAAATAGTATAAAGTTTTCATAATTTAAATTAATATTTTATTAGATACATGTAATTATATATAGTAACCATAATGAAATGTTGATATTATCCTTTTATAATTTTAAATTACATTATATATGTCAGATATATATATACACACACACTACCATAATCATCCTTTTAATAAAGGTTGATTTGGTCATTATTGAACCTAACAAGTTTTATGAGTTCCATGCAATTCATAGTCAAAGGGATACTTATATCCTTGTACGTAACTTTATAGTTCTTAGTGACTTAACCGATATGACATAGAAGGATAATCTCAGTTATCTACCTTTGTACTTTTACCATTTATTTTAAGCATAAGTCTCTTTTGATCCAATACATACAACCTATTTGTATAAACTACTTTTACTCAATAATATATTTCTTTTCATGCTTTTGAAATTTTTGTAATGTTAAATCCATATTTAGTATCACATATCCAAAAACATAAATTAAAAATATATATAATCTCTGTCATAATTTGTATCGGTAAGAAAAGCCTTTTAATCTTCTTCTAATGATAAATATTATCATTACATAACAAATATCTCCAATTATAGCCCTCATTTATGGTTTTAGTAGACTAATTGCATATTAAACAACTTTCAAAATTTAGGGCCTATACATTTTTCTTTAAAAAACAACAAATAATTTTTAGAAACTAAAAACAATCACACGTACATTTAGAAACACAAAAGGCATAAAAGGCCATGGGAAAAAAACATGCAACTTTACGTTAGCCTTTAAATTTAATCAAATCCCAAGCATCGAACTTAAGCTAAATAATTAAAAGAGACTGATATTATTTTTAGAAAATCAACCAAGATTCATAAATCCAACAAAAAAAATTCCGAACTGGATCTTTTTAATTGAATAACTTTGAAAAATATGTATTAGAAATAAAATGGTTGAAACTTAAATGATTTAGAAACTTACAAATTTTTCTTTATGGAATTGTCAACCACGAGTTGCTTAAGTACTTAGTCTTTAATGGTATCTACAAAGTAGGGGGGAATTTTACATCATAAAGGAAAAGACAAGATTGTTATATCTTCAATGAATTTTCCTTTTTATTGAAAAAGAATTTAGAGTTAGACTTTAATTATAATTATAATTTCATCTTAACAAAATTAAGTATCTCATATTTGATCCTAAAATTTCTCAAACTTCAAAATTTAGTCAATTTGAGTTTAAATTAATTTTCTTTATATAACCACTCTTTATGTATAACCTATTAGGTTATATTTATAATGATTATTATAATATTAATTCATAATTAGAAATTCTCCTATTAAAAAAATTATAATCATAGTTTAAGATTAATGTCTAACAACATGTAATGATCGCCTAAATATTAAGAATATCTTGGCTTAACCTATCCATTCATAGTTACAACATATATTTTAATCTTTTTGTCATCTAACATTCTAATTATACTAAAGTATAGAATTATTGTTAACTTTATTTAAAACCAGTTATGTTCTTTCTTGCTAATAAGTAATTGATTATATTTGATATTTCAAAATATCCGTTTCAAACCTCAAAACACTTGGTCTAATTAATTCCTTAAATTATTAATAATCAAGAATAATGAAACATTCTTCCTAATTACTTTAATATAATAAATTCTTTATTAATTTACTCAACTATCTTCTATAATTCATAATATATCCAATTACTATCGTCTGAGCTACTCTGATTAGAATATGTCATAAGTTAATCTCAAAACATAATCCTTATGTAAGATGCACTAGAAACATCAAGTTTAAAGACCAATTACACAACTATCTTAATGAGAAAATTCAAGGAGATACAATTAATATTCCATTTAGGGTCTCGATAATTAGGTCAATTTTGTAAACTTATTCTATAATAAGTACTCATATGTTTGATTTCACTTATGTTCTTCTGTTGTAATTTTTAATTTTATTTGGTTATTAAAATTAACGTAATTATATTTTTATTATTGATTGTAATTATATATTAGATAAAACCTAAAGAAAATTATTTTTAATTAATAAAAATTATTTTAATATCTTATATAATATCTATTGATATATTATTAGTAAAATTATTATATCATATCAAAATAAAAAATTTAATGATTAATTTTTTATTTATTTTTAATAATTGTTATTTGAAATTTATATATTTAGAATTTATTTTAAATTTAAATTTAAATTAATTTAAGTTAATTAAAAAATTTAAATTAAATTAATTATTAAATTAAGTTATATTATTTATAATTCTTATTAATAATTAAAATTAATTAATTAGAGAATATATATTTAACTGATAGTAAACAAATTACAAAAAATTGAAATATAAAACATAAACCACTTTTTAAATGGTTTTTATAAGTTATGAAATTGAAAAAACTAAATCAAAAACAAAAGCCAAAAGCTCAAGCAAACATCTTCTTTTACTAAATTTAAAAATAGAAATAGAAAACCAAAAAATAAAAGTTGAAATAAACAGACCTTCGATTATCTTTATACTTTTAGTTAATCAAATCAATTATTTATTTCATAAGAAAGAAGTTATGAACAATATAAATATAATACATAAATGTAGTATAATTCTTATAATTATAATTTTATTATAATTTTAATCGTATAATATTTATTTCTTGAACTTTATCTTATATGTTAGTTAATTAAATAAGATAAATAATATTTTAATTGATTATATAATAAAATCTATAATCAAGTCATTGCTTATAAGGTATAAACTAGCAATGACATCTTTGTTAACCGTTAAAAGAGAGAGAGAGAGAGAAACTACAGAAGAGGAAAGACAGGGGGCATATACAGTTAAAAAGAGTTGATGGGCATGTATGTAGGTAGAGCTAGAGGTCCAAAAAGCTATCGGTGACAGGCCCAGAACTCATACACATTTGAGGCTTCAGATCTCCATTTTCTTAACGTATATAACATAATTCAAGTAATACTTTCCCAAGAATGGCCTTTGGGCTTAGGTTCCAACTTAGTGACCCAACCCAAGACTTAGCTGCTCAACGTTGGATATTGCTCAAATTGGGCTCATGCTCGGGCTACTTAGGCTCGATGTTCAACCCTTTAAAACAAAACGGCGTCTCAAATTGGGCTCATGCTCAGGCTATTTTGACCAGATGTTCAACCTTTTTTTAAACAAAACGACATCATTTTATACTTATAGTTGAAAAAGGTTTTAGTCAAGCAAAGTCTGGTTGGGCCGGAGACAATAAATCGAATATAGATTGGGGCTAGGTCCGGGCTCCAACCAACAAGAGTTGGGCCAAACCATTATCACCCCAGCTCAAATTTTGTTCTTCAACTATCCAACATTATCAACTAACCTACACTTTCAAATAATTAAAACTTTTTGTTCTTAGCTAATTCATTCTAACTCAGTGAGTTGGCGTAGATGGCGCATACCTTCGTTGCTTAACCAAGTGGTTCCGGGTTCGATCCTTGCCCTTGAGAATGCAGCAAATTCCTGGGCCAGCTGCATTCTCTGTAAAGAATGTATCCGTACAGTAAAGGAGGATTAGTTACCGGCTTTAGCCCCGTGGACACCTCCTGCGAGATTAAAAAAAAGCTAATTCATTCTCCCATCTCCACTGTTTGAAATTTAGATTGTAAGCAAAATCAAAATAATCATCTTTTGGAAAATTAGCACTTCAATCTCCGGTACAAACCCAACAAATTTCCCAAACTTCTCCAATCCCTAAAATCACCAAGAAGCTTATACAGAACATAAATCTATTTCAGACTAAGAAGTTCCATGTAAAATTAAATTGTGCATCATCTCCACTAATTTATCCTATCTCTAAGCCCTTCTTAATAAGATCCTCCCCATCCAGTGGGAAAGAAAGGGACCATATTTTGTGAGCAAAAGGAACGAAATTCACTGCCTATAGCCGGTAACAAATCCAGAAGATGACCGCCTAACAGCCGTCTTAATTGCTTTTTCCACTCTTCATTTTAGTGTTTGTGACTTTGAGTTGGTGTTTTAATCTCGTTCTTCTTAACATCAAGAACAAGACGACCGCATATTAATAAAATTGTATCATCCTCCTCTATTATCCCTCTGTCTCTATTAGACTACAAACTCCATTGAAATACTGCTCCATTTATCACCATCACAAGGTTGTTTACAAGTTCTCATGATTCTACATCTCCATTTGGAAAGTTTTATGTCTTTTTTCTTTTTTGCTTGAATTTTCGTTTGGTAATTCATCCTGTACAGAATGATCTCTACCTGTTTTTCTGTCCCTAAAATTTCGATTTTATCTGCTTTGTTTATCTTTTTCTAACCTGATTGATGAAAATTCTCAAGCTTTGCTTCTGTTTCAAGTAATGCAATTTACTTGGTTAGAAAAGTTGAAAAAAGATTTTTGTGGGAATTTTTCCTGTTTCCTGGTTGATCTGTCTGCTTAGAGTTGGATTAGTTTTTAGGTTTGAATTCTTGGTTTCTAGGTTTTGAAGTTTGTATCTTGTAGATCTGCTTGGTGTGTTTCTTGCTTATGTTTAAATGGGGCGGTATTATTGATTTCAGGTTCTTATCTTGGGGCTTAAATTTGGAGTTCGTGAAGCATGATATTTTCACCGTTGAAGATATAGAGAGAGGGAGAGAAAGTGTCTACGTTTTTTTTTTTTTCTGTTTCTGTCTTGTAGGTCGTTTTGGCTTTCGTTATGAATATGAAGAGGTCAAGAGACGATGTGTATATGGCCTCTCAAGTTAAAAGGCCTGTGCTTTCTTCTAAAGGAGAAACGTAAGATATTCAAATTTCTTCATATCTTCTCTCATGATTCTCAATTCGGCCTTTTACCCGGTTCACAGTCATCTAACTTATAGTCATGTTTGCTTGATTATTGAAGTTAACGTGCATTAACTCACGTCAGGATCTTCTAGTCACCGTTCTTACTATCTGTTAACCGTTCAAGTGCTTCTGATAATTTAATTAGTGGTTTTTATTATTTTGTTTAATGTATCTGTCAAATTTTTAGATATCTCTGCCATGCTTGACCTGTGAGGGAAGATCGAATATGCACGGTTGTCATGCTCAATAGAATTTGATTTGTTTTTGAAGGACATTTAAGAAACCTTTTGTACCAACAATGGTACTGATCTTTTTTTTTGAAATTAATATATGTTAAAATAGATGCATGTAAAAGGATACTAAAAAGGACAAGGCTTCACTTGAGCTGGGTATTAGTTGACGATGTTTGTACTTGTTTTTTCTCTTTTTTTTTTAAAAATTATGTTTTTTTGGAAAATATATTATTATTTATCTTGTAATGTTCTTTGTTTGTAATGAAGTTTGGGGCAAGCACAAATGACGGGGGGAGGAACAAGTGCGCAGAAACTTACAACAAATGATGCCTTGTCATATCTTAAGGCTGTGAAAGACATATTTCAAGACAAAAGGGAGAAATATGATGACTTTCTGGAAGTCATGAAGGATTTCAAAGCCCAAAGGTTTGTATCCAAATTTGATCACAGTGGTAACTGTTTTCATTTTATATGTGAATTCAGGAAGCAAAACACTTTTTGATGAAACTTGCCTCTGTTATCTTGGTCACAGAATTGACACTGCTGGTGTCATAGCAAGGGTGAAAGACTTGTTTAAAGGGCATCGCAGCCTAATTCTGGGTTTCAATACCTTCTTACCAAAGGGATATGAGATCACTCTCCCTCCAGAGGATGAAGAGCCTCCGCAGAAAAAGCCTGTTGAATTTGAAGAAGCAATTAATTTTGTGAACAAAATTAAGGTTGAACCACTATTTTGTACCTGAGTTATAGATTTACTTCAATTTCATTTTCCATGATTTGACATTTGAATTGTCTTTTCCAGACTAGGTTTCAAGGTGATGATCACGTTTATAAATCATTTTTAGACATTTTGAACATGTACAGAAAGGAAAATAAGTCTATCACTGAGGTTTACCAGGAGGTATTTACATGGAATCTTCTCACAACCTACTGCTCTGATTAGTTACTTCTGGCTTCTGTTTCTTAGTATCTGTAGACATTTACTTCTTGGACAACTGCGTTTGAAGTTGACTTGCTCCCTGTTGCAGGTTTCTGCACTTTTCCAAGGCCATGACGATCTTCTAAAAGAGTTCACACATTTTCTTCCTGATTCTTCAGCCACAGCCTCAACTCATTATGCTCCATCTGGTAGGAATTTTATTTACCGTGATAGGAGCTCCCCCATGCCCACAATGCGTCAGATGCATGTTGACAAGGTTTTTCCTTTCTTTTCAGCTGCTTCTAATTTCATATTGATCAACAAGCTTATGTAGTATTTCCTCATTAATTGTCAGAAGGAAAGAACTACAATGTCCCCTGCCGATCGTGACTATAGTGTTGATCGTCCCGATTCAGATCATGATAGAGTTATAAAGAGGTCAGAAAAAGAGCAGAGGAGACATGGTGAGAGGGAAAGGGATAGAAGAGATGATTGGAGAGAACATAGTGATAGAGATTATGAGCATGATGACAAACGAGGCTTCAACGTGCAACGGCTTTCTCACAAACAGAAGTCTGCTCACACTGCTGATTATCACGGCAGGGATGGAGATGAAAATTTTGGAATGCACACTGCATCATCTCTTTATGATGATAAAAATTCTTTGAAAAGTGAGTTTTGTGTTGTCCTTACTTTACATTACAGAAATAAATGGAATTGATCAATGCTGTTCACCATCTTAGTGAATTAAGGTATTAGGGACGGTCCTGCCTGTTGTGGTGGCTGTGAGACTTGTTTCATGTTTTTCCCCGTATGGTTATTTAGAGTCTTGAGTGCATATATTTCCTCAAATTGATGCTAGGTTCATGGTATGGCAGGTGCAGTAAGCCAAGAGCTTGCTTTCTGTGAGAAAGTGAAAGAGAAATTGCATAAGCTTGAAGATTACCAAGAATTTTTAAGGTGTCTTCATCTCTATACTGAGGAAATTATCAAACGATCAGAGTTGCTGTCTTTGGTATGGTGATTGTGTTTACTATTCACGCAAACAAATAAATTAACAAAAGGAAATACTATACTTGTTAACACATTTGTTGATATTGGGAGTTAATTTGGTGATAAAATCTGGGTAATGTATGCGGACAAGAGTTTTGGGTTTTAGTATCTAGGAGTTTTTTTAGGAAAACAACCCTTTTACCTTTAATGGTCTTGTGGTAATTAGACATGGAACGTTAGAGTTTCATTCTTGGTAGGATCCTTTATTTAAGTAACAATGAGTGACAATAATTTCTCTACTTCTGGTGCGTAATCTAGAAATTCCTTCTTTATTTCATGGACCACCATTGGGTGTTGTATTTTCTCAGGTTGGTGATTTACTTGGAAGGTATCCAGATCTTATTGATGGCTTCAATGAATTTTTTGCACGCTGTGAGAAAAATGGTAATTTTCGGTCTATGTGGTTGAGTTTTTTCTCTAATTAATCTAGCATCATCAACATTATCTAATCAGCATTTGTTTTTCAGAGGGTTTACTTGCTGATGTTGTGAGTAAAAGTAAGTGATTTTGTTTGTTATCTTTTTCTTAAATTTCGATTAGATCTATTATTGTATGACCATTGTTAATAGTAATCGTGTCTGACTACTAATCAACTTCGAACTAACTCTTTCCAAGCAAGTGGTTCGATAAAAGCTCGAAATGGGATTGTTGTTTAGCTAGTTTAGACTTAGATTGTTACATAAACATATTTCTTTGAAGTTGTTGAAGCACCAAACAAGAAAATTATAAATTTTTCTAATGAAGAGGTACAAACCTTTAGGCACCTTTTCCTTAGCTTGATTCTTTACAACCAAAATTGCATCCTTATATACACAAAAATATACTTCACGCCCATAAAGCATAAGAGCTCCAAATCCTCAAATCATCTTAGCTGGCACTTTTAGATTAAACAGAGTGTATGGTCTTCCTAGTTCCTTGTTCGTAGTATGAAGGGAAGAGCACAAATCCAAAGCAAGGTTCTCAGATCATGCATTCATTATCAATGGACTTACAAGCCTGTATTTGATTTAAGCGTCAAAGAATCTATTTTGGAGACCACTTCCAACATTGTTCTGTAGGTCTTAGAGTCCCCATATTTTAACTTAAAGAAAGCCCACTCAAGTTCCAACCACAGCCCAAGCCAGGCCATTTAGACCTGGAGGAAGATCATTCCTCTGATTTTATTGATGCAAATCTGGCCACTATTGATAATTATAATAATTTCTAGGTTGTTGATTGCGGAGGAAATAGAGATATGATAGGTTTCTATCATAATTTTTTTTGATCTATTCTCCATATTTGAATTAGATAGTATTTGTATAGCCGGTGGATCTATAACCCTTGTATTGGGTATAGGTTCTATTAAGTGTATACCTTCTATGGACCTATCTTTTGCTCTATATGTTCAAATTTTCATGTTAATTTCCTATCCATGAATTAGATACTCATTATGTCATTCAGGATCTAAAATTAGGGAAAACAATTGGTAATTAGACAAGGTGGTGGAGATACTCTACACCTTGACATAACAAGAACCTTTTTTGGGAGTATTTAAGAATGCAAGCAATTAGGACGTACATTTTTTTGCATTACAAGGATCTATCCTAATTTTTTAACATTACAAGTTTGAGCATTTATTTGTGATGCTCGTGAATTTGCTAAAAAATATAAGTAGTATTTATCCTTTGATCAATAATAAGACCGTTATTCCTTTTAGGACTATACATTGAGATGTGTTGGGCCTACTCAAACCTCTCATTATTAGATTTTATATGTTTTGTTACTTCAGTGTGGTACTAGGTTAACTTGGGTTTACATGATGAAAACTGAGAATTACGTGTTTTTATGTCTTTAACTATTCCGTAAAAATGGTTCAATACATAAGGTCTCTTATAGTTTAGTCTTTTTTTATTTCAATCCTCATATTTAGTTACCCTTATAGTATTGTTTAGTTATCATACAACCTCGTCTGTCGTATTCTGTTTATTTATGTATTCTTTACCCAAAACGTCGTAGTATTGGATTCTTAAGTTTCACTACGACATCATTCTAGAGATATGAATGGATGGAAAACTAATGGAATATGACATAATAGGTTGTGGTAGCTAAACAATTTCACATGGAGTAAGTGATAATGTTTAAAATATAAGTATTGAATTGAAGATTTTCAAACCGCAGGAGGGTCGAATGTAATTAACTCTTCATAAAATGATTGGTACTCAAATTGATGCCAAGGTTAAAATTTTGAGGATTGACAATGGTATGATGACTTTCACACCTTCCTAGACTCCAATTGGATATTGCATTAAATTACTTGTATAAACACTAGTGCATAGATTGTTGTTCGTGAGGGGGGAAAAAAAAGTTAAGGTAGCTAAGTCTATAATGTTTACTATAAAGGTTCGAAGGCTTATTAAAGAGATGAAAGATTAAGCAAACAATGAGACATGGAAGCTTGTTACCCTTCTAACAGAAAAGAAAATGGTTGGATATAAACGAGTCTTTGTTGTCAAACACAAGGTAGATGATTGAATTGAAAGATATAAGGCTAATGAATAGCTCAAGGTCAAACTGGCTCAATAACAACTCAGTTTTCGGCTTAATATAACCACATGCCCAAAATTAGCTAGTTGAGAATTGATTAGTCGTAATTTCCTATAGGCTTATATACCCTTCACCTATTCTTTGCTTTTATATGAGGTTTGACTCTTACCCATTTGTGAGATGTCACAATATTTCCTCCTCAAATCCTTCTGTCCTCATCAAGGCATCCAAATTCATATCCAAAATCTTCTCTTTTTTTGTTGTAGGCCTGATTAATTCTTATACGATTCGACTAAAAGGCTACCAGGAGCTGCTCCTTGTTCATGGCCTTATTGTCGATACTATCTCTTACCTTTGTCATTCCTGGGTGTTGTATGTGTAGGTGGTGAACGCAAGTGCACGTTTCTATCGTCACGTAGTAAAAATATCGATCCCAAGGGGACCAAATTAGTTAAATAGTAATACTCGTAATAACTTCTAATTTAAGCAAGATAAAAATATAAGAAATATCAATGGAATGAAAATCTAGGAATTTAACTTCCCCCTTGATTTTACCTCGGTGT
>JAOQMR010000001.1:3502209-3512335 GCA_027563865.1 Erythroxylum pelleterianum
GTAAACTATATTCCAAGTGGGTTGTGCATAAAAATGAGGACTTGTTGAACAAAAATATCCTTAAAAAATTTACATAACTACTTAGATATAAAAATAGAATAATGATGATGATGATCATAATCGTAATAATAATAATAATAATGATGATGATGATGATGATAATAAATTAATAATAATAAGAAAAAATTAATAATTATAAATTTAGTAATAATAATAATAATAGTAATAATAATGATGATGATGATGATGATAGTAGGGACTAATGGATATTTTAATTATTTTGTTAATTGTTCGTTTGTCATTGAAAATTTATGTTTTTAAACAAAACATTCACATTACATTATCATTAGAAATTTTTAAGAATAAACCATAGACTAAATAACACATATTTTCTATTCTATTTCTCGTCTATTCTATTTTTAAATAATCATCATTTCATTCATTATCTATTCTTCTATTCCTCATATTCTATTCTATTCCTGGTCTATTTTCTTCTTAAAGAATTATTATTTCATTCTTTATCTAGTATTGCACTGTTACAAGGATAAGTTGACTAAAATAAGAAAATAGAATAACTATTGTCGTGGCTGTGCTTCTAACTTGTTGGGTTTAGTACGTACGAATATCAATAGACCTTATATAATTGCATTGTGCACTTTTAAATATGTTCTGACATTTGTTGATGATTATTTCCTTGTAGTTTATGTTTTCTTACTTCTAATTGCATGAAAAAAAAATCAAAAAATGAAACTTTATTCTATGAGAACCTTACGGAAAAAAATCAAAAAATATATATTTTAACCATTTAATCATATAACTGCTCTGATATCACGTGTAAAATATATTATAAAACTTGAACGCACCTCCGGTGAGTAGATCTCGTGAAGATATCGGTAGATTAGCATTCGTTCCGCTTTTAAAATTGAATAACTCCTTAAGAGGTAACTTATATCTAAGATGACTTACCGTCTTATTGTTGAAAAGTGACATTTAAAAAGTAGCGTAATGTTTATGTTGTAAGACATTGTTGTGAATCAAACAATGTGGAAAAGTAAGTGTTATTATCATTGTTGTGTTGGACACGAAACTTGTGCTTGATAGTCAATATGTGATCAATCAAAAGCACGGCCACGACAAGGAAAGAAAACAAACTCCAAATATCTCACGCCCACTTCCATGATGTAAACTTACGTATGATAGTGTTGTGTATTATTAAGTTTCATTTAATTTAACCTAATTAATAAACTAAATACGTAAAACTTACTAATTTTTAATACTAATGATAGTAGAAAACGTCTACTTTTGAGCCTTTCAAATCACATGCATTAAGTTTGAGACATTGACCAAGTAACGATGAAGACTTTTGCTTCTAAGGTAAGGTGAGACATAATAATTGCTACTGCCAAAAGGACAATATTCCATATTTTCTGGCAGAAGCAATAGAGAAAAAAAAAGGAAAAAAGAAGTTTACAATTATCAAGAGTTTGACTGTGTCTTGAGATTCAAAATTTGACGTGTAAGAACGATATTTATTTATTTTATATATATGCTTTAAAATTAATTGTTATAAAGACAATATCAAGAAAATAACTAACATACTATTACGTGGTTGTTCAATTTGATATAACTAAAATGTAATAAAAATCTGGAAATAAAATCTTAAATAACAAAATAACTATTGAATTTTTAAAAATTATTAAAATTTAAAATTATAAAGGGAGTGGGACAGCTCGGTCTAGATCCTCTATCCCCTTTCCTTGACTCTATTCTGACCTTCTCCCATCTGAATCATCTATTTAAATGGATTCCACGTAAATAGATGATTCAAAGCAACCAGGGCGAGGGGAAGGAGACAGAGGATCCCTGCCGGGACAGCTTGGGAAAGTGCACTGCACCCGGTGAATTCGGTGTAGCATATTCCAGCTGCCTATGTGCTTTGTCGCGTTTTAGTACGAAAACTCCAATTAAGGCAGTATTGATGACTTGGATGCGCATGAGGAATCCAACGGGCATCGATATAGGGCCCACTAACAGACTTGATCTTAGCCGTCCATGTGAACGTAGCATCTGACAGCTACATGCCTTGCACAGCTGGCTTCGCATTAGTAGAAGGCAAGAATATTACTGGATTACTTTGTCTCTCATGTTTCATATTCCTTCCTTTGGAAGTCGGAAACAAAAATTTAACTAGTGTGCCTTTCCCTTTTTCTATATTTACTTGAGACATTAAAACAAGTTTACCATCCAAATTCTCAATTGCATGAATATTTAATTCATGGCATGTGTTACCAATAACTATAAGGCACGAATTAAATATATACTTTATATACTCTTTTAATTTCTGGTATTCACCTTATTTTTAAAATATTTTAGATAAATAACGTTACTAATATCTTACTGATATTTAACTTGAATATCATTCCAAATTGTGTATCTAAACTAGATTCTATTAATGCTATAGAAGATTTCAAATGAGAGTACGATTGAAAGTTCTAACATAAAATAGAAACCAAATTTTAAGAATTAAATTAACATTTTTAATAATTAATTTAATAAAGACAGTAAAAAACAACAAAAAGTCGAGATTCTCTAAAATACGTTTTGATCACAGCCTCCACCTGCAACCATAAGCCACGCTAGATCCTCGCGCGTCAGTTGCACCCACCAACCCGTTGGAAGCAAAACTGCAGAAGATCTAAAGATCCCTCGTTTTGACTTTTTTTTCTATACACTTTTTTAAAACTTTGATTGTAAGGAGAAACGGGGAATGAACTGAACAAGAAGAGAGATAGATAGATGAAGAATAATTCCCACAGAGAGAGTGCTTATATATGCACTATGTAGTAACCACTCATCGATCTTTCGCTCTCAAGAACAAGAAGAAAGGAAAAAGAAAAAATGGCGGTGGGATGTAACCGGTTGGGATACACCGCCATTCTGTTCGTAGTGGTACTATCGGTCATTTTTCCTCCGTTCTGCGTCGGGATTCGTTCGGTTCGGGGTAAGAACGTTAACGGTAACCGCCGGTTTACGTTTTCGTTCAATGAGGCGCCGGAGTACCGTAACGGCGTAGGCTGTACGGTTTCGTCTAGCAAACACTTCGTCTCCTCATGTGACCCATCTCTGGTTCACATAGCAATGACTCTTGATTCGGACTACCTACGTGGTTCAATCGCAGCCGTCCATTCCGTTCTCAAGCACAGTTCCTGCCCCGAAAACGTCTTTTTCCATTTCGTCACGGCGGAGTTCGACCCGACTAGTCCTCGGGTCCTCTCGCAACTGGTTCGCTCCACGTTTCCTTCGCTAAACTTTAAGGCCTACATTTTCAGAGAGGACAAAGTGATCAACCTGATATCTTCGTCGGTCAGACAAGCGTTGGAGAACCCGTTAAACTATGCAAGAAACTATCTTGGTGATATCTTGGATTCTTGTGTTGACCGGGTCATTTACCTGGACTCGGATGTCGTCGTCGTCGACGATATACACAAGCTATGGGACAAGAGGCTATCTGGGTCTCGCGTGATCGGGGCTCCCGAATACTGTCACGCGAATTTCACTGCGTATTTCACCGACGGGTTCTGGTCCGACCCGGCTCTGTATCGGGTCTTTGCGACCCGGAACCCGTGCTATTTCAACACTGGAGTGATGGTGATGGACTTGGTGAAGTGGCGAGAAGGAAATTACCGCAAAAGGATTGAAAATTGGATGGAGGTACAAAGAAAGCGTAGGATTTACGAATTGGGTTCTCTGCCTCCGTTTTTGTTGGTGTTCGCCGGAAATGTGGAAGCGATTGATCACCGGTGGAACCAGCACGGTCTGGGCGGCGACAATTTGAGAGGAGATTGCCGGAAATTGCATCCGGGTGCGGTGAGCTTGTTGCATTGGAGTGGAAAAGGGAAGCCATGGGCTAGGCTCGATGCTGGTAAGCCTTGTCCACTCGATCGATTATGGGAACCATATGATCTTTACAGAGGGTTTGATAACACTAGAGTAAAGGTTCAGAGTGTTGGAGTTTTGGGGTCTTCAAAGCCTTCTTTGGAGCTGCATTCGAGTTACTTGTGATTGTCGGTTGGTGGGTTCTTATTGTACGCTGTTGGTTCACACACGGTCATTCTTTCGATTGATAGATGATTTGTACAGATTTAGATAGCTCTGGTTTCTGGTAGAATTCTTTGTTTTGCATTTTTATTTTTTTCTTCTGGTTTCATCGAATTCTTCTATTTTCTTTTACTCTGAACTTGTGTTGTTAGAATCTATGTGGGTACCTTTACATATGAGGATGATTTCAGTTCGATGTAATTCAGGTTCCGATACTCGGGAACAATTTTGGAGGATTCATTTTTTTGTATGTAAAAACTGAACTTACTATTGGTAAAAGGGAAGGGATGATATGAAACAATAACATACAAGTTCATATGTTTCCAAGTTCCTGTCTTTTCTTCTATTTCTTAGCTGACAGCCCTGAGAAATGAATAAAGGTCACTTAGCTGGGCCTGAATTCTAACAGCTGTACGCTGCATTATGTTTCAACTTTCAACAGCTTCGGGGTCCCACTTAATCGATGATCACTTATGTTGCAACTTATGTAATTGGTGTAAAGTAAACCATAGCTAGCTGAAGCATGGAGAAGACTCACAAGAAACTCGTTAAATCAATGACACTCCTGACATTTGACGCTGAAAGGAGTTGATAGTTATAGTTCCAGGTGTAGGAAAAGCCCTGGCGTTACTTTTCTCACATAACTATCGAAAATTGATTATGAACTACAAACCTTTGTTGATTCCACGTGTTGTGGTGCTATGGAAGCATGTATGTGTGTTTTTGTTTATCGCTCCAATTAATCACTTCTTATTCAATTTTATTTGTATATTTATATAAAATTTATACAAATGTGAGAACAAAGTACCTTAATCCTTGTTTTTCTACGAAAAGAAGCGGAATTATTGACAACAAGGGTGGACCAATTGGTCCAGATTCTTCACTTAAAACTCTCCTTTAAGAGGAGGTTTTGAGTTCGAGTCACACCAAAGGAGGGAAAATGTGCATGTTCCTATTGATGATCCTCTAGCCTCCTGGGCACAGCTCCTTGATCGAATCAATTACGGATGCCTCGCTTCCAGAGGCAGTGTAGGAATTGGAGCTACTACGGAACCGAGGGCTGATGAAAACCTGATACTGAGCAGGGGGAGCCAGTGATCAATCATCAACGGAACAATCAAGTATGTGAATACTCCTTGTGTGCAGAAGTGTACAGGCTGCGTAAGAACCTGAGAGATTTTGGAGTGGGGTCGTAGGGGCTTAAGATTAATCTGGCTAAGCCAATACCTAATGTAATAAAAAAAAAAGCGGAATTATTCTATGATCACGGGATCACAAATCCGGATGTTAGATCTGCAAGTGACGATTGGAAACGTGAAAAGTGACTGGAACATTTCTTTACTTAAAAGATGGGTGCCCCATTGTTTTACTTTTACCTACCAGGTCAAACCGCCTGTGCTAGGTTATTCTTTCCCCTATTGGTTTACTGGGTCAGTGAGTAAAAATAATATAATTTTAATTTCAGTATCGTATGTAACTAAATTTACCTATTTTTAGTTTACTTTTTACTTTATATTTGAACTTAGACATGTTTATGGACTAACCTGCTTTATGTCTTAAGTGGATCAAAAGTATTAAAAATTTAGAATAAAGACGTGAACATTGTTTGTAGTTTGACTCATTTTAGAATAACTTTTTTATTATCTAATATTATAAAGTAAACTACTAGAATGAGTGTATATAATATATATCCATTTAATAAACCACTTCAACTTTGAATCTTTCCTTTCACTTAAAGCGAGTTTTCCTATTTCAATATGCTCATTCTTTCACCATCTTTCTTTATGCTTTAAGTTTTAAGCGAGACTTATTCAAAGTTTTGGCTCTTTCAAAAGCTCGAGTTCTCTTTCTTTAACTTTAAATCATTCAATTTTTACTTCTCATTTATATCTTAATTAGAGAGATAGTGTGTTTGGTGAAGCTAGATGGCAAGTAAATGTTAATATTTGACCTTATGATTGTTATAATCAGATTTATAAACACTTATTAACCATCCAGAATCACACGCAGATCGAATAAACAATATATATATACACACACACAAATAAGAACACTAATCTTGATTCATTTCACAAATGTAAACAACAAAACTTGATGGATTTGTGTTCTTCCAAGTTAAGATTCAGAACCGAATAGATTCTCCTTATGGAGCAAAGAAAACTGATAGAATCTTTTTTTAGAGGAATGTCAAGAATGTATCTGGCTTAAGGACAACAACCCTTTTATAGTAAGTTTAGACTTACGGTCCATTATGGGTTCATTAACCATAATGAATCGTAATGGGCGTCTAAACATCAGACCCATACTATTACTTAATTAATATTTATGTGGCCAATTAATTTACTAAATTAGAACACATTTTATTAGGCTTATAACTGAGATAGAACTCTATGTATATATATTTACACAAGTGACCCATAAAATTCCAACAATCTCCTACTTGGGCTACATGTGTTTTCGGATAGAGGAAACCTTAGTGCGCGTAAACTTGATATCTCATTCCAGAAATATACCAAAACAATCTGGTTCAGCAATTTTACTAGTGTAGGATCAAAGCGGCTTTTGTCATCTAATTTTGTGACTAAACCGAACAATTATCACAATACCAGCATAATCAATGACAGATCAAATATGGATGCGTAGCATGGAAATTACATGTGATGTGATCATAATCATGTCTATTTCCAACTGGTCCAAAATTTGTGACTCAAAAAGTCTCAAAACACTTTCTAACCTTATGTTATACCGCAACAGAAAGCAATTTCATATGTTCAAAATTTTTAGATAAACATGAAATTCATTAGATTTCATAAACCAAAGTCTGTACAGAAAGATAACTTTAGATCTTAGAAACTTAAACCTTAAAATTTATATGTCAAAGAACCTACATAAAAGTAAAAGATTAACTCCCATTAAAGTGACATGTCTAACAGACCTACTACACCCATATTGGCCACTTGTACATGAAACACTGAAGGTAGCAACCCTTTGGTGAGTGGGTCTGCGATATTGGAGTTTGTACCAATATGTTCTATAGACACTTGAAGATTTTAAGCCTTTTCTTTCATAGCCAAATATTTGATGTCGATATGCTTTGATTTCGATGAACTTCGGTTGTTATTTGAATACAACACAGTGGCTTCATTATCACAATAAATCTTTAGTGGTCGTTTTATATCATTAACCGTTTGTAGCCCAGTAATAAAGTTTCGCAACCATATTCCATGACTTGATGCTTCATAGCAGGCTACATATTCTGCCTCCATGGTAGAAGAAGCTACAAGTTTCTGCTTTTCACTTTTCCATGAAACAACTCCTCCACCTATCATGAAAACATAACCTGAGGTGGATCTTCTACTATCTAAGCGTCCAGCGTGATCAGAGTCGGTGTATCCAACAATTTCCACTCGCTCTGACTGTCTGTATGTGAGCATACAGTCCTTTGTTCTCTGTAAATACCTCATAACCCGTTTTACCGCTTTTCAGTGATCCATTCCCGCATTACTCAAATATCTGCCCAACATCTCTGTTATGAACGCTATATCTGGACGCATACATACTTGTATATACATGAGACTCCCTACAATCGAAGCATAAGGGATTTTATTCATCTCATCATTCTGTATGTCCAATTTAGGACATTGGAGCAAAATAAACTTATCACACTTTTAAACAGGAGTGTTTCCCAGTGCACAATTCTACATGCCATATCGACTTAGCACCTTATCAATATAGGACTTTTGAGATAAACCAAGTATACCTTCTTTACGATCCTGATGGATCTGTATACCCAAGACAAAAGATGCAGCACCAAGATCTTTCATTGCAAAATTCTTTGATAGAAATTTCTTAGTTTCATGCAATAGACCCATATCGTTGCTTGCCAGTAGAATATCACCTACATATAGCACCAGGATAATAAATTTTCTCCCACTGAACTTGATATATATGAACTGAGAATATTCAAATAAATACTAAGATATAATACTCATATTCCTATAAATCATTTTTTTAAGTAATACTCCTATAAGTTATTTTACATATAAAGAATCAATACTAAACAGTTAATTTTATCAAAATTCTTTAAATAAGCATTTGATGTTATTTGCTGGTCAAATCAGTTGTAATAATCTACTATCAACTAATCGTTAATAAAATCAGCTAACAATTAATATAATCTATTGATTGTCAAACAGGGTCAAAGGAAGCTAGTGTAAGTTATTGTAGTCTAAGCCTCAATACTTTAAAAGCATCATAAAAGAGAATAACCATAGAGCTACCATTATCAACTAAAATTCGCTTTACTTTAAAATTGTTCACATTAATGACCATCGAGTCTTTATATAGGTTATACAGACTTAAATATTCCTCTCTATCAAATATTACATGTCTCTCTGTATTTTGTCTTTTACCACTAATGTTTTTTTATGGTGTTAATATGATTATGTCGCAATTCACTCTTAAATTCAAACATATTCCAACTATTGTCTCTACCAACAATCATATTGAACATTCACATATCCCTTCCATTTTCACTTTTTTTTTTAGTTTTGGGTGTGTTACCTTTGTCTGTTAGTTGGTCAACCATGCCTATGTGTTTAAGGTCTTTTTGACAAACGCCTTTGTCCTTAATAACGAATTACTCCAAATTTTCCTACATAAAAGTTCCTCTATAGTACGTCTTAAGTTTATGAATTTCTCAGTGTCATGTAAATCCTCGAAAGATCTCATCTGAATTTTAAATAAATTTAAATATAGCTACTGAGTCGCTAGGTCTACATATATTACACAAAGTGGGTCTTAAAATAGTTCTTCATTTTCCCAAAAACTCGCTTTATGCATGCAAGAAGGTTTTGGACTTTTGGTACTCCTCTCGCTATCTTATTAAAATGGATAAGCAGGGATGACATTTAAATACACATGTCACTCTCTGCATATCCATCATTTCTTTCAATCACATCGTGTCGTCACTTACATTTGTCATTCCATTGTAAACCTTTAGTAATGACAATTGAAATTTTAGTGGTCCATCAATATTGGCAAATCATATAAAACAGTCACTGTAATGTACTTGATTATTCATCTAAGTCCTTGTGTTTTTAATTCGTTCATCTTAGCTTTTGTGTTTTTTATTCTCATTCAAGATACCCCAATTGGGTATTTTCAGACAAATTTGCCCTTATATTATTGAAATATATTTTTTTAATCTCTTGATTTCAAGGACAAATTTGTCCGAAAATACCCAATTGGGATATCTTGAATAAGAATAAAAAACATAGGGGCTAAGGTGAACGAATTAAAAATACAAGGATTAAGGTGAATAATCAAGTATATCACAGAGGCTCTTTTAGGTTATTTGCCATCAATATTCCTATAGGCTATTTAGTTTGACTTAAATATGTTCATGATATTACTCTTATGACAAGTTGGATGATGTTCATCTATGGTGATGTATGATAGTCGGACTATTATGATTTGCAAATCTTCTACGATGGGTTGGAACACTATGGTAGGCTTTATCTTATACGAATTTTGCCTATTGTATACTGTAATTTTACAAAGAGATTGTTTTAATGATTTGAACATGTAATTTTATGATTATCATGGAACAACTGGTAGCTCACTCTCTAGTGAACAACATAATAAAGCTAAAAAATGTAATAACTTAGTGAGAGAGAATTAGTCATGTCTTAATTCAATAGTCAGACTCTTGATTAGGGATGACAATGGATAGAGTTCGGTTCGGGTTTTACTCTACCCATGTCCATATCCAGTTTTTATGACTCAACTCATATCTATATCTATATCTATGAGTTTTTACGATTTACTACCCATATCCAAATCTATTGGGTTGTTCGGGTTTTTGAATATCTATTGAGTTGTATAGCACATAAAAATATAACTTCTAAATAGAAAATATAAAAAGTAGATTTTTGCCAACGCTCCAAATTAAAATTACTTTAATAATAATAAGTCAAGATTTTGATTTGTATGTATTAAAAAATCATAAAATTGAAATAATAAAAAT
>JAOQMR010000001.1:3512435-3523747 GCA_027563865.1 Erythroxylum pelleterianum
TCCTATCTATGGAAAAGATATACAATGATAAATGGTAAAGATAATTACAATAAACTGATTGATATTTTCCTTAATAAGAAGTAGTGGGATTTATTGTGGTTGATAGTTTGTCCGGACACAACGCAAAAATCCTCTAAGACTTTACCAATGACCGTCACTTACTCAAGAGAGGCTTCCGCGAACATAATAAGGTCATCGGCAAAGAAAAGATGAGTGAGTGGGGGACCATGTCTGCTAAGTTGAATTGGCTGCCAGCGACCCTGGGACACTGCTTGCGAGATGGATTGATTTAGGCGTTCCATACACAGCACAAAGATATACGGAGAAATAGGATCCCCCTATCGAATTCCTCGTGAGGGCCTAAAGGCATCACTGAGTTTCCCATTCCAATTAACGTGGAGGGAGACACTGGTCACGCACTTCATGATGAGATTGATTAAAGAGGCAGGGAGCCCGATGTCTATGAGAGTATCGTGGATAAATGCCCAGGATAGCCTATCATACACTTTTTCCAAATCCATCTTCAAAGCCATCATCCCGTTGTTCCCATTTTTTCGTTTCATAGTATGGATGACTTCTTGGGTGATAATAATATTATCTGTAATCAGATGGCCCGAGACAAAACTGCATTGTGTCAGAGCGACCAAGAGTTCAAAGTAAGGTTTGAGTCGATTAACGAGGATCTTAGTGAAGGCTTTGTACAGCACCGAACATAAAGCAATAGGGCGAAATTGTGAAATTGACGTAGGGGACGAGATCTTAGGGATGAGAACCATAATAGTACGATTGAGGTTTGATTCCCAAATCTCATGTCGAAAGATCAGTTGAATAAAAAGAGTCAACGCAGGGCCAACAGTATCCCACTGGGATTGGTAGAAGAGGGCAGTGAAACCATCGAACCCGGGAGCCTTGTTTGGGGTTATGTTGAAGAAAATGCGCTTAACTTTCTCGGATTGGAGAGGATTGCTCAGGTCCTCGTGAATGTGTTGTGGCAGGGGCGAGGATTGACCCTGCAGAGGCCATGTAGTGGGGCGCTGAGGAGCATCCTGATATAATGTCTCAAGATGGTGTTGTGCTAGATTTTTTAGGGTCGAAGGATTGGTGATATTCACGTCTCTCAAGGAAGAAATGTGCATTTGGCGATGTCTATTCCTTGTGATAGTATGATAATATTGAGTATTCCTGTCTCCCTGTAGCAATCATTGACTTCTGGATCGCCGGTACTGGTAGAGTTTATATTGCAGGTTTGGTTAATGCTAGAAAAGTTTATAATGCAGGTTTGGTTAACTTTTGTAACTTAGATATCAACGTTTATGTTCTGAATCAATATAGGTTGTTTGGTTCTGTTTGTTTTACGAGAAATTTATGGGAAAACGTGAAGGGAAGATATGGGCATTGACAACAAACTCACCTACCAATTCAAGCATAAATTCAAATTCAATTAATAACCTTTTTTTTTTGACAAACCTAGGTTGTTTGGTGTTCTTTATTTTATGAGAAATTTCATGAAAAACGTAAAGGGAAGATATGAGCAATGAGAGCAACTCACCCATCAATTCAAGTATAAATTCAAATTCCATTAATAAATATTTTTTTACAAACCCACTAATTCATTGGATCGGCCAATTGCTAGAAATTGTGTGAGATATGGGTAATGACAGCAACTTACCTACTCACAATATCCACAAACACCCATCGAGGAGTTAGACTTCACACACCCAATCAAGAAAAATCGATTATTCCCTCTACAATTATCACAAAACATTAAACCATTGCGTAATTTCCTTCAAAAAGTGGTATGAGCAATCAAGAAAAAGAAGAGGAGCCACATACAGGCAGGATGGTATTGGTGGAAGCCACGGTCGTCAAGTTGAACCTAATCAGCATCAAAGTTGGAGAAGATGGGTTGATGAGGTTTTTGGATCGGAGACAGAGAGTAGATTGTCAGAGGTGCACCATGTTTGGAGGCCATTTCCTGTTAGTAAAGGTCGGGTTTCGATACACCCCTCTTGTAAAAAAAGATGACGAATACGGTCACTAGTCGCTTCTTAAAACGATGGCGTTTAGTATCATTATGAAACTATGTTGTTTCAATAATCTAACTCACCTATGCTAAATACGTTAACATGTTTGATTAATGATGGTCCTTAGACATGTGACACCGCTAAGTCAACAAAGATAATCGAGGCATTAATGTCGGGTTAGAATTAAAAAAATTAAAATTTAGACATTTTATTGCTACTTTTTAAAGTTCATGCTATAATTAAAAAATTAGCAAAATTTGGAATTTTTTTTCATTAACCCAATTTTTATAAATAATCTTTTAAATAGTTCTCAAATATTAAAGTTTATTGACTTTTAGGAGTTTATGTCCTTAAATTATGACTTGAATAAAACTCATTATTCTCGCGAAAAAATTTACCTAATGTATATAATTCGAAAGTTAGTATATTATTTTATAAAATTATGGATTGCATATTCCATTTCATTGGCACTTTGAGCAAAAAATATTGTTAAAAATATTGAATATATTATTAATGAATATCATATGTATCTAACTTAAAATTATCAAAGTTATTAGTATGATTTATTTTAAAATACACAATAAATAATTAATTTCAACTGATAAATTAATTATTTAAATTAATAAATTATAAATTATTGTTTTATATAATAATAACTATTTTATTAAGCAGACAACCAATTAAAAATTGATTAATCAAAATAAACATGTGTATGAATTAAATTTAAGAGACTCAAGAAAATATAACTTAATCCATATATAAATTGTTTCATAAAAATTAAGTAAAAATATGTCAAAGGAGACGATAACGTTTGCAGATTGTTTGGTTCAACAGATTAAATACGGGGTCCACAAGCGTACTAGACCGTCCGGATAAGTTGACCGTCAGTTTCTGAATACTATCATGGCTTGTCTAATCAGTTCTTCAGCCTTTCTCTGATTTCGCTTCTGAAAGAGAAATCTGTAGGTGAGACTAAGAAGGCTGATTGGTAGATAAAGATTTGTCAAAACATTGGTTGTAATATCTTTGTACAATCAATTTAACCACTTTGTTTTATTTCTGTTGATCGGCAAGCTTGGAAAGTAGTACTCTCTTTTCCAAGTTTCATTCTTTCACTAAAACCAAAAAGCTAAATCATTCGGGAATTAACTCTGCACTTTTGGCTTGAAGCCATGATTGGCTTTATCATTTAGTATTTCCAGAAGATCTTAGAAACATACGAGGTCTCCTTACTATCAAAAAAGGTTAGGTCTTTATAGAATTGTAGGAAATAAGAAGGCTGCTTCGTCTCGTTACTTTAAACGCGATCACATGCTCCATCCCGTGTACTCCTTTTCTTTTTTATTCATACTTTAAAAAGTCTTTTTGTCTCCATTTGTGATCAGCTTCTTCTTGGTGTTCTTCGTTACATTCAGTGAATTGGCTATAAGTCAAATGATACTTACACGTCATATGTACAAATCTGCGTCTCAGTGGTAGCTCTGGAGTAAGTCAGCTCTGATCTTGAGGATTAACAGGTGAATCAGTATTGGCAGTTTCAATTCCAGAAGATAAGGTATACTCATTCGTCACTTGACCTTAAAATAGTTGGCCCATTAATTTATTTTATCAAGCAACCATTATCATCTTCCAGGATGTGTTTTGTTTTGTATGGGTGTCGAGTGATATCCCACATATGTTTTGATTGAAAAATCCCCAGGCTGCTTTGTAATCACAAGTTGTCATCCTGTTTCTTGATTGGATTTTGGTTTTTGTGTTAGATGAGTGAGGCAGCTACCTCAAATCCTGCTCTTCAAGTGTCGGTATCTTTCGGTAGATTTGAGAGTGATTCGTTGTCTTGGGAAAAATGGTCTTCTTTTTCTCCCAATAAGTACTTGGAGGAAGTAGAGAAGTGTGCTACACCAGGATCTGTGGCGCAGAAAAAGGCTTACTTCGAAGCTCATTACAAGAAGATTGCTGCCAGAAAAGCTGAGCTGGTGGATCAGGAGAAGCAAATGGGTCGTGACTCGTTGAGGTCAGATGACCAAAGCAACGGAGATCTCATAGACAAAACATGTCGCACAGAGTTTGAGTTGGAAAAGTTTAATGGCCGAACTTCTGCGGAAGCTGTTGAGAAAGAAACTGAATCTAGCAGTGATTTGGACATTGCCCGTGGTGAGTATGCAATCTTTGCAGAAGCTCATGATTCATCGACTGAGGGAGTTAAAGAACTGGACAGTAAATTGGACATGCCCGAGGTGGAAAAGCCTGAAGAAGCTCCTAATCTAAAAGAACAGGAAAATCAACAGCTGGAATCTCCATACAGGAAGGAACTGCATAAGAGCTCAGAGAAACAGATGGAAAGCATTACAACAAATAAAGGGAAAACAGTGAGGTTGGATCGTCGAAAGGAATCTCAGAAGGTAAATAGTTCTTTATATGTTCCTTCTCTTATCCCTTGAAACTCTTTTTGGATGGGGTCTTGTAAATCATCCTTTTTTTGTTCATTTAGAGTACTCCAATAAGTAAAGGTAGAGATATGGCGACAGTGAAGAAGAAACCACCATTACTTGTGACTAGACCGCCACAAACTTTCACCCCCAAACCCTCAAAGCCAGTGTTCACGTCTAGTGCAATGTCTACATCAAGGACTTCAACGAAGAAATCAGTCAATTCATCGATATCAAAGAGTAGAGTTCCTTCTGCTGGAGAAAGCAAGAGTATGGCTCCTAAATCTTTGCACATGTCCCTTAGTTTGGATTGTCCTGGTTCTAACCAAAGTCCCCATACGGCTACTAGAAAGTCTCTTATTATGGAAAAAATGGGGGACAAGGACATTGTCAAACGAGCATTTAAGACATTCCAAAATAGCTTCACTCAGTTCAAATCTTCTTCCGAAGATAGATCTCTTGGTGCAAAGCAGGTTTGGTTCTTGTTAAGTTTTACCTAATGGAGAAGGCCTTCCAAATTTCTACTACTTTAATAACGGCCAGTTGGTCATTGCCCGTGTGCTACATGTAAACTTTCTTTTCTTCCTGACAGATGCTTAAAGAAGGGGCAGAAACTAAAGTTTCCACTTCTCTTAACCCCCGAAAAGGAAATGGAGGGTAATGTTTCTTATCCTTGCATCTTATGCTGGGGAATGTGTTTATCATTTGCACTAGGCATACATACATTGCATTAGACATACATAAGATCGGCCTTCACATTGATGTGGTTATGCTTTATATTAGTGAATCTTGTGAAGGCAAGCTTTGAAGAAATATTGCTATGTAATGTTACTTTTCTCTTTTTAGCACCATCTTTTTTGTATTGGATAGTTACTTCAAGATTGTTGTCTAGTTATTTGAATGCCATATTGAAGAAAGTTTGCAAATTTGCTTTGTACCTTTGCCTATGAGCCACACTGATTCGTAGCTCTTAAAAAATTCTTCTTTCTATTACTTTTTGTGGGAATTCAATGATGCAACTCTTGTTTGTGATAGGCCCCCCAAAGCAGGAATTATGGATAGAAAAACTGCTAAAGGAGCCCCATCTTTGGGTCTGAGAACTGGTGAAAGGACTGTGAGAAGCAAAAAGGTGCCAGTTGATCCCTTCCTTTAGTACTTCTGAATCATAAAATCCTGTTTCTGCTAGTTATTCAAGTCGGATTTATTTGGGATATATTTCAGTTTTCTAAGAAGTCGGAAGAAAAATCAAATGTGAGATAGACAAGGAGGGCCCCAAATCCCGTGTCCCCTTCTCTGCCCTATTCTGTCCCCCTCCCATCTGAGCCACCCATTCATCATGCTTGTTACACAATCACCAATGAAATTGAAATCACTTCACCGTTTTCATCATGCTTGTTACAGGAGAACAAAGAGGTAGAAACTAGAAAGCTAAGACAGAGCCCGAATTTCAATGCCACGCCCTTGCCAAGTTCTTATAGGGTACATAAAGTATCTAAAAGCCCTTTGGACAAGGTATGCCATATCTTGAGTTGTTTCTGTTTTACATGCACATCAAAAGGTCATGCCAGTTCCGTTTGTGTATAGTCCATGATGAACAGATTAATCATTGTATAACTACTATTAATCATTGTATCAGATTCTATATTTTAACTGCATACTGATTTACAAGTAGTGCACTAGAATCTAGTTTATATATCTGAGTATCTTTTAAGCAACGTTTCCAACCAGCCATATAAGAAAGATATGTATATGAATAAAATAAAAGTTATTTTTAGTTCACTCGCTCTTTTAAGTATCAGCTTCAGTTTTTAGCCGTACTTGATAGTCTTGGTCCCAGAAGGAGCATCTTCTTCTATAAAGTAATGATCTTGATCAACTTATTTTACTCAGTTTATGGCTATGCACATGGATTATGTACATGCAGATGCAGGAGGGCTCGAAGACGCTTGGACTGTAGAAAGTCATTTATATCTATGAAGAGAATAAAGGATTCGCGAGACTGTCGAATTTGCAGGTTCCACATATAACAGTGGATAGAGATAGAAATGGAGGAAATAGTCCCAAGCAAGGACCACTTCAATCATGTGATCACCGAGCGAAAACAGCAACCAGCCTTGAAGGGTCGCAATCAGGATTCGATGGCTGCATGGAAATAGACGATTAGATAAACAGGAAAAAAAAAAAACCCCACAGCCAGAGGTCTGTCCTACTGTTCTTTTTGGCTACCTGTCAATTACTTCGTCCTCTAATTACCTCATGGGACGCATTTGTATAGTAAAACAATGAGAAAATTGCGTGGACCTTGGCTGTCTGCTGGACTGTTGTGGGGCTACGGCTTCTTGTTTAGTGCCATGTGTACTGCTCGGAAGCACAATAATCTGCAATTCTTGGACGAACTGTCAAGTTGGATAAGCACAAAACTTCTTACTGAGGTTGACCTCAACTTTCTAAATTTAACGGTTGGGTATTGATGTGGATGTTAATAGTATCCACCATAAAATATCTGTCTGAAGAGAAAATTAAAGGGAAAACACAAAAATAAGGGGAAATAAGATAAAGCTGAGGCAAACCAGTTCAACTGCAGGTTGACGGTACTGGGCTTGATAGCCAAGCCCGTGTGGGTGTTAACCTCTCACAACTTCCATTGCTGTCTGATGTTCAAGTTTGTTGCAATTGGAGTGGTCATAGAAGACCACTAAAATAAAGGCTTGGAGACCCAAGTTTATATTTGATCCTTGAAGCCTAGTGCCAATTCTGTTCAGGAGTTCTTGTTTTCAGGAGAAAAATAACTATAATATGCCTCTCATCTCGATCATAAATGTCCATTTTCCCGCCTCGCAAAAAGCTTGGGTACATGTGGCAAGTGATAACATCCCTTGTGCTAAGTTGAGCTGTTTTCCTCCGAGTAGTGTTGAAGAAAACAAATGGTTTCACCTCCCATTGAAGTCCTCATGGAAGGTGCCATAAATGGTACATTACACAAATAGGTTTTTTCATTGGTAAGAGGATAACATTTCTTGTGATGAAACAATGGACAATTACAAATTGGAAACAATACGGTCTCGTGGATGTTCTTGTCAATAGTGATGATACTTTCTTTTCCAAGTTTACAAACAAAGATGTAGCTATTAAGGTAATTGAGGCTAGTTCCTGGCATGTCTAAAGCAAATCAATTATGTTGCAATTATTGAGACCTGAAATGAAAATTGAAGAAATTAAGGAAGAAAACATATCTTTATAGCTCTAACATTCATTAAGTTTCTTTGAAATATCAGACAACAATTGGATTAAGCTATCTTAAAGCTATATTGGCAAACCTATTTGTACGGATCAAGCAAAAATTGAGGTATCTAGAATTAATTTTAAAAGATTATGTGTTCTAGTTAGTTCAATGACTCAATTACCTAACTCTATTCCCATTGTAAGGTTGAATGAACTTGAAACTATGGAAGATAGTTTGAAAGTCACTTATGCATGGAAACCTGAAAATGAAGGAGCTAAAATGAGATGGATTCCTACTGACAAGTTGTTTAAGACTAGATTGTACAATGAATTGGAGGAAATTAGTAGAACAGAAGGTCTTCCCAACAATGAAATAGAACGGGTAGCGGAAATAATGCAAGCTACATTATTAAAGGGAAAGAGGGAGACCGATTTTCAACCGTGAATGAACCAATAGAAACACCAAATAACATAGAAGCGAAGAATAGAAGAAGAAAATATGAACACTTAAAAACTAGAGAAGACAAAACAAAAAGCTAAGAACTAAGATAATGAGAATAACATATTTGAAAAAGAATTTGAAATAGTACAAGGGGAAATCAAGTAGGAAAAAGAAACCACCTACTCAAAGCTACAAAACATGAGGATTGCAACTTGGAATATCAGAGGAGCTAATACTTTTGCAAAGAAGTTACTTACTAGAGACTTTATCATTAAGAATATACCTGATCTCCTAGTTATTTTGGAATCTAGAATCAAAGTTGGTTGTGAAATTTTGAAATTGCTAAGTAATGGGTGGCTAGAGATAACAAATTTTGATAAACTTCTTTGTGCCATAATTTTGGTGTTCTATAACAATAACTCGGTTGAATTTTTTCCATCATGCATCACAGATCAATTCATTCATGCTGATGATATTTGTAAAACCACAAAGATTGCCTGTCAAATTTTCTTTATTTATGCTCACAATAGTGGTTACCAAAGAAGTCGATTCTAGAATGTGATCAGAAGGATATCTACACATACTCATAAACCCTGATTACTCATTAGAGACTTTAATGTCATTATTTCATCAGATGAAGTAGAAGGGGTACATGTAAATAAGACTCATTGTCAGGAGTAAAGACTTTGCTTATCTGATGTAGCCTTAGGGGGATTTTTCATATGAAACGACAATAAACAAGGAAATGATCTCATAAGAAAAAATTGAACAGAAGTCTAGCCAACCTTGAATGGTTTCAACAATTCCCAAATAGCTTCAACTTGTTTCACAATACTTACCTATTAGACCAATCTCTTACAATTACTATAATAGAATTTATAAGACTCAGATATCCACTCAGATTTAACAATTTTCTTATGGATGTTTCAGGTTTTGAGGATGTTGTATGGAAAGGAGTCACTGCATAGGTATAGAGCTCTAAACAGTATAAATATATTTAAAAAAATGCATATGATCAAACAAAATCTTAAGTTATTACCTAGAGAAAATGTTGGAATATACATCATCTTATTTCTACATCTAAAAAAGCTTTGATTTGAATCCCATGGGTTGTATAAAAAGTCATATTGTAGTATGTTCTTAGACAAGGAAAACCAGACAATGTATAATCTCTCAAAGGCTCATTCCTATGATCACTCATTGATGAGACGAAGTTCTAGAGTTAAGTGGCTAAAAGGAGGGACTAAAGGTTAATCTTTCTTTAACAGATCTTTTATCTTAAAAAAGTTACAAATAGAATCTCCAGATTAATGGTTAACATTCAAATCATATACAATCTAGACATGCTAAAACAAGACACCTATAAGTATTTCTCTAGTTATATGAATGCCCCCACCAATGCACTGTCCTCAGTTGAAGTGCTAAAAAAGTATCATGTGTGGAAGTATAACACCATAAGAAGATGAGATACTTTCCAAACCTATAACCAGACAAGAAATTGAGCGAATTGTCAAAAGCTTGAATCTTACAAAACACCTGGGCCTGATGGATTCAATATGTACTTTTTCATTAAAACCTGGCTTCTCATCAAAGATATGGTATAAAATGTTGTTATGGAATTCTTTCAAAACAAAAGGATGCTTAAGGAGTTCAATGGAAGTTTCATAACACTCATTCCCAAAGGTGGTGAAACAAAAACACTTTGGAGACTTTGGGCCTATAGCTTGTTATAACTCAATCGACAAAATTGTTTCAAAAATTTTGGCAAAAAGAGTGAAGGAGATCTTAATCAATCATGTGGATAGTATTCAAGGAGCTTACATACCTGGTAGAGAGATGGAAGATAATATTCTACTTATGCAAGAATTTACGAAGGGATATTCCAAGAAAAATGTAAGACCTCAGCCTCTCGGGCCTCACGCCCACCCACTTGTAGATATTATCCGCGGCCGAGGCCCAAAGCAGATAAATCTACAAGCGGGTGGGCACGAGGCCCGAGAGGCTGAGGTCCTACAAAAAAGGGAATTGTATCTTGAAAATTGATTTAAAGAAAGTTTAAGGTAATTTTGTCTGGAACTTTCTTTGTAATATCATGAGAATATTAGATTTTCCAAAATGTTTCATTGAATGGATAACTCTATGCTTCACCATACCATGTTTTAGCATCTCCATCAATGGAGAGCCCTCAAGCTTCTTTAATAGCTCCAAAGGCATTAGATAAGGTGATCCTTCTTCACCTTATTTATTTGCCGTTGTTATCGAGGTATCAACAAACTTTTGAAATGGATTGTGGAGAGAACCAAACATTTCAAATATCATTCCAAGTGAATACAATTAGGAAACATCAACCTCATCTTTGTTGATGATCTAATTATCCTTAATAGAATGGATAAAACTTCTCATTTAGTTGTAATAAAGGCCATCAAAATTTTTACCAAACTTTTTGGTCTCCATGTATAACATCCAAATACCCCCTGGGAGGATACATGGATGCCACCCAAGACAGAACAAACAAAACCAAGCATCATACTGATATTTATTTTATTTAGTAACTCAAACCCACACACATATATTACATACCGTAAATCTCAGAACAGAAATCCAAAGAATATTTACAAGTCCAAAAAAAGGAAACAAAATACATTTTCAAACTTTATGAACAGACTCCTTTGGCCAGTGCAGTAGACTTGTCCCAGTCTTTAACCTCTTCGCTCTGAACCTACACGAGGCAAATCCACCGTGCTAAGCATATAGCTTAGTGAGTAATAATTAATCTAAAATAGGAAGCAAACTTATATCTTACAAAATCATATAACAGAGATTAATTAACACTTAATCAGATATAACGCAAATCAGAACAAATTATATAATTGTTAGAACTGAATTTCACAAGAGGGTATAAACCCGTCAGAATCATATGACAGTTTTTGTCAAACATATATCAGGACTGCAAATCCATTGAGTAAAGAGGGTAACGGGACATATACAGGAGAGACCGAAGTCTCGACACTGACGTGTCCAGAAGAGACCGAAGTCTCGACATCGAAATGTCACAGTCATAGGAGCAGTTGCAGACCCTTCTAGGCATGCCTATTTACCCACAACTAGGACTTAACAACTTTAAAAATAACACAAAGTCATTTCTGATATTTCATGTGCAAAGCAAGTAGCACTTCCAATGATATAAACATGCCT